>CM045760.1:36605173-36847673 GCA_025200525.1 Camellia lanceoleosa
GTGTTGCCACGCATGCTTTCTCCTGGGATGATTGCAACGCACTTTCTCTCATTTAAGACCGTGTTTTGTCTCAGATTCGATATCACACATTGAACATATGTTGTTAATCTGGTGTTGTGCTTGTTGAGTTTCTTTTCTTGCAAGTATGATATTGTATGAACGGTTCATTTGAGATTGCGTCAAAAGTAATTGTATGAACCGCATGTATCGTGATATTTCTCCGTAGGTAGACGCGGCGTAGAATTGAATAATTTTCAGATTCATTCTAATCGTATAGGTAAATGTCAGAAGCTGTCGCTTTAGTATTTTTTTTGCTTAAACCGCTTGCATCTATTGTGAATATGTGCTCCATTTACATGCCTTTTGTCGCATTTGCATGATCATGAGGTACCTCTATTTCCCCTCAGATTATCTAGTATGTTTGCTCTAAGTCTTCTACTTCGCCAAAAATGGGTCGCTCGTAGGCTTTGGAGCATTCATCGCCACACGTATGGCTTTTTGGATTTCGTCTCACAAAGAAGGGCAAGCAAATCGTGAGACACCCCATTTTTGACCAACATTAAGACCTCCTGTGACAGCCACCATTTGAGCGCTGGCGATGATGTTGCATAATTCTACTAAGCTCGAGTTTCAAAGTCTCGGTCATGTAGCCTTGCCCCCGGGACTTCCGTTCTTTTTGTGCTTTGCCTCGCTTATAACCGGCCATGTTTTTCCTGCTTTTCTTCTCGAGGGAAGGAGAAGTCTCATAGACTATCTCTCAAAGGCTGGAGGGTCGTAGGCTACGCTTCGCAAGGTTGTGTTGCTTTTTTCCGTAGCTTAGTGTCACATAGCCTTGGAGCTGTCGGCCACGCATACTTAGCTCAGTAGACCTACTAACTACCTCCTCATTGCTTTTTGGGCACACACCTTATTTCTCCCTTGAAGGACATCAGGTCCTAAGACCACTGCGGTCATACGCCACCTGGTGCTTTAATGTCCTTATTTTCTTGACTCTTGGATCAGCTATGGCCCCTAACATAGGCCCTTGCTTTGCACTCCATAGGTCTATTTTGTATGGACCGATTATTTATTAGGAAAGGGCGTTGTATGAGGGTGGAGACCAACTTCTTTTCTAAAAACTAGCTTTCTCATTTTTCTCTCTCCAAAAGTCGCTTTTTCCTCGATGTAAAAGCTGGTTTTTTCACTTTTGCCACAACTGCTTTTCATACCATCATTAAATTCCTACACACCGGGAGGCCACCAATATGGGTAGGCCGACCAAGAATTCTTCCTGACCCTTTTGAACCCTCTAAAAGTCCGGTTTTTCTCTCTCTTGAACCACTTTTTTCTCGTTTTTCTATACACACCAGGTTGCACTTGATCCGAGGCCACCTTTTGGGATGGCCGACCAGATTTTTTCTTGGATGCCTCATTCGGACGGACGTAGGTGGCCGGCCGGCCACCTTGGCCTTTTGAACCTGGTTGGCTAGGTTTGTCTCCTTGGGTCCATTCTACTAGCCGGTACAAATGCTTTTGCACTGCTCTCTCGTCCGAGGGTCTCCGCCTGTTTTTGGTCCATTTAAGGTGGTTTTCACCCCTTTGCTTGGTTTTAAGGAGAGCTTGGCCCTTTTGGTCAAGTTTCTTGGAGAAGCTTGACCTTTTTGGTTTAGCTTTCCTCAAGAAGCTTGACCCCTTTGGTCAAGCTTCTCTTAGAAGCCTTGAACCTTTCTCTTGGCTTCTCCAAGAAGCCTCACTTCTTCTCCTCTATAACCAACCCTCCACCTCATTTTGGCAAGGATTAAAAACCACCGATTTATACACGTATAATACTCCATAGCTCTCATCAAAGCTCAAAACACCCATCATTCTTGGCATTTACACTACACCTTCCAAGCCTACTACCTCCACCACTCATTCAAACACCTTGAGGCTGATTTTAGAGGTTAGAGTACATTTTCTAGACCAAAAGTCATGTTGCATTGCTTGCATACAAGGGTAAGTCATCTTCCTCCTCTTTGAAGCTTTATCTTGCTCTATATCTTAGCCCTTCTGCTTGCATTTCAGGCTTTGACCCAAACTGTAAAGTGTCTTATTTTGACCCTCTTCAACTTTTGATTATGGGCATTTTCTCGCTTGAAGTCATCTATTTCCTTGTTTGTTCAATCTCTTTTTAGGCTATTTTTGCATCATATTTAGCCTTTACTTGTGAACATTTTCTTAGATATGCTATAAAATGGAAAAATTTTGTTTTGACCTCCTCTTTAAGTTTTTCTGAGGTCACTTTTCTGTTTGGAGTCATTCTTCCTTCCATGCTTTATTTCTACATGCTTTGAGCCATACATTTGAGCATTTGCATTGGCCTTTGTTTTGGTTTTCTCTAGCCACTAAAATCCAGTGGATTTTAGTGACTTTGATGAGGTTCTTGAGCTTGAAATCATAGAGGGTGACCCTCTCACCCTCATTCTCTTTACTAGCATGTTTGGCCTTCCAAAGGACACTATTTTGCATGCATTGAAGTCATGTTTCACGCCTTATTCTGAGGGTTTTAAGGTCTTCCTAGGCTCAAGTTAAGAACCTATTTTTTCATATCTTATGTCTATGATGCATGTGCAGAGAAATCCCATTCAAGGACTCTCAGAGGCCTTCCTTTGCATATTTCCTAGACTGATTTCTTGGCCTATTTGGTGAGTTTTAGGGCTGTCATAATCCATTTCTAGAGTTGGTTTGGTCTTGCTAAGTGTCTATCTTATATGTGCTTAACAACCCCTTGTATGGCCCTTTAAAGGAACTCATCATTTTTGCATGTGTTGGCTGCATTTCAGAGGTTATTTGGGAGTATTTTGACATGTTTTATTCACTGATTTTGGCTGGTTTGATGATTTCTCTTGTGCTTCATATACGTGCCATATAAACCATGTTTACTAGCCATTGTTGCATGTTGTTTTAGCCCATCATGTTAGCACTTTTTGGCCATGCTTTAAACTAGAAATGTGCATGTTTTGGGACCGCCTTTGGCTCATCATTGTGCTTCATATTCAAATAATGCTTGCTTTGCATAGCTATAAGTCAATACATGTGCCTAGTTTTGGAGTTTTGGGGTTTACTTCATGCATCCGGTGCCATATTTCCATGTTTCGAGACCATTTAGCATCATGTTTCAAAGGTCGAATTTACATGTTCATATGCCATCTCTCATTCTTTTGCCATGCCTTGTTAGAGTTGCATGTTGTGTCTTAGGATCGGTCCTCGATTTGACGCAGCATGTGCAATGCTGCATTTTCGATTTTCTCATTTTCATCTTATGGTCACGATGTGGTGTGGCCGAGGTCCACTCATTTTGGTGTAAGCCCATATTGCATTGTGTATGCCATTTCGATCCATAGCATCACAGATGCTAGGTTGCATGCTAGAGCATTGTGTATGCCATGTTACATCGGCATTATGTATGCCATTTCATAGCATTGCGTATGCTAGGTTGTATGTTAGTCGATTGTGTATGCCATCTCATTTGCATTGTGTTTGGGATAGGAGTTAGCCCAAGCATGGGAAACGAGGACATTTCAGACTGAGTGACTTAAACGTGTCTCAAATTCGATTTATTAATTGATTACCCATAATGGAGTTTAGGTCTTGTTGTTTTTCTTGTGCATTCATTTCACATTGAGTCGCAGCATCTGACTCTCGCCATCAGCAACATGATGCGTGATTGGTGGCACGAGGATCGATGTGTGCATATATATGTGAAAATACTTTGCCATGCCCCTTTCTTGCTCTCTGTTATAGTAAATCAGAAATCAACAGCCTTCTGGAGCTTCGCACAACATTCCGGGATTAAGTGTAAACAGAGGCGAATCAGGGCATCGCAATAGATTTCCGCGCAAGGCAACTCGAACATGCATCATTCATCATTCGGAACAGAGCTGAGGCGGTCCATGGATTTGCATGCTAGTTTATTGATTTCCTAGTTAATTAATTAGGGTTTTATAATATTTAATTATTCATTTGGACTGTATTATTTATTCGGACCCCCGAGCGAGGGCAATTGTGTAATAAGTGTGCGTGTGTGTGATGCATGTCTTCCAACCCCACGTCTTTCTCCCTTTTATTTACCAACTTATGATGGTTAGATTAGGGCATGTTTCAATTAACATACTTATGCTTGCATGTTTGCATCATTCATCTATTTTTTGCATGCACGCTTGACGATCGATTAACTCAGATTTGTATTTGAATTCCAAGTTGAATACATGTTAATCAGAGCATCATCATATGCCATCTTAATAGCCGTTTATTTTAGTTATATTTTGCATGTGTTGCATTAGGCATTTCTCGCATAGTTAGTAGGATCATGCATGATTTCTAACATAGCTTCGCTTTTGGCTTGGAGTACTTGCAAGTATTTATGCTTTAGCATCCTTGCATGTGTGTGAGTGATCGCCATGATAGCATGCTTGCTATAGGCTATGTGCTTATGTGATATACTCTGCCTAAATGCCTCAGAGGTGAAGGTTGGGTTATTTGGATTGGAACAATTCATCGATCGTGAGTTTTAAGCCCACTAGACAAAGGCAAATCATCTTGTTTTCTAAGCCCACCTAAGGGTGGCAAATCCATATTTTAGCCTACTTATGAGTAGCAAACCGCTTTCAAAACAAACATGAGATGTTTCGCTCCAATTCAGACGATCCAGCTATACTTGTATGTCAGGTGCATCACATAGTAAATCTAGGCTAATAACCGAATAAGAACGCATAACGCTTTCAAAACTAGATATCATGAGTTAGTAGAGGCCGATCTTTGATCGGGCGAGCGGGTGCTCAATGGCGACCTTCCCAATCGCATCTAAGTTCCTTGAGCCGAGGCAACTTTTGGTGATGACGACACGTGGCCTTAAGCATGAGTCGTGGTTTCTTAAATTCCCAAAATAAAATATTTAGGTGGCGAACTGCTTGGCAAAGCACCATGTTTGGCACTTTCAAAAAACTGCTTTCAAAAACGACGGCTGCCGATTTGGACTCTTTGGTTTAGATTAAGAACCGTGACAATTTGAGTCCGAACTGTAGTGAGGCCCAAGGGCGTGTCTACAGCAACCTTGGGCTCTATTGCTGTACCGTGATTCGGAGCATTTGTCAAAGTGAGGAGACTACACGCCAGATCTTGCCGGAGGCCCGGGTCTGCTTGCTTGATACTTAGGTGAGCGCCTCGTGCTGCACCTTAGGTTTCATCAAGCAGATAGTTCTGGGTCCTCCTCCTACACACATGAGGGAGACAAAGAGGTTCACTCCCGAGGAGATGGCTGATTACACGATCGGCTGGGATGCGGAGGGCTTTAGGGGTGAGGGCGACTACGTAGAGTACGTACGGACCTACATCATGCGGCCTTTGAGCAAAGGGGTCAAGCCGAGAGAGAAAGAGGGCTCATGCACTGTAGACCGGAGTGTGAGAGTAGGAGCAGAGAGAAAGTGGGCAAGGGCGGGAGCGAGAGCACCGAGGGTGGCTCGAGTCCGCAGTAGGAGTGGAGCTCGAGGAGGGCAAGGGGCTAGTTGGCCAGCACTGCCCACGACGATGACATGCCGAGGGCAGGGTTGGGAGACTTACCAGATCCCCATTGCTCCCCCTCCGGCTGATAATGAGTTGGTCGGATTCTACGACTTGCCTCAGGTATGTACTACTGCATCTTGCATCCTGTATTGTCATTCCATTTCATTTGATATTTCGCAGAATACTGATGCTTCTAACACTTTTGCAGGCTTCCTCCGAGTACACTCGCCAGTCCTTGGAGTTGACCGCTTCGGTGATGGGGATGCTCCAGCAGAGCCTCGACCTTCTGGCCATTTACAGTATTCCGGTATGTTCTTCTGACCACGGTCTCAAACCATACATAAAATGTTTCACACAATCTGATGCAAAACACAACACTTAATACACTACTTCACTAAGATCTCGACACACTGTGAATACACCTGATTCTGACACACATCACCGTTTCACAACATTCATACATCAGACTCATACATCGCTTCGCATTGATACACCGCCACAATATTCATACACCGTGACTATACACTACATTCTACACCGATGCATCGCTCACAAGATTCACACATCAGACTCATACATCGATTCTCGTGATTCGCATTCTGCTCGCACAAACATCGATGCACGGTTTTTGTACTTTCCACCTCCTTCCATTCCCATCAGAGGAGGTACTTCACTGACCTTCCGCTCCCACTGAGACGGCAGAGTATACCGCACTGCGGGTGCACTCATATTGGGAGTAGCTCACGGGCACCGCCTCCTCGATGATGATGAGTCCGAGGCGAGGCGGAGGCAAAGGCGGAGTCATCTGAGGAGGGGACCGGAGATAGCACTGACTCGGGCTTAGATGACGGCGCTAATGATGATGCTCCTGGACCTTCGTCAAGGAAGGGGACGAGGACGGACCTCTAGCCCTGAGACCATTTGACATTGATCCATCTTTGTTGTTTTTTCTTCTTGTTTTGCTTTTCTTTTTTGGTAGCTAGAGTACCTTTGTACCGCCAAGCAGGTAGGTTTTTGTTTTCTCCAAAACTTTGTACTTGAAAAGATGATGAAATGAAACAAACTTTTTGTCTGAAAAAGTGTTATATTGGTACATTTCATACATTGCATCGCACTGCATCATATTACACCTCAATGTAAATGAGATTCATCTCCTGTCTGAAAATCAAACACTTGTATTGTAATAATCAGGTAATGAACCAGCTGACGGCAAAACAACTTAGACAACCCATCGTCACCAACACTCGCTCATCCTCCGCTGGGATTAATCAGATACAACGAATCCTGAACAAACAGTTCGATCTGACAAGACGGAATACAAAGGTAAAATCGGCAGAAGTTGAAACACACTCAGATGCCCTAAATTTTCCCTTTCTTCTTTTGCCTCGCATAAATGTGGAGAATGGCACAGCACTTTGAGCACAGACGATTTGAGGAAAGGGTTTTCAACCGAGGTATTGAGCCTACAACTGAACATAGCGAGAACGACTCAACAATGAAACAAAAGGTAAACAACCTAAACACAACGAGACACACTCGGAAAGGACTCAAAACAAAAGTTGAGGTAAACAAAACAAAAGACACGGCATACAGACATGTTACAAAAATGAGAGACCTCAAATCACGAGGAGCCAGTTCCTTCGGGCATTATTTCCCACCCTTTCTAATTTGTGATTCTCATATCACTCGACCCTCAGGCTCGGTTTTTCTCTCAAAACCCTTTTGCTCACTTTTCTCTTTCATCGCACGCCTCTCTATTCTTCAGTCTCTTATTTTGTATCCCTCCCCTTGGTGGTTGATGGATAAACAAGAGGTTGTGGGTTCATGCCCAACACTATTAGCTAACAGCTATTTCCTCTGGTGACGTTTAGTTGATGCCCCAGCTGAGGGAATGGAGTATCTTGATCCATTCTAATTCGTGCTCCGCACTTAGTTTGATACCTCGTTGCTTGGAGGATGTTGAGAGCTTTCAGCCTTTTGTTGTTAACCTCCAGCTTGTGCTTCTTCGGCTAATAGAGTGCCCTTCTCGCAAGTATGTTGGACGACGGGGAAAGACAGAACACCGACTAACTGCACTCCCTAGTTCATCATTTTGACCATTTTTTGTTTTGGTTTTCACTAAAACAGCTTTTGACCAAGGTGAGAGTTAGATTAACATACTTGTTCGACTTTTGATTTGAAAGACATGCAAGGTAGGCTATGAGCACTGAAAATTTTCCTTTTTGGGTCCAAGAAAGTGGTCCAGTTTTGGAAAAGATGGAATAATTTTCGAGAAAATAGTCAACCTCAAGAAAATTCTCAAAACTATTTTTGCAAACGGTCAATGCTCAACGAGCACTAACTCGCCTCGAGATGCACAACTTGGATCGGAGGCAATGGAAAATTGCCCTTGTCCGATGGCAATCGCATAGCAACGGAAAGTTGCCCCTCGTTTGAATGGTGACACATGGCAATGTAAAGTTGCCCCTTGTCCTAATAACGCCAAGAAGATATTGTAGTCAATCCTCATTAGTGATGATCACGATCAACTCTTGGGTACAAAGAAGACAAAGATGGTCAAAACCAATATATGGACACAAATACTTTGAAAGTGTTGGTGGTCGACTTCATAATGAAGTTGCTCACGATCCCAAACATGGGAATCAAGCCTCACGAGTTCCGTTGAGGTACACTCTGCGTATTAACCCTCACCACGCCTAACTTTTGCCAAGGTCACCCTTCCTGTTTTCAACCTTAAGAGCTATGTTTTTCTTTTCTTTTCAATTCTTTTCTTCTTCTCTTTTTTTTTTTCATCATTTCTTTTGCATTTTTATCTTTTTTGTATTCTTCTTTTTTTTTCTTCTTATTCTTTTTTTTTTTCATCTTTTCTTTTGCATTTTCATCTTTTTTGTATTCTTCTTTTTTTTTTCTTCTTCTTTTTTTTTTTCTCTTGCTCTAACTTTTGTCTGGATCACCCTTCCGAGTTTTCTGCCCAGCGAGCCTCTCAAAGGGTAAAAGTACAACAAGTCCATGCCAAATGGTTTTAGGGTTTTGAAGCCATCCGTAACCAGGAGAGTGGCTATTGTATTGATCTACAGAAGGATCCATCTTCAGCTCTTCGAGCACATCAGACATTTTTGCCCCTAGTCCGAGGGGTGCTTCTGATTTAACTTTGCAAATTTCTTCTGATGAGGTCTGATCTTCTTGATCTGACTTTGGTGCCTCTTCGAGGGTCGCTTCAATCGCCACACAGCCTTACGCTATGTTGACTATTGATCATTCAATGTATGTCCAAGGTTTGAAAGCAAGGGCTCAAGTCTCGAGGCCGAGAGCGATCCTAAGTCGCACAATCTCAAGAGCGATTCCACATTGTGTCTTCGCAGGTCAGGCAAAACATTTTGTTTTTGAAAGTTTTAAGAAAGCGACAGATCGTCACAATAAGATAGTGTGGAACCAATCCGGATCAAGCTGTGGTCCTTCTCAAGACTATGTTAACAAACACGATTTCATTCATTAAAGGTTTAGCACGCTTCTCTTTCTCTCGCTTGGTCAAATTTTGCAAAACCCGAGGAATTCCTTCCTCTTCGTTTTCATCACCATAGTATAAAAAAAGGTTTCGAAAAACTTAGGTCAATACAATGACTTATAGGCACAAAAGAGAAAGTGAGACACTCCGCCATTTCATTCAAATCCTCTGGCACAACTAGCTTAAAGTAGCAACAAGCATAGAAACATGATAGCCACAGCTGTTTCATTCAAAACCTCCGATTGCAACCGGGCTCAGAGCGAGATGACTCAAAAGAAAACAAAAGGATAATTACAAAAACATGATATCCGAGGCAACAACCCTGGAATCACCTAACATTCTATACAATGGGACTGACTCAGCACAACAAGACAAACCCTTAAGCAAAAAGACTGACTCAAGACAATGAGACAGACTCAAAACAAAACCAAAGAACTGGCTCAACACCCAAGCCAGAAATTACAACAAAAACACAGCATTCGCAAATGCCCAAAACAGTGTGTGCCAGACGCCACATCTGAGATACACCGAATGCCGCCCGCAGGTGGTCCAACCCTTCGATCACATACTCGCAGTATCCTCGAAATCTAACAACTCAGCAGTGACAGACTTCGCTGAGGTGGGTGGGAGGATGACCTCATTGTCAATCAAATCTTGCACTTCGTGACGAAGACGAAAACAGTTGTCGGTGCAATGACCGGTTTGCTGGTGGTACGCGCAGTACAAGGTAGCATCATGTGTGAAAAGGAGATTCTTCGGGAGAGGCCGAGGCTCGAGGGGTTTAAGGTGCCCCCTTTCGGCAAGGATTTGGAGTGCCCTAGACAAAGGCATGTAGAGTGCATGGAAGACTCATACTTCTCGGGCAAATACTTTGTCGATTTTTTAACGACCGGGCAAAAGGATCGTGCCACCTTGACTTTCTCGATCCTTTCCCTTGCAGTGGGATTGGTGGAATTGTTCCGCATGACGGCCTATCCCGATTTTCTATCCGCCGAACTCCCTCGGTTGGAGTGGAAAGCATCATCCACAGCTTTGGCCACCATCGCGAATATTTGTCGCTTATTCATCCCCGCCAAAGCCTCGACCGCCTACGCAGCTTGTTCAACGATCAACACCTATTCCCACTTTGTTCTTACCTCTGGCCTTAGCTTGATCGAGGGTTTGGGTTGCTCCATCAGGGCAGAACCCAGTTGTTATCGACACGTCATTGCCATAGTTCCAGGCAAGCTCAGGTTGCCTGAGCTCAATCACAATGCGCCCTAGTAGCGGGGCTCCTGCGGTAAAAAATTCTCGGCGTAGGATGGGGTTGGTGGCGAAGCCGACATCCCGTAGGCAAGATCAGCCACAGATCGCTGAAGATCACCGATCATTCCCATTAACTCGAACGTGGTGGGCTCACGAGCTTGATACAACTGGGGTTTCCAGATCGGGCGCGCGGCAAGCAACCTGGGCGGATGCGGCACATCAACATTAGTCTCATCCCGCAAGATGTTCCCTTGATCCAATACGGCTGTCATAACCACTATTTCCTCTGAACTTTGCGTCATCATAAGTCCTCTTGAACTAAATGGTGACTGACGAATCAGATCTCTGTCTTATCTCAGCAAAGAAGCACACTAGCTATTCTGCACTAACTCTCTAAACTGAAAGAGAAAACACGCAGCATGTCGGCCCAATCAGAACATACACAAGCATAATCAATAATCAGATTCCACTTACTAATTATCGCTCTCAAAACCATCGCTTCAAAATCAATCTTGATATTCAAGATATAATCGATTCAAATTTTGATATCGATGCCTCAGTTCGACACTCAGACTCGCAAACTGATATATGCATTCCCTATAGAGATACAACTCAAAAAGCACATAACAAGCAAACGAGAGCCAAAACACCCCTATGTTGGGGTAGGGTTTCACTATGCACGCAGCGGTTTCAAACAACCTATAATTGGGTAGCAACCTGTCCTATCTTGGAATGGTCACTATGGATTCTGAATATGCACTAGGTCGAACGGTCAAAAAGGTGCCCCGGTGACAACCGAGGTTTGTGTTCCCATCATGGCAGAGTCTGTAAAATCATGGCCAAATTTTATGGCACGCTTCTCAAGTGAGCCTCCCAAAACTGCTCAGAATAGCTGACGGCAAACACTGTGACTTAGGCGCACCAATGAAAATGCAATGCAAAGAGACACATAAGTGTAATCAAAACAAGATATCACGAGTTCGAGTCAAGCTCTCTAAACTCCCCAGCAGAGTCGCCAAAAACTATAGACGCGCCCGCATGGGGCCTTAACGCTACAGTTCGGACTCGAATTGTCACGGTTCTTAATCTGAACCAAAGAGTCCAAATCCGGCAAATCGTTTTGAGAAAACAGATTTTTAGAAAGAAGTGCCAAACATAGACTGCTTTGCCAGATACAGAGTCGCCACCTAAATATTTTTTAATGGGGGAATTTAGGAAACCCTGACTCGTTTGCCTAAGGCCACGGTCCGGCTATCACCAAAGTTGCCTCGCTTGAGAACTTGGGTACGATTAGGGAAGGTCACTATGAGCACCTCTCGCCCGATCCAAGATCGACTCTACTAACCATGATATCTTGTTTTTGAAAACACATGCTCTTATTCCGATTAATTAGCTAGAATCACTATGTGATGCACATAGAAAACAAGTATAGACTAGATTGCTTAATTTGGAACAAAGCATTGCATATCCGCTTTTTAGGAAATGGTTCAAATTTGCTACTCACAAGTAGGCTAAAACACGGATTTCAACAAGTCGCTCCAACTCAACAATCCAACCTTCACCCACAGCATTCAGCGCTTTATCAATTAACATTTAGCCACATGGTAAACATGTTGTCATGTTAACATTCACACTCATGCGAGATGCTAAAGTATAAATACTTACATCAGACCGAAATAAACAAAGAACATGTTAGCAATCATGCATGATCCAAGTCCAGGTTAAGTGGCTAATGCAACGCATACAGAATGCCACTAGAATAGGCTCGACTAATCCTAGGATGGCATGTGGAATGCAACAAGTAGCACGTATTCAAGTTAGATTAGAAATGCTATGCAGTTAGCATGATGCACCGAGCCCGGTGCATGCAATACTGATGAATGATACACGCATGCATAGCATAAGGTATGCTAATTTAAATATGTCCTAATACTAACCATCAAAGCAGGTAAGTAAAAGGGAGAAAGAAGTGGGGGTTGGAAGACATACACACACGCACCCACACTTATTACAAATTTGCCCTCGCTCGGAGGGACCAAAAGAATAGACAAATTAATTAACTATCAAGCTAATTAAATAAATAATACAGACCACTTAATTAATTAACAAATCAATTAAGCTAAGGAAAGCATTGAAAGGCCTCGGGAAGAGGGATGCATGCGTGCTCGGATTGGCTTCGCCCGGAAATCCAATGCCATGCACAAGCCGCTCGCTTTCCTCGCTTTGCTCCTCAAGATCGTGAAAAGTCCCAAGGTACACTCTCGACACTCAGGATGCCACCGCCAAGGGAATCATCATCGGCGAGGTAAGTGGCCATCGACCACAAATTGAGCTCGCCACCAATTCATGGCCATCAAAGACTAGATGTGGTCGGTCGGCCAAAGCTCGCTACAGAACCTGTTTTGACAGCAGTAGAGGGCAAAACAAGGCATGGCAATGCGTTTCAAGCTAATGTGTGCACCAACACACCCCTTATCATTTTTATGACTCAAATGGGGATGTCCCTTGATTCTCGGACCACCAATCGCGCATTTCGATGCGTGATGGCCCAAGAAGTCAAGTTGTGCATTTTCATGTCAAATGAAATGCAAACCAAATAAGCACATAAAAGCCCAACCTCTATCACTTGATTTCAAGAGTCAAGGCATGCATGTTCAATGCAATGCACCCTAAGCATGAAAACCAAGTATGCAACATGGAAATGCCAACAAGCATGCAAAGCATATAACATGTATGCAAGCTAATTGAGCATGCAAGATGCAATACCAACATGCAAATATGCAAAATATATGGCATGTTAAACAATTAAAACAAAGATGAGAACACATGCCAAATGCACTATGATTCAAGCATGCAACACATGCGATAGGCCAAGTATGCAACAACACACAAGGTGAGCATGCAACAACATGCGAGAATGGTCTTAAACCGAAGTGGACAGCTCTCAACCAAGTCCAAAACAGTGGCCACTACTATGGAAATGAAGGACAATTATACATACAAACATGCATGCAAATGGACCAACATTTAAGCATAAAGAGACAATTCTCAAGCACACTTAAGAGGATGCAAACATGGACAAATGGCATGCATATTAAGCTCTGAAATACACATGAGGATGATGCCAAATCAACCTATCAATGCAAGCAAGACATGCAACCAAGCCCAAGCACTTAGGCTCACCAAGGAGGTATTGAACTACCCTTAACAAAACCAAACATGACATGAATTGAACAACTAAAATTAGAGTTTTAGCATGTTAAAAAAAGCTAAAAACACAATGACATGGCATCCTAGAGGCCTAAACACGATGGCATGCATGAAGGCACAAACATGGAGCATAAGATGACAACCTTATAAAGCATTAAAGGGACATCAAATGCAAGCATACAAGCACACCATGATGACTGAAATAACATGAAAAGTGGTTCCAAACCACTAAAATAGTGCAAGTAAAGCATGCTAGAGGGGTCAACACTCAAGGCTCAAAAGGGAGATTACATGGTAGCTATACAAAGCAAATCATGGATGACCCAAATGACCCAAAACAGACCTCAAGCACATCAAAACATGCATATAAGATTCACAAAGCTAAGCCAAAAACATGCTAGAAACAAGGCTCAAAGCACAAGGCATGTTAAGGCAATTCATGGCATTACAAGACATGTATGCAAAGCAAGCATGGTGTGTCCAAACCAAGTAAAAACAGAGGTAAAACATGGCAAAACACTACCAAATACCTACTGAAACATGGCCAACATGATCTTAAACAAGGTGCTCACACATAAGGCTTAAAATAGCAAGTTTAAAGACAACAAGGAGAGAGGATGGCCCTCTCCTTCTTAGGACCTTAAACTACCATTCTCACCATTGAAATCCCTCAAGATTTCAGTGATGAGGAGGCCCAAACAAAGTGGTCCCGGAGCTCACCAAAATAGCACAAAAATAGGGCCTAACAAGGCCTAAGAGGGGTCAAACAACCTCAAAGCTCAAAGCAACCTTAAACAACTATTTTAAGCAATGAAAAATAAGACTTTTATTAGTTATATACAAAGTCTAAAAACAGATGCAAGGTAGAAAAAAAGACTATGCAAAAATGGGATATTTAAAGGTAAAGTTCTTACCCTTGAAGACCTTCTTCAAAAATGGTGCTCCAGCAGCCTCCTTAGCTCAAAAACCAAGTCCAAAACTCAAAATAACTCTTTAGTACCTCAAGAGTCAAGGAAAGTGTAATGGTAGGTGTTTGTGTGCAAAACTATGAACAAACACACACTTATACACTATGAGAGGAAGATATAGAGATAGAATAGACACACACTCAAACCCTAATCTCAAACCTCTCTTTAGAATTTTTGTAACCCTTGAGGAGGGAGGAGAGGCCCTCCCTTTATAGAGATTCACTCTTGCAAAGCTTACAAAACAAGCTAAACAAGAGTGAAATCCCTCCATACACGTGTATGGAGGGGGTGCAAAGTGTATGCCAGCTAGCACAGCTGGCATAAAAATATTTGCAAAAGCAGATGCACAGTGGTTGGCCAGCCAAAAATGCAATTTGACCAAAATAGATGGTCGACCGACCAAAGATAGTGCCGACCGGCCAAATATTTGGCTGGTAGCAACAAAACACAGCCGGTGGCCTCAAGCCATGGCCGGTGATGTGGGGATGGCCAACAAGCCATTCCTCGCCTCAAAGGAAAAACACAAGTGTTTGGTGCAAAATCAAACACAAAACAATGAGTCGAGATCCCGAGGCAAAGCGCGGGCCGAGACCTCCGGAACTCAGATTTAACACAAACATGGATGATCACCGAGTGTTCAAATGGTGACGCCCAAGTCTTGAGGACGGTCAAAAATGGGGTGTCTATAGAGCCGGCCCGAAAGTGTTGTTTCCCACCCTTTCTTATTCGTGATTCTCACATCACTGCCCTCAGCTCACTTTTCTCACGAAACCCTTTTCCTCACTTTTTCTCTCAACAAGACATCTCTATTCTTTAATCTTTCATTTTTATCCCTCCCTAGGTGGTTGATAGATAAACAAGAAGTTCCGGTTTTGCCCTAGCATTCTCGCTAGATTCTCTTTCTTCGCTCACCTAGTGAATTCCCCACAGAGGGGTTGTGATGCGTGGATGTGCAGCAGATCCGCAATTGACATTAGTTGATGATGCTCTCTGGGAGTTTGATGTGATTAGATCTGTCGCATGAGGGAATGGAATATCCCGCCCATTCCAACAGGCTTCAGACTTGGCTTGATACCTCGTTGTTTGAAGATATGAGAGCTTTCAAATTCTTCGTTAGCTTCCATCGTGCCCTTCTTGGCGAATGGGGTGCCCTTTCCTAAGTATGGTGCCCTTTCGCAAATGCATTGACAACGGGGAAAGACAGAAGCCCGACTCAACTGCCCCTAGTTCATTATTTTGACCATTTTTGTTTTTGGCTTCGCTAAAAACAATTTTAACCAAAATGAGAGTTAGATTAACGCGCTTTGTTCGATTTTTCTCGATTTGAAATCATGGGAGTTAGATTATGAGCACGAAAATTTTCCTTTTTTGGGTCCAAGAAATGGTCCAGTTTTGGAAAAGTGGAATAATTTTCGAGACAATTAGTCAACCTCATTAAAAATTCTCAAAAACTATTTTTGCAAATGGCCAACGCCGACCGACGCAGAATTTACTCTTGAGATGCACAACCTCAGATCCAAAACAAACGGAAAATTTCCCCTTGTCTAAACGGCACTGCATGGCAACGGAAAGTTGCCCCTAGTCTGAATAGCACTGCAGCAGATTGTATGGCAACGGAAAGTTGCCCCTTGTTTGAATGGCACCGCAACGCATTGTAATCAGTCTTCACAGTGACAATTACAACCAAATTCTCGGACATAGAGAAGACAAAGATGACCAGAACCATCACATGGACACAGTCAAATTTGAAGTGTTTTACGACTGGACTTCAGAATGAAGTTGCCTACATATCCCAAAGATGGGAATCAAGCCTTACGTAGTTCGAGGGTAAGGAACACCTGTATTTAACCTCTCGTTTTATGCTCTAACTTTTGCCAAGGCTGCCTTTCTGGGTTTTCAACCTTGCGAGCTCTGTTTTTCCTTTCTTTTCATTTCTTTTCTTTTTCATCTTTTCTTTTCATTTTCTTCATTTTTTTCTTTTTTTCTTTTCTTCTTTTTTTTTTTTTTTTTTTTGCATTTTTCTCTTTTTTTCTTTTTCTTCTTTTCTTTGCTCTAATTTTTGCCTGGGTCGCCCTTCCGAGTTTTCGGCCCAGCGAGCCTCTCAAGGGTAAAAGTGTACCTTTGTCCATGTCAAATGGTTTTGAGATCTTGAAGTCATCTGAATCTAGGAGAATGGCTGTTGTTCACTAATGATGCAGAAGTCCATCCAATGGAGGATGAATTTGCCCCTAGTGTTGTGGATAGGAACTCGGTTGTCCTTCAGCAATGTCTTCTTCTTTCCTCCCTTCTGGGGTTTGGCATTCTTGCCGATCTTTATTAGTTTGCGGAGTGATCCATTTTGGGCTCTTCGAGCGCATCTGACATTTTTGCCCCTAGTTCGAGGGGTGCTTCTGATCTAACTTTGCAAGCTTCTTTTGATAATATCTGATCTTCTTGAACTGACTTCCTTGCCCCTAGTTTGAGGGCTGCTTCGAATCTGGCCACACATGCCTTACATGGTAGTTGACCGTTGAACATTCTGAATCTAAGTTCAAGGTTCGAAAGCAACGGGGTCGAGTCTCGAGGCTGAGAGCAATCCTAGGCTGCACAATCTCAAGAGCGATTCCACACAGGTCTTCGCAGGACCACGCAAAACATTTTTTAAAATTTTTTTAAGAAAGTGACTAATCGCTCATGTCGAAGACAATGCAAAATCAATCTGGATCAAGCCAGGATCCTTCTCAGTACTTACATTAACACGCATGATCTCATTCATTAAGGGCTTAGCACGCCTCTCTTTCTCTCAATTTGATCAAATTTTTTGCAAATCCCGAGGAATTCTTTCCTCTTCGTTTTCATCACAGTGTTCAAAAGGTTTTGAAAAACTTAGGTCAATGCAATGAGTTCGAGGCGCAAAAAAGTAGGCAAAAAGCATTGTTGTGATACCCCTGTTCTGTATTATGTTAATTGGCCCCTAATACGTATGTAATTATGTGTTTTGGTATGATTTTGTGTGCCATTATGTGAATTTATGTGATTTTGGAACTCTATCTGTTTGCCGTAAGAATATTTGTCTGAATAATCTGCTTTGGAAATTAAATTGAAGGCCCTATCAGTCACAGAACCCGAAATTGATTACGCTATTGTAATTGGCATAATTTTTAGAACTCACGGTGAAATTTAATTGAAAATTGATTCGGGTTAGATTAAATTGATTAATTAATGGTTTAATGCCCAATTATTTTATGTTAAATTAATATATGTGAATGGGGGCAATATTATAAGCCATATTAAGTTCAATTCCTTCCCTTACATGACTTTGGCTGATCAACTCTAAAAGAAAAGGGAGAGGGTCGGCTATTAGAGAGAGGAAGGGGAGAAAAATCTGAGTTTTTGCTCTTGATCCTTGAATGCTTTGAAGATAACACAAGAATTGCCATAGATTGTGAACATTAAACTCCTTGGTGAGTAGTTCATGTATTTTTAGTTATTATCTTGTGTGTTCAGGTTTGAAAGAGCGTCAAGAAAATGGATTGGTTTGATCATAAGGAGATTAAGTTGAATTTGTTATAATGGAAACCCATATATGCATGCATGTGTGTAATTGCCTTGAATATTGCATGTTGTGAGCTCAAAGGGTATGATCCACGTAAATTGTAGTTGAAACTCATGTTTTGGCCACCTCTTCACCAATTAAAGTTGAGGATATTGGGCATCTCCCACATGGATGTACAAATCATGGGAGAATAAGTCTTGAATGTTTGAATTTGAGCATGTTAGTGATGAGTTTGAAATATTTTGGGACATGCATGTAGATAGATCAAGAAATTGAGCTTCCTTATGTTGTAATTTGGTATTGGTATCATGTTAGTATGTGAATATGTGAAATTTGAGCCATTGCATGCAAGGAATGTTGTTTGGAAGTTGAATTGGAGTTCAAGAACACAATCTGGGAAACCCAGAATTTTGATGTCCGCTCAAGCGGGGGAATATCTACTCGACCGGGGATTTCGAGCTCCCAAAGATTTTTCTTACAGTATGGTGTCCGCTCGAGCGGGGAAGGTCACGCTCGAGCGGAGATCTTGGAGGATGAACTTCCGCTCAAGCGTCCTAGTTCACGCTCGAGCGTAAAAATGATGCATCCAATACTTTTGCAGACATAGAGTCCGCTCGAGCTGGTAAGTTCACGCTCGAGCAGGTAGTTATGTTGAAAAGCCTTCCGCTCGAGCACCATATTGGACGATCGAGCGTAAATTTCACCTATCCAGTATTTTTGCAGTTCGAAGGTCCGCCGAGCGAGAAGTCCACGCTCGAGTGGGGACCCTGTTCTCTGAAATTTTGTATGCTCGTTCTGTGTTTCATTTTCTGTTCCCTTTCACTTGTAAGCACTCTTAGGCATATGTTAAGCATTGTAAATGAGTTAATGAGATAAGAATAAAGCCTAAAGAAGAATATGTGAATCAAAGAATGGATTGAACTGTTAGTGACCCTTTTGTGTTCATGAAATCTGTAGGGTCAATCTCCAGGGCAAATCCACAAGCCGATCACTGTGAGTAATATCGATATTTGAAAGCTTGTCAATGTCCAATTGTTTATTTCTCTTATAAGCTTTATGAGTTGCTAATTGGGGTAGTGGACAAAAGTTTGGCATGATAGAAATGAATGGACCGAAGGTCATTTTGATAGAAATGAATGGACCGAAGGTCGTTTTGATAGAAATGAATGGACCGAAGATCGTTTTGATAGAAATGAATGGACCGAAGGTCGTTTTGATACAAATAAATGGACTGAAGGTCGTTTTGACATGAATGAGTGGGTCAAGGCCATTTTGATATAAATGAATGGACCTAAGGTCGTTCGACACGAATGTATGGGCCGCAGGCCGTTTTGATGTAAATGAATGGGCCGAAGGCCGTTCTGACATAAACGAATGGGCCGAAGGCCATTTTGACATGAATGGAAATCTGATTAGGCCAAAGGCCAGTATGTTTAGGACTACAGTCATTTGATCTGAATTTTGTATAAGTGTATACATGTTAAGCAGAAATATGCATTGGGCCCAAGGCCGTTCGGGGCATGTTGTTCTTCATATTGCTTATGTAACTTATGTATTCGATATTATTCACTAGGCTATCACTCACGCTCATTCATGTGTTTGTAGGTGAGTCGAGGGAAGTCCAAACCCAAATTTCAAAGAAAGTCTCCGCCAGAACAAGGTGAGTTTTGGAGAGTCACCTTGTGTCTCACGACGCAGACCCATCCTTGCCATTTTGTTATGTATTTATATTTTGTCTTGTTGGCAAGGACTTTGTGTACATCTCAGATATAGTTTCAATATGGGTTGACTCGCTTTGATGATCCTGCTTGTAAAGGATTTTTGATACTGTATTTGTTGTGGGTTATTAACGATATGTGCATGGTTTGTTTGAAAATGCATATAAGCACGGCTCTATGGACAAAATTTTGAATTTTTGCTTCCGTTCGGCCCCCTTTACTCTGTTGAGTTACGTCTGTTTTGGTCTGAGGCCGTAGGTAATCACAGGATTACTGGCCGGTTATGTCCTCAACCCATGGGGGCGGGTTTGGGTCATGACAATTGACATTTCATTCAAAACTTCTGGTACAACTGGCACAAGGCAGAAGCGAACACAAGAATGTGAAAATCACTACTGTTCATTCATAACTGTCAGCACAATTGGCTCCCTAGCAGAAACAGACTCCAAAGGAAACAAAAAGACAAACACAAAACAAAATAGTGATGCCCGAGGTAACACCCCCGGAATCATCTAACTCTAACAAAACAGGACTGACTCGATACAACAAGATAGACCCGAAACAAAAGGACTAACTCAAAACAAAGAGACAGACTTAAAACAAAGCCACAGAACTGACTCAACACCCAAGTCAGAAACTACAAAACTAGCATTCGCAAATGCTCAAAACAGTGCGTGCCATTCCCACGTCTGGAGTAAATCGAGCGCCACCCGTAGCTGGCTCATCCCCCCGATCACATGGTCACATTATCCCCCAAGTTCACTGATCCAGTGCCGATAGACTTTGCAGGACCTGACGTGAAGATGACCCTTTTATCAATCAGATCTTGTATTTCATGGTGAAGACGAAGACACATGTCAGTGTCATGGCCAGCTTGTTGATGAAGGACACATTACTTTGCCGGGTTGTGAGAGAGAGGAAGTTTATTCGGTAATGGCCGCAGCTCTAGGGGCTTCAAATGCCCCTTTTATATCAGAACCCTCAAGGCCATTAACAGAGACATGTCCAAAGGTGAACACCCTCCGCCCCGAGGTGGGTATTTGGCGTGTCAGGAGTTGGTTGTGTTGGATGTACCGGCGAAAGGGTCGGTAGGTGCTGACTTTTGATGATCTCTTCCGAGTGTAGGATTGGAGCTGAAATGGGTGTTTTTGGTACAACATCTCTTGTCTCGGCTTGCCCCTTGATTCAGACTACCCCCAACTTGAGTGGCAAAAGCATCATCCACAATTTTTGCAAGCACTGCAAGTACTTGCTGTTTGTTTAGTCCTTCGGCCTTCAAAGCCTCAACAGCCCATTGAAGGTGTTCATGGGGACCAATGCTTGCCCCAACCTTGTTCTTAGCACCTGCTTCCCCTTTGCCAAGGGTTTGGCTTTTTTAAATGCACCAATCCCAAGATTGGGGAGCCTTTGTCATGAAATTCCCTATGTGATGTGGTCGATGAGGAGTCAATGTCTCTTGAGGCCAAATTTGTCACGTCTCAAGATCTTCGATCATTCTCTTCAACTCAAGTAGTGGGCTCACGGTTTGGGATGATTGGGGTCCAGTGCATCCATCATGCATAAGTCCATGCTCGAATGAACACCTCAGCTTGGGTAGATAGGCCAGGTGATGTATATTGGGGTCGAAGGTGGATGGTAGTATATGGATGAGATTGAGGTGGGTGAGATGTTTGGTCATTGTCTCAAGGTGGAGCTATCATCCAATTGTTGATGAGATTTTGGACCTCATAACGGCGTAAGAACGGTCGGTGCCTATGATCACATGGCCGATGGTACACACAAGATTTGGAAAGGTTATGTCTGGCCGAGAGGGTCGGGTAAAGGTTGAGGATCGAGGGGTTTGAGATACCCTCTTTCCATCATGACTTTTAGTGCACTATTCAGGCTCATATAGAGGGGGGTGAAAGTTCTGCCCTGAGCTCGGGCTGGGCCGGCGGTTTGTAGGCTTGGATTAGCAAAAGGGTTGGCCGTGGCGTATTGATTTCGATGGATTTGGGAATAACGCTACTACCAAAGATTGGTACTGGCCCTTGTCGGTTCACTTGTTCCGGGAATGATCCTATTGTTGAACGATTCTCGACCAACCCCCGCTCATGCAAACTTTTGAAAGTGAATAACGAGCGACTATCAACTTTTGCAACATATCATGCTCGAGGTTTCGCACCATCATCTACACTTGATCCCTCTCGTATGGGCGGCGATCATTATCCAGGCCGCTTTTGCTCTCCACCTTGCAATAAATTCCACAAAAGGCTTTGTTGGGTTTTGGCGGTTGTTTCAAGCTCTTGCATGGTCATTTCAACTTGGGTAGTGTAGAACATCGACGACAAAGGCCTCAACCAATTCTTCCACCTTGCTTCACTTTGTCCTTCAACTTAGCGCATCAAGTGGTCGCTACACCGACAGTGGTTCTTCCATACAGAGAGAGTTTTTGTGGCTTAGCTGCACTCCATCCGCTTCGTGACATTCAAGAAAAGTCGGATATGTACCATTGGATCTCCAGACCCGTCAAAACGGTCAATATATGGCATGTTGAATCTGTCTAGGAGCCGTACGGCAGACTCGGTGTGCCCATCCTCAATGTCGGGAATAGAGTTAAGGCCCTGTGCCTTCTTGAATTGCTTCTCAAGGTTCGCAATTTTCACCGCGGTCAGATCGAGGTCATTACCATCAAGGGGATAAAGTCTCTCATTAGGCTGCACCAGGGGTCTGACAACTCGGGCTTGAGCCAACCCTTCTTGGGGATCCGGACCCTGCAAATTTTCAGCTGGCGGAAGTGGATTAAAGTTCGGCTAGGGCCCCGAAGTTAGATGTGAGGCAGATGCCCCAGATGGGCATTGCTTCAAAGATTAGTCTCATCTCAGCATCAGCTCCTCGATTTAACACTACTATCACGGGCACTACTTCTTCTGTACCCTGTGCCATCACGGGCCTACTGATGATGTGACTGGTGACTGTCGAATCAGATGAACCAATGAACCCCGTTCGCCCTTCTTTGCCTTACCATCGCGTAGGAAAACTAGTTACCCTTGAACCGAATCTTTGACATGACAAAGTCTATCAACACAAGTCCAATGAATCTAGGGCATATCGAAGCCTTCCGGTTACTTGCCCAAGACTACCTAGCAAAGAGAAAATAGAGAGCATCTCACCGATTTCACTAGAATGGACTTGAGCATAGCCAATGATCGCACTTTTTCAATTTTGTCCCAAATACTACCTATAAACTGATACCCTCAGGTAAAATTGATTCCCCAAATACTGGTGCCCTCAGGCCTGACACCCAGACTTGGAGACTGATACATGCATTCTTGTAGTGACGCACTCTAAAAGCACAGAGCAAGCAAGTGAGAGCCGAAACACCCCTATGTCAGTAAGGTTTCCTATCCTATTTTGTCAAGAGCTAGGATTTCACTACGTACGCAGCAGTTTCAAACAACCTAAAATCTGGTAAGCAACCTATCCTAGTTTGGAATGGTCACTATGGATTTCGATATGCACTAGGTCGAATGGTCAAAAGGGCCCCAGAAACCAGGTTTGTGTTCCCATCGTAGAGCTCAAGAATCGTCACCTTTATGGCACGCTTAAACGAGCCACCCAAGAAACCGCTCAGAATAGCATACGGCAAACACAAAGGTCCTAGGCACACCAATGCAAATGCAATGCAAAGAAACACATAAGTGTAGTCAAAACCAGATATCATGAGTTCGAGTCGAGTTCTCTAAATCCCCAGGGGAGTCGCCAAAAACTGTAGACGTCCCCGAACGTCCCGAGAGGGAATCCCATTTTGTTCATTTGGGCTCACTACAGTTCATGACTCAATGTCACGGTCTTGTATCTAATCTCGCAGAGTGCAATGCAAGACCGATGAATCATCAAAGAGTCCAAATCCGGCAAATTGTTTTTGAAAATAGATTTTTAGAAAGAAGTGCCAAACATGTACTACTTTGCGTATATAGAGTCGCCACCTAAATATTTATTTTGGGGAATTTAGGAAACCCCGACTCGCTGCCTTAGGCCACGGTTCGCCATCACCAAAGTTGTCTCGGCTCGAACTTGGGTACGATTGGGGAAGGTCACTGTGAGCATTTCGCCGCCGATCAAAGATCGGCCTCTACTAACCATAATATCGAGTTTTGAAAACATTATGTGTTCTTATTCCG
Source organism: Camellia lanceoleosa (assembly GCA_025200525.1). Classification (NCBI taxonomy): domain Eukaryota; kingdom Viridiplantae; phylum Streptophyta; class Magnoliopsida; order Ericales; family Theaceae; genus Camellia; species Camellia lanceoleosa. The sequence goes on from CM045760.1 coordinate 36,629,038, forward strand.
GTTATTAACCTAGAATTACTATGTGATGCACACAGCATACAAGTATAGACTGGGTCACCTGAATTGGAACAAAACATCTCATGTTCGTTTTGAAAAACGATTTGAAGGTGCTACTCGCAAGTAAGCTAAGACTGGATTTTGCCACCCTCAAGTGTGCTTAGAAAACATGGTCATTTGCCACTATCTAGTGGGCTTAAAACTCACAGTCAATGCATTATTCCAATTCAGATAATCCAACCTCCACCCACAGTATTCAAAAAGTATATATCACATAAGCAAATAACCTCATGGTAAGCATGCTATCATGGCACTCACACACATTACGCAAGGATGCTAAAGCATAAACACTTACCGAGTACTCCAAGCCAAAACAGAAGCTATGTTAGAAATCCATGCATGATCCTAACTATGCTGAAATGCCTAATGCAACACATGCAGGAATGCAACTACAATAGGCTCGGCTATTCTAAAGATGGCATGTGAAATGTTACAACTAACAAGTATTCAACTCGGAATTGAAATACAATGCAGTTAGTATGATGCGCCGAGCCCGGTGCCTGCAAGACAGATGAATGAATGCAAACATGCTATCATAAGTATGCTAATTGAAACATGCCCTAAACTAACCATCATAAGCTGGTAAATAAAAGGGAGAAAAACGTGGGGTTAGAAGATATGCATCACACACATACACACTTATTACAACATTGCCCTCCTTGGAGAGGGTCCGAATAAATAATACAGTCCGAATAAATAATTACAATTCAAATAATAATTAAATATTACAAAACCCTAATTAATTAACAAATTAACTAGGAAAGCAAAATAAACTAATATGCAAATCCAAGCACCACCTCAGCTCGCTTCCGAATGATGAAAGATCGATGCATGCTCGCGTCATTGCCGGAAAATTCCTTGCGATGCCCCGATTTGCCTCTGTTTACAATTAATCTCGGAATGCTGTGCAAAGCTCTAGAAAGTTGCTGATTTCTGGTTTGCTACAACAGAGAGCAAGAAAGGGACATGACAAAGTATTTTCACATATGTATGCACACCTCGATCCTCATGCCACCAATTACGCATCTCGATGCATGATGGCCGAGGAGTCAAATTGCACGACTCGAACGTCCCGGGAGGGAATCCCGTTTTGTTCATATGGGCTCACTACAGTTCAGGACTCAAATGTCACGGTCCTGTATCTAATCTCGCAAAGTGCAATGCAAGACCGATAAATCATCAAAGATTCCAAATCCAGCAAATCATTTTGGAAAACAGATTTTTAGAAAGAAGTGTCAAACATGGACTGCCTTGCCAGATACAGAGTCGCCACCTAAATATTTATTTTGGGGGAATTTAGGAAACCCTGACTGTTGTTTAAGGCCACGGTCCGTCATCACCAAAGTTGCCTCGGCTCGGGAACTTGGGTACGAACACACAGCACACACTTGTTGAGAGTTGAACACGTAGCCCGAACTTTGAATTTCTGAACACGCAGCCCATTATTTCTGAAGTCTGAACACGCAGCCCAAACACTTGATGTTAAATACACAAATTCGAACTTTTGAGATGAACACACGTACCTAATCGATTTTGAAATCAACACACACCAAACACTTGATGTTGAACACACAAATCACACTTTGAGATGAACACACAAATTAATCGATTTTGAAATCAACACACACTCAAATACTTCATGTTGAACACATACCTAATCGATTTTGAAATCAACACACAACTCAAATACTTCATGTTGAACACACAAATCGAACTTTGAGATAAACACACACCCCACTCATCAACACACACCCACAACATTGTATCTCGACGGATTTGCACACACCGATACATTTCATTCAAGACGCACTTATTCATTTCATTCAAACCAATACATGTGTTCATCATTATGAATGCAGGTGTCTTCCCGTGTTACACAAGGATATGGCTCCATCATTGCGAGGGAGCGGTACACAGAGCTCCCGGAGGCCATTCATGATTGGGTTGACCAGCAGGTTCGACCCTTCAAGCAGGATATCTCTCTATCCTGCTAGCAGGACATTGATGGGCACCCTTGTAGAGAGATGGTGAGACACCACCAACTCCTTCCATTTCTCAGCTAGTGGGGACATGACTATGACCCCATTCGACTTTGTTGCCGACAGCCTTGATGTGGGAGGGCGATCCCTTATAATAAGGATATGGACGAGTGGGAGGCCGCCTGGATCTATCTATTAGGAGCTCGCCCACCGGTTGACAGATCCTCAGGCAGAGTCCGGTATACCTGGTTTTCCTCACATTTCAGAAAGAGGGTGCCCGAGACTCCCGATGAGATAGCGCAGTATACTCGAGGGTTTTTAATGTTCCTTTTTGGGACCACTCTGTTCGCCGATAGGGGGAACACAGTTGGGCTATATCTCGCCGAGTGCCCCGGTAGACCTCTTATGGTTAGCCAAGATGATCGGTGGCGGGCTTGGCTACCCTCTATTACTACATGAGCGCGACCTCCCGCGGACGAGGGAACATAGTCGGCGGCTATTAGAAAGCCTGGGAGGTACTTTTTGCCCTCTTGATTTACATTTTCATTATCTCAGACATTGCACACACGGCACACTTTACATTCTATACTTTGCATTCGCCTCAAAGATTCTGCATTCTCTCGATATTCTCAGATTCACATTCGCACTCAAGATTCTCAGATTCGATGGCTATTGCCTTGTTTTCGACAAAATGGGGTTTCACAGATTCCTAACACAAGCCCGGAGCTTGAGGTGGAGGTGCCTCTCATGATCCCCTACTTGCTCAGATTTGAGGGCTGCACGCGAGCTCGGGAGACTCGCCTACCTGTGGCGCTTTTTCGACACAGGCGGCCGAGAGGTAATTCAACTCTCGCCTCCATGTTTTCATCTTTGATTTATCTTGCACATGTACGATTTCTGATCGGCTTATGCATTGGTTATCCGCAGATCACATGGCTGCCCTGGGTGCCTTTGGGTGGAGACATCCGATTTCAGTTTGCCAGAGGATGGACTGCTTCTCAGTACAGGATCCTGTTCGAGGGGCCCGTTGGTAGGGCCTGGTTCCTAGGGGACCACTTCCTGCGCCAGACCATGGGCTTCCCCGAGCAGAGTGTTCCCTCAGCACCTCCGGACGATATGCGATCCACTGATAGGCTCACTCCTCAGGATATCGATAGCACCATATTGGGTACCGACGTATTGCTACATTTGGAGGACGGGGAGTACGCGACTTACCATCATACATACTTGATGCCTCCATTGACAGGTGTCCGTACCCCCACGAGGAGGTCTGCTGGCATGCCATCCTCGAGTCGCGCCCGAGCTAGAGACATTCCTTCGACCAGTAGAGTCGGCACATCGAGGGGTGGGGCTGGACTGGTCCCTCCGATTCCCCCGACTTATCATCACCCTGGATGGCCAGATATTCCGACTGAGTTGACAGAATGGCGATACGGGACTTCCTCCCCGATTCCGATAGAGCCTCCTATGCCTGGTCACCCATACGTCAGTGATCCTGACTCACCACCGGTATGTTCCAATCGCTTATTTACCACTCGGATACTTGGGCACTCATTTATGCATTGATGATTTGAGCTTGTATCTGCAGCCACCCAGAGAGTACATGGAGGGGATGCTCGGATTGGTGGCCTCACTTGAGGGCATGGTCTTGCGGAGAGAGGCGCAGTTGTCCATCATCTGCGCTCCGCATTTTTTAGTTTTCTTGCATTTATCATACTGATGACATGTCGAACTTGAACATTTCACTACATTGATTGACCGATCAGATAATGAGAGCACATCTGACACGCATCACATTCATGTACTATATTTGCATACATCCACTCCATGTAGCTTTTTTTATCTGCATTTGATATACATACTTTGGCTGATGCATTCAAATTGCACTCTTTCTTTTCAGATGCCCCCGCTATATACTGAGCCACAGACCGGGCCATCTAGGCCTTCCCGAGGAGCTGGGCCATCTAGGCCTTCTCGAGGAGCTGGGAGAGGGGAGTCGTCTCGCAGACGAGGCGGGCGTATAGCGCATGCCATAGAGGAGGAGTCCAGCGAGGAGGAGGAGTCCGCGCATCCTCGGTCAGAGACATCTGCAGGCAGAGAGGATGACTCTGAGTTGGGCTCTGAGGGCGGAGGTGATGCCGAGGAGGATTCCGAGGCAGCAGCTCCGATTCAGATGGCGATGGTGGCGCAGATGGTACAGGGACTTCTCAGCCGAAGAGGACGAAGAGGGCCTCTTATTCTTGCACTTGAGAGCAATGATGCAGATGTTCCTACTTTATTTGCCTTTTTTACTAGTAGTTGTAGCACATTGTACATTATTAGGCAGTTTTATTTTCTATAAAACTTGTACCCTCGTTGTAAAATGTTGTAACAAAGAAAACATGATGGAATGAAATAGCTTTTCTTCAAACATTGTTGTATTTTATGTTCTCAGCATCGCATCGTATCATTTTGCACAAAAATGAGATTGAATGGAAATCGTGCATTTGAAAATTACCAAGTTAGGTAGTGAACCGACGCAACAAACTAAACAACTTAACTTACTAAGAATCAACAAAACCTTAGCAAGTTTACAACTCGATAAGCAAGACATAACAACGTTGAGTAAACAAAGAGTAACAACTCGATATACAAAGTTCGACAACCCGATAAAACTTAATGACTCGATAAGCAAAACAACTCGGTAAGCAAAACAACAATGCGGTAAGCAAAAACAACAACTCGATAAACAAATGTATTTCGAACGATCGGGGTCACGGAACGCATCCGAAACAGAGGAAAACTCGCACCTTCAACACTCCTAATGCATGGAAATGCTAGGAACCTTCTTCTAGAGACTAAGACAAGGCCAAAGCCCCACTTCTCTTCATGGCCGACCATCGGCGAGCCGACCAGCTTTTTTTTCATTGAGGAGAGGGTGGTCGGCCTACCAGAAAAGGTGGCCGGCCAACCACCTGGCTTGGCAGCCACCAAATTTTCAACACGTGTCGCCCGACAGTGTCTTATTTTCTTTAAAGGTTCCGGCCTCATGGTTCATTCATTTCATCTCGCTTTTGCATCAAAATGGAGGCGTTCGTCCAAAATCTCACGCCTTGGATTGCTTCTCCGATGGCTCGGAAAAGTTGAACTTCCGGGCTTCATTGAATGCATTATTCACGCTGGGCTATACTCTACTACATCTTCCTTTCCTCCATGCCGCGGCAAGGTTTTGGAATCCGGTAACACATGTCTTTAGCTTTAGCGGGCAAGAGATGTGTCCTACTTTTGAGGATTTCCAAGCTTTGATGGAGTCCGAACGCAATAAGGAGATCTTGCCTCAACTCCGATTTGGCCACGTCCAAGCCTTAGGACAAATGTGCGGCCTCACTTTGCATGACACTCGATCATTGATTCATGACGGGGAGCTAGACATCCCAAGCTTGGTTTGCCGGTTTTCTGATGCTGGTGACCGCGGCGACCATCATTGGCAGGGCTATCGGCGACACGCGCTTTGCCTATGCTTGCTATCTCATTTCTTGCTTGCCCCGAGCTCCGGTGGATTCAGTGTCCAGTTGATCAAGGTCACCCAAGGTTTGAAGGAGGGCAAGAGCTACATTGCCATGACATTGGCTGAGACATTGATGGGCTTAGATGCTTTCCATCGCCGGAGATTTATTAGGCTTATGGGAGCCCACTACTATTGTAGGTAATGTTTCCCACCCAATCTCACATATATATTGCTCACATCACTGCCCTCGTGCCTCGGTTTTTCTCACAAAACCCTTTTCTTACTTTCTCTCATCGTACATCTCTCTATTCTTTATTCTCTCATTTTTCATCCCTCCCCAGGTGTGGTTAATGGACAAGTTACAGATTGTGGAGTCTTACCCAACATACTCATCTTGCGGCTACTTTTTTCGACAACGCCTGGTCGATGCCCTGGATGAGGGGTGGTGGTACAACTAGATGTGTAGTTTTTCGGCAAACCGCATCGCTTGGCGCTGCCCTTGGCTCAATCTGCCAGCTATGAGTTACAACATGACCCGTCAACGTGGGATTCAATTGATTGGCATGACACACTGTGTCTTCTATTTTCCATTCTAGTTCCGGCGCCAGTTCAAACATGATCAGACTTGCCCGCCAGAGGGGATAGAGTACCCTCAAGATTTCGGCTGAGGCGCAATTGTCTGGATATGCCACAAAGATGGAGGACTAGAGAGCTCCTGGCCCCCGCTCCCACTTTCAGTTGCACTTTGTCTAATGAGTGCTTGGATTGGCTTAATGAAGAGGCACAGGAAGGGCCCACTTTGGCATCAAAGGCTTCAACCAGCTCTGGGAGGGGGCGCAGGAAAACTTGCCTTATCTATGCTGCGGATTTATTGCTTTATTAGTACTTTCAAGTTTTCTTTATGAATGTAACCAAATGCAACTTCAATTTGTATGCAAGAGCAGAGAACTCGATTGAAATCAATGAAATTGAAGGTTGTTGGTGCTGAAAATTTTTCGCTTTGGTCCAAAAATGGTCTAAGTTGTAAAAAGATTAATTTTGAACAAAGTCAACTTTTATTAAAACTTTTCAAAACCATTTTCGATATGGATCAGAACTGGACACGCCTGAAATCTGTCACTGAGATGCACAACCTCGGATCCTAGCAACTGAAAAGTTGCCCCTAGTCTGAATAGTATCGCGGCACTACACAGCAACGGAAAGTTGCCCCTAGTCTGAAAAGCACTGCACTAGAGATCATAACCGAACTCTTGAATACTGAATAGACAAAGATGGCTGAGATGATCAAATGTACAAAGTTCATCGGGAAAAGTTTATGGTGAACTTCAGGATGAAGTTGCCTACGTATCCCAAAGACGGGAATCAAGCCTTACGTAGTTCAGGCTCAGGTTCACTCGAGTATTTTCACTCTCCTTTTACGCTCTAACTTTTGCCAAGGCCGCCCTTTATAGGTTTTCAACCTTGCAAGCTCAGTTTTTATCATTTCCAAATTTTTTCTGCTCTAACTTTTGCCTAGGTCACCCTTTCGGGTTTTCGGCCTAGCGAGCCACTCAAGGGTAATATTTCTTCAACTTGTCCATATTGATCGGCTGTGAGAACTCTAGGCCATCTAGGTCCATCAAAACCACAGCTCCACCTGACCAGATAGACTTAATGATGTAGGGACCAGTCCAATTGGGTCTGAACTTGCCCCTTGGGTCGTGGATGGGAGCTCGGTTGTCTTTGAGCACCAAATCTCCTTCCTTCAGATTCCTGGACTTAACTTTCTTGTTAAAAGCCCTGGCAATTCTACGCTGATAACCTTGAACATGGTACAGTGCTTTCAGCCTTCTTTCATCGAAGAGCATGAGTTCTTCAAATCGCTTCAAGTTAACTGCCCGACTATCCGACACTCACCAAAGACTCTCAAGGATGGAACTTCAATCTCGATAGGTAGAACGGCCCCCATCCCATAAACTAATGAATACGGAGTCGCCCAGTAGACGTTCTAATTGAAGTTCGGTAGCCCCACAGAGCAAATGGCAACTTATCTAGCCAATCTCGGTAGGTTTCCACCATCTTCTGCAATATGTGTTTGATATTCTTGTTAGTGGCCTCGACTGCTCCATTGGTCTACAGCCGATAGGTGGACGACTTATGAAAAGCCACGTTGTATTTCTCCAACAAGTCAATCACTTCCTTCTTGAAGTGGAAACCATTATCTGAAATGACCTCGTTTGGGACCCCATAACGACAGATGATGTTGTTTCTAATAAACTTTGCAACGTGCGACGCCTTCAACACCGTATAGGATTGGACCTCAACCCACTTTGTGAAATAATCTATCGCGACCAAGATGAACTCATGCCTATTCAACCCCTTCGGAGTGACAGCCCCGATCACATCGATTCTCCAAACTAAAAATGGCCATGGCGAAGTCATATTGTATAGCTTCGACGGCGGGATGTTCATGCAGTTTGCATGGATCTGACACTTGTGGCATCGCCGAACAAAGCCGATACAATCCTCCTCCATGGTGGACCAATAATAACCTTGTCTGAGGATCTTTCGCGCTAGCATTACCCCATTCATATGCGCACCGCATTCCTCCATGGATGGCCTCCATCAGCGCTTTTGATTCTTCACTTTAACGCATGACTTATGCATTCCCGATGACCTCTCTTATACAATTTATTTCCGCAGATGGTGAACTCAATGTACCATTCTTCTCGATTGTCCTTTATCCTTGGCATTTACCCTCGTGGATATGCTTCCTTCTCCAAGAAATTCCAAATATCGTAATACCAAGGGTTCTCATCTTGAACCTCATCTATAGCAAAGAATCGACTCGTAAGTCGGCACAAATTTTTGGTCGATAATGACCGGACGACGGACTTCAAACGGATGTCTATCATGGAAGATAGAGTTGCTAGTGAATCTGCGAACCTATTGTTCTCTTTTAACAGATGAGCAAAGTTTAGCTTCTCAAACCGAGCAATTAACAAGTCCAAGGTCTGGTGATACATAATCATCTTTTCTTCTTTGACTTTCCAATCTCGCTTAAACGAGATACAACAAAGTTCGAGTCCCCGATGACGTCCAACCGTTTTGCCCCTAATTCCAGGGCTACTTCTAGACCGACAATGCATGCCTCATATTCTGCTTCGTTGTTCGAGACTCTGAACCGGAGTTTGAATGCTAGAGGGATACGGGACTTGTCGGATGTTATCAGCAACACCCCTACCCCATACCCGTACTGGTTTGACGCTCCATCAAAATACATCGTCCAAAACTCATCGTTGATATGCAAAATGGCCTCATCTGGGAATAAGTACTCAACTGCTTCACCTCCTTCCACTAGATGATCGGCTAAGAACTCTGCTACCGCTCTTCCCTTTATTGACTTGCACGTCACATATTTCAAATCGAATTCGAAAAACAACAGCAACCAATGAGCTAGCCTACCCGTAAATGCCGATTTCTAGAATAGATATTTGATGGGATCTAATCTTGAAACCAACATTACAGAGCGAGCTAACAGGTAGTGCCGCAGCTTCCTGGTAACCTATACCAAGGCTAAGCAAGCCTTTTCTAACGGTGTGTAGCGAGTCTCATACTCCAGCATCTTCTTGCTTAGGTAGTAGATGGCTCTCTCCACTTTGTCCTCTGATTCTTGTGTGAGCATGTAGCCCATTGTAGTCTCAGTCACTGAAAGATACAAAGTATGAAAACACCTCAGTATATGCATGCAATAGACCTCAACTCTCAAAGCTAGACAAGTGTATTGAACTACAAGCATGCAAAACAAGCATCATTCAACCATGAGACCCAAAAACAGAGCTAGGGCAGTTCAAAATATGCACAAAATCAGTTTAAGGCAACGCCAAAAAGTGCTAAAATCAAGGGTCAACAAAGCGTGCAAAATAAGCTAGTGAACCATGATTTGCACTACAACTATATGAAGCACATGAGAGCTCACCAAACTAGCCAAAAACAGAAGTATTCCATGCCAAATAATGCCCAAAAACCCACTGAAACTCAGTTAATGCATGCAAGAATGATGTGTCCCTTTGAAAGGCCAATAAGAGAGTTGTTCTACACATGCAAGATAGACATACAAAATGGCAAAACCACCTCTGCAAAGAGGTTATGAGGGCCCTAAAACTTACCAAAAAGGGCCTGAAATTAGTCTAGGAAGCATGCAAGTGAAGGCCCCTTTGAAAGGCCTTGAAGAAGATTACTTTACACATGCATCGAAGACACAAAATATAGCCAAAAGGGCTCTGGACAGAGTCAAGATAGACCTTGAAATTCACAAATAATGGCTTGAAACAAGACTTCTCAACATACAAAATGGAGCTCCTTTGGAAGGCCAACAATGCTAGTAAAGAGAACAAGGGGTGAGAGGGTCACCCCTCTCTGATTTTAGGGCTCAAAAACACATCTAAGCCACTGAAAATCCACTAGATTTTAGTGGCTAAAAGGCCAAACCAAGGCCAATGCAAATGCTCAAATGCATGGCTCAAAGCATGAGGAAATGAAGCATGAAAGGGGGTAGACGACCCCAAACAGAAAAGAGTTCTTAAACAAACATGTTTAGAAGATCAAAACAAGACTTTTTCCAATTTATGTCAAAACCCAAAAATGCTTTCAAATAGAGCTAAGTTATAAAGCAAAATAATGCAAAAATGGGGGAAATGATGACTTACCCTTGTAGCATAGCAATGCAGCAAGTTCTGGACCAAGAAGGTGAGCCTTCAACCTCTGAAAAACAGCTCCAAGGTGATTGAATGGATGGTGGAGGTGGTAGGCTATGAGGTGTAGTGTAAATGGCCAAGAATATTAGGGTTTGGAGCTTGAAGAAGAGAGCTATGAAGGGTGGGGTGTATCTATCTCAGCCAAATGTTTCTAACCCTTGCAAATGGAGAGGGAAGGTTTGTTTTATAGAGGAAGAGGGCCAAGGCTTCTTGGAGAAGCCTCAAGAAAGGGTCAAAGCTTCTCAAAGAAGCTTAACTAAAAGGTCAAGCTTCTTGAGGAAGCTAGACCAAAGAGGTCAAGCTTTCTTAAGAAGCTTGACAAAGCCAAGCTTCTCCTTGAAGCTAAGCAAAGGATCAAATCTTCCTTAAGAAGACAAACAAAGGGCAAAATCCTGAGGAAGGGTCAAATGCTTCACGGTGCAATGTGTTGTACTCAGGAGGGCCAAAAGGAGATGGTTGGCCGACCAATTCAAGTGGTCGGCCGACCACTTGCCCTGGTCGGCCGACCAGGGTTCAAAAGGGTCAAGGTGCAAAGCTGGTCGGCCATACCAAAAAGGTGGCCTCCCAAATGAGTAGAATACAGTATGGTGGGAGACTAGAAAATGTGACCCAAGAGAAAGGAAAACTAGCTTTTTAGCAAGGTTCACAAGGGTCAAGAAGAAATACTGGTCGGCCTACCCATATTGGTGGCCTCCCAAATGAGCACAACACAATGGTGGAATAGGAGACCTGAAATTGTGGCTCAAAAGTGAGGGAGACCACCTTCCTGCCAAGAAAATCGGCTGGAGGAGAGAGAAATGGTCTCCAAAAGAATTGCTGGTCTCCCACCCCACTACCACCTTCCTAACAATGAAAATAGGGTCCCTACCAAAAATGGACCAAGATGGATGCAAAACGAAGGTTCGGGGGCCAAAACGCGCAATCCGGGGCCCCGAAAACAGGCTGTTAGGCACCTGAGGTGGCGTACGACCACGAAGGTGGTCTCTCAGGCCACAGTGTCCCTCTAAGGAGAGGAAACAAGGTGTATACCAAAAACCAGAGCAAACGGAGGTAGTTGAGCATTCCCGAACCGAGGCGCACGGCCGACGGTTCAAAAAATCAGAAACTGGTCTCCAAACGGGAATAGTGGCCTATGACCACGAAACGTAGCCTATGGCTACTGAGAGATGGTTTACGAGACCTCTCATTTCCTTCAGGAAGAGAAAACAGAGAAAACAGGACCTGGTTCGCAAACCGAGGCAAAGCACAAAAAGAGCCCCGAAGTCCGGAGGCAAGGCTCGCAGCTGAGACTCTGAAACCTCAGAACGAGCACAATATGCACTATCACTGAGTGCTCAATCAGTGATGTCTGAGTTTTAAGGTCGGTCAAAAATGGGGTGTCTACACTAGCATACGCAATGCTATGGACTAAAATGGATACACAATGCACGTGACATAACATGACATACACTATGCACTTACGAAGACTATCATTCTCACATGAACTAAATGGCATATACAAATGCAAGATGGACTTACACCAATATGGGTGGACCTCAACCACACTCACATCAGTGGCCATATGATGGAAATGAGACAACCGAAATACATGCAAACATGCACGAATGCAATGGACCGATCCTAGGGCACAACATGCAACTCTAACAAGGCATGGCAAGGAATGAAATATGGCATAGGATGGCACATGATACTACGAAATGGCATAAAAGATGGTCTCAAACATGCAAGTATGTCACACAATGCAAGCTAGATGGCCCGAATACCGAAACTAGTGAAGTGCGTCACACTAGAGGTACACAAACCAATGCACAAATGGCAAAACCAACCCCAAATAGACCCTAGGCAGGTCTAAAACAGTGGGGAAATGGCCTAAAATGATGGCTCGGAATGCAAGGAAATGGAGCTCATTCAATGGTCCAAAAACAAGGCATTCATGCACAACTCTCAAGCACACTTAAAGAGTAGAAAACATGAGAATATGGCATTCACATAGGCTCTGAAATATGATGCAAAATGACCCCAAGGCATGAAAACACCTCAGTATATGCATGCAATGGACCTCAAATCTCAAAGCTAGGCAAGTGTATTGAACTACAAGCATACAAAACAAACATCATTTGATCATGAGACCCAAAAATAGAGCTAGGGTAGTCCAAACTATGCACAAAATCAGTTCAAGGCATAGTCAAAATGTGCTAGAATCAAGGGTCAACAAAGCATGCAAAGAAAACTAGTAAACCATGAGTTGTACTACAACTATACGAAGCATATGAGAGCTCACCAAACCAGCCAAAAACAGAAGTATTCCATACGAAAATATGCCCAAAAACCCATTGAAACTCAGTCAATGCATGCAAGAATGATGTACTCCTTTGGAGGGCCATACAAAGGGTTGTTCTACACATATATGATAGACACACAAAATGGCAAAACCACATCTGGACAGAGGTTCTGAGGGTCCTAAAACCCACCAAAAATGGCCTGAAATGAAGCTAGGAAGCATGCAAGTAAAAGCCCCTTTGAAAGGCCTTGAATAGGATTGCTGTACACATGCATAATAGACATTCAAAATGGCCAAAAGAGATCTGGACAGAGCTTATGCAAGTCATAAAACTCACAAATAATGGCCTGAAACATGACTTCAAAACATGCAAAATGGAGCTCCTTTGGAAGGCCAACAAAGCTAGTAAAGAGAATAAGGGGTGAGAGGGTCACCTCTCTCTGATTTTAGGGATTAAAAACATATATTTGCCACTGAAAATCCACTGGATTTCAGTGGCCAATAGGCCAAACCAAGGCCAATACAAATGCTCTAATGCATAGCCCTAAACATGAGGAAATGAAGCATGCAAAGGGAAAAATGACCCCAAACAGAAAAATTACCTTGATCGAACTTAAAGAGGAGCTCAAAAAAAAACTTTTTTTAGTTTATGTCGAAGTCCAAAAATTCTTAGAAATAAGGCTAAAGTATGGAGCAAAACAATGTCAAAATGGGGGAAATAGAGACTTACCCTTGTAGCACAGCAAGGCAGCCAGCTCTGGCCCAAGAAAGTGACTCCTCAAGCTCTAAAAATGACCTCCAAGGTGCTTGGGATGATAGTGGAGGTGTTGTGCTTGGAGGTATAGTGTAAATGGCCAAGAATAATGGAGTTTTGAGGCTTGGGATGTAGAGATATGATGAAAAGTGTATCTATCTTGAGACCAAAATGTTCAACCCTTGCAAGTGGAGAGGAGGGTCTCTCTTATAGCCAAAGAGGTCTAAAGCTTCTCTTGGAAGCTTGGAAGCAAGATTAAACATCCTTCATACACGTGTATGGAGGATGCAGCAAATGCCTCTCAGCTGGCACAGCTGGAAGCAACTCAGGAAAACAAAGCAGGAGGGAGTAGGCCGACCAGTTCAAGTGGTCAGCCGACCAGGCCAGGTGGTCGGCCAGCCACCTTTTGTGGTCGACCAGCCAGGTCAAAAGATCCAACTCAAAAAAGGTGGTCGGCCTACCCATATTGGTGGTCTCCCAGGTGAATACAACTTAGTGGTAGTATGGGAGACCAGAAAATATGACCCAAGAGAGAGGAAAACCAGCTTTCTAGCAATGTTCAAAAGGGTCAGGAAGAAAAGCTGGTCAGCCTACCCATATTGGTGGCCTCCCAGATGAATGCAACACAATGGTGGTATGGAAGACCCGAAATTGTGGCTCAAAGTGAGGAGGCCACCTACTGTCAAGAAAAATCGGCCGGGGAAAGGTGGTCTCCAAGAAGAAAAGGTGGTCTCCCACCCTACTACCACCTTCCTAACAATGAAAATAGGGTCCATGCCAAAATGAACCCACACCGATGCAAACGAAGGTTCGGGGCCAAACGCATACAATGGGCCTCAAAACTTATCATAAGCATCGAAGGTGGCGTATGACCACAAAGGTGGTCTCCTGGGCCACAGCGTCCCTCTAGGGAGAGGGAACAAGGTGTGTGCCAAAAACCAGAGCAAACGGAGAAAGTTAAGTGGTCCCGAACCGAAGCGCACGGCCGACGACTCTAAAAACCGAAAACTGGTCTCCAAACGGAAAAAATGGCCTACGACCACGAAACATAGCCTACAGCCACTGAGAGATGGTCTTCGAGACCTCTCCCTCCCTTCAGGAAGAGAAAACAGGACTTGGTTCGCAAACCGAGACAAAGCACAAAAGAGTCTCGAAGTCCGAAGACAAGGTTCTCAACCGAGACTCTGTGACCTCAGAACGAGCACAATATACATCATCACCGAGCGCTCAATCGGCGATGTCTGAGTCTTAAGGTCGGTCAAAAATAGGGTGTCTACACACTGCATGATCTATGGGTGGAGTGAACCTATTGTCACCATTGATGGTGTTGATATTCCTAAACCCCTTGATAAATGGGACACAACTGATTACCAAAACTCGAGTTGGAACAGTAAGGCTCTCAATTGCCTATTTTGCTCCTTCACACCTGAAGAATTTCGTCGTATCTGCACGTGTGAGGTAACAAAAGAGTCTTGGAACATTCTTGAAACGATTCACGAAGGTACTACTTCTGTCAAAAGATCAAAGCTTCAATGTCTCACCTCCGCCTTTGAAACCCTTTTTATGCGCGATGATGAGACGTTTGATGATTTCTATGCAAAACTTAGTGTTATCGTGAATTCCTATTTCACACTCAGGGAAAAAATCCCGGAAGCTAAAGTTGTTAGAAAAATTTTGAGGTCCTTACCCGAGAGGTTCCAATCAAAAGTGACAGCCATTGAGGAGGCTCAGAATGTTGATACCCTCAAGCTTGATCAATTGGTTGGAAACTTGCAGACTTATGAAGCCCACCAGATTTCAAAGAAAAAACAAAAAGATAGTGTGGCTTTTACTAGTGCTCATGAGACTGCAAAAACTCTGGAGACTGAATTTGATTTAGAGTTTGAGATGACGACTATGCTTACTAAACAATTTAAAAAAAATTTGAAGAAAAAAAAGCCTAATCTCAGAGACCCTAGTTCAAAACACAAAAGTAATGAAAAACCCAAAACTTTTCCACCAAAATTTACTCCAAAAACTGAAAAGAAGATTGTAAAGGGGCAAGTGGTCAAGTGCTATGAATGTCAAGGGTTTGGTCATATTGCCCTTGAATGCCCTTCGAAAAAGAACCGAAAGAAAGTCTACACTATGACTTGGGATGATAAAAGCGGGTCAGAGCAAGAACCCGAAGAACCTGAATCTGGTGAAAACGGGGATAGTGCTTTCATGGCATTTTGGTCCTCTTTAGCTCAACCTCTTTCAAAGCCATTGGAATTAGCTCGTGGTCAGAACTTGCATCACGTTCCCACCTTTGATGGGAGTAACTACCTGTATTGGAAGATCAGAATGAAAGCTTTCTGAGAGCTTTTGACGTAGAAGGTTGGCAAGCCATTGAAGAAGATACAGAAAGTGTAGACAATCTGGGCAATCAAAGAGCCCTGATTACTATTCGTGGAGCAATTTCTAATGAAGAATAGCAATGAGTTGTTCACTGCACAAAGGCTAAAGATGCATGGGAAATTCTGAGCCAATTCCATGAAAGAGGAGATTCACCTTCCCCACCATCTAGCAACTTCCCTGTCTTAGTTGCTAGATTGGATGAGGTCAAGAAGAATGAAGAGCAAAAAGAGGATGATAAAACATCTGAAGACAATGATGAGATCAATGGCGATGAACTACAACAAGCTTACGAAAAGCTGTATGAGGAATCTCTGAATTTGTCCAAAATCAACGACAAACTCTCTCTCAAGCTCAAAACATGTGAGAGTGAGAATGTCAGGCTAAAAGGAGAACTTGTAGCAGCAAAACAGAATGTCATCAAGATCTCAGGTGACAGGCAAGACTTATGTGGAAAACTTCTATCCTGTGAAACTGAAAGGAATGAACTTCTGAAAGTGTATTCCACATATAAAGAAAAGCTTGAAAGCTTTGAAATGTCACAAGCTGCATTGGAAGAGATAGTCTGTCAGAAAGATGAAGAACTCCGTATTGTTAGAGCAACAATTGCCTTGTGGAACAAAGGTTCCAAATCTCTAGAAGACATCCTCGGGTCTTAACAAATGGGTTGTGACAAAAGTGGGCTAGGCTATGGTGCGACAGCTCACAAAGGACATGCCTCTATTTCACATAACCTGAAGACTCAAGCAAAGGGAAAATTGAAGGTAGACCAGGATGATTCCTCTCTTCATCTACCGAAAGTGGGTAAGATCAACAAAAGGGAGGTAAAACCTGTTTTTATTTGTCATCACTGTGGTAGGTATGGACACATTCGTCCTTATTGCTTTGAATTGTTTGGTAAGGTGTCTCAAAAGGGTAGAAATTCGAATACTTTTTAGGTTAGAAGACAACCTTACATGTCTAGGCGGAATACCAAGATTCATGAGGGTGTTCACAACGCCAAGACATTTACCAAGACTAAAAAGATTTGGGTGAGAAAAAATGATTTGACTTGTTTAGTTGTTCACACTGCTCTAAAAGCACGTGACTCACACATGTGGTATCTTGATAGTGGGTGCTCTCGTCATATGTCCGATAACAAATCCTACTTCACCTCCCTTGAAAAATATGAAGAAGGAATTGTTACCTTTGGAGATGGCGACACTTCTAGAGCCATTGGTAAGGGCTCTATAAGTGTTGTTGGTCTTCCCAAGCTGGATAATGCTCTACTTGTTGATGGTCTTAAAGCAAATCTTTTGAGCATTAGTCAAATGTGTGATTCCCATCATGAAGTATTGTTTTCAAAAAATAAATGTGAAATTTTGGATAAAAAGGGAAATACTGTCTTGCATGGGGTTCGCATATCTGATAATTGCTATGGGATTGTTACGACTAATGATCTCACTTGTCACTCTGCCATCATAAATAACATTGATTTGTGGCATCAAAGATTAGGTTACATGAATTTCAAAGACCTAACTAAGATAGCCAACAAAGAGCTTGTGAGAGGAGTACCTAAACTGGGTAAAGGTCTGAACCATGTGTGTGGACCAGGTCAACTTGGAAAGCAAACCCGTGCCCCTCATAAAAAGTTGAACATCTTTACAACCAAATGTCCTCTTGAATTGCTTCACATGGACTTAATGGGACCTACTCGCACTGAAAGCATCGGAGGTAAAAGATACATTCTTTTAACTGTTAATGATTTTACTTGATTTTCGTGGGTAAATTTCTTAAGGGAAAAATCTGATACGTTTGATGCTTTCCAGGCCTTAGTTCTTAAAATCCAAAATGAACAGGGTGTTTCTATTGGGCGTATCATAAGAATCCGAACTGATCATGGTCGTGAGTTTGAAAATAATTCGTTTTCGGATTTTTGTGATATGCATGGAATTAAGCATGAATTTTCTGCAACTATTACACCACAACAAAATGGAGTGGTTGAGAGGAAGAACAGACTTGTTCAAGAAATCGCTAGGGTCATGCTCCTTAGTAAGAAACTTCCTCCAAAGTTTTAATTTGAAGCCCTAAATACTGCTGTTTATGTCATAAATCGCGTGTATTTAAGGCCCGGCACTTTACAAACTCCATATGAATTGTGGAAGGGTTTGAAACCTAATGTAAAATACTTCAAAACTTTTGGGAGTAGGTGTTACATCTTCAAAGATAGACAGCCTTTGGGCAAATTTGACTCCCGTAGTGATGAAGGTATTTTTTTCAATCACCAGTAGGGCTTTTCGAGTCTATAATCTGCGAACTTCTTCATTAATGGAATCAATCAATGTGGTTATAGATGACACAAGTTCACCTAATCCAACAACAAATAAGGATGACAATGGTGAGTCTCCAATCTTGGATATTGAACCACAAAGGCATAGAGATGCTGAGATCCAAGCACAAGAAGTTGAGACAGCACCATCCTCACAGGTAAGTCAAAATCCAAAGAGTGCACAAAGAGACATCACTCCTGATGCTACTGTCACCGCAAGTCCTGAGTTCAAACCATCAAAAAGGGTGAAACTGAATCATCCATCTCAACAGGTGATTGGTAGTGTATCGAATCGAATGAAAACCCGAAGACAGATTCGGGATGAGGTATCACATATGTGCTATGTTTCATTAATTGAACCTAAGAACTTCAAAGAGGCCTTGCTAGATGATAGTTGGGTTAATGCTATGCATGAAGAATTAGGTCAATTTGAACGTAACAAAGTTTGGACTCTAGTTCCTAGACCTAGAGACATGAATGTGATAGGTACCAAGTGGATCTTTAAAAATAAATCTGATGAGAATGGTACTGTGGTTAGGAACAAAGCTAGGTTGGTTGCTCAAGGCTACACACAAGTAGAGGGTGTTGACTATGATGAGACGTTTGCCCCAGTTGCACGTCTCAAATCTATTCGTATTTTCCTTAGTGTTGCATGTTTTCTTGGTTTCAAATTGTTTCAAATGGATGTGAAAAGTGCCTTTCTGAATGGGTACTTGAAAGAAGAGGCATATGTTGAGCCACCAAAAGGGTTTGAGGACCCTAAATGTCTGAATCATGTCTACAAGTTAGACAAGGCTTTGTATGGGTTGAAACAAGCTCCTCGGGCTTGGTATGATAGACTTACTATATTTCTTCTTGATAATGACTTTCAAAGGGGTAGTGTGGATAAGACCTTATTTGTGAAACACACTAAGTCTCATATTCTTGTTGCTTAGATTTATGTTGATGATATTGTGTTTGGATCCACTGCTGATCATCTTGTGAAATATTTTTCGGATTGCATGACACATGAGTTTGAGATGAGCATGATGGGAGAGTTGTCTTATTTTTTGAGTCTTCAAATTAAACAGTCTTCTTCAAGTATGTTTGTTTCTCAGTCTAAGTATGCCAAAAATCTTGTGTCAAAGTTTGGTCTTAAGTCTGCCAAACATGCACGCACTCCCATGAGCACCAGTCTTCACCTCTCCAAAGACTCCTCTGGAATTGATGTAGATCCTACCCTTTATAGGAGTATGATAGGGAGTCTTCTGTATCTCACAGCCAGTCGTCCTGATATCTCTTTCAATGTCGGTGTTTATGCCCGTTACCAAGCCAGTCCTAAAGAGTCTCATCTTCTTGCAGTCAAACGCATCATCAAATATGTCAATGGGACATTGGGGTATGGGGTATGGGGTTTGGTTTTCTACTAATACTACAGCTGAAATTACTGGTTTTTCTGATGCCGACTGGGCAGGGTGTGCTGATGATAGGAAAAGTACATCCGAGGGGTGTTTTTACCTTGGGAATAATCTGGTTTCCTGGCATAGTAAAAAGAAAAATGCCATCTTCCTTTTCATCTTGAGGCCGAGTACATTGTCAGAGGGAGTTGTTGTGCACAAATGCTGTGGATGAAGCAAATGCTTCATGATTATGGGATAGAACAGAACACTCTCACTCTTTTTTGTGATAACACAAGTGCCATAAACATTTTAAAAAATCCTATCCAACACTCTCGCACCAAACATATTGACATCCGTCATCATTTTATTTGAGAATTAGTGGAAGAAGGCCTTGTTGTTTTGGAACATATACCTACTGAGCATCAAAAAGCTGATATTTTCACAAAACCCCTTGATCTTCTTCGATTTGAGTTTCTTAGAAAGACCTTGGGTGTAGTGCTCAGTAACTAGGTTGCTTCCTGTTTTTTTTAGGTGAGTATGAGTGGTTGGCTTACTGTACTTGGATGTGATAATCTCATTATTATTGAGTCATGATATCTTTGCATCAAAAATTTATGTGAACACTGCTCATGTTGCTTACAAGATCTCATTCTTCTTTGTTCATAGCTCATTCTGAATGCCCATACTCATGTACTTCATGATCTCATTCTGTACACATCCTTGAGATAAAGCTATTGTGGGTTTCCGCACAAATGATCAAAGTTCTCTATGGACCACTAACAGTGTTTCTTGTACTTTTTCAGAGGAATTAACCTATACTATTATATCATGGGTGATGTTGAGCCTCTTACCCATCTACTATCTTTTTTTCACTTCCATGGTTTCTCCCTCAGTTCATTGAAATCTGGGCATTAGGAAAAGGCTACCTTAGAGGCACCAACCAGGCCATCCTTTTTTGTTTCATTCTTCTCTGGTTTGATCTCCATACTCTTGAGCATGCATGCCACCAGTGAGTGCCCACAAGAAAGAAAAGTTCAAAAAAAAAAAAAAAATCATTGATTGAGGGGAAGCCTCCACATTTACTCAACAAATACCCCGTGATTTTTAGTGGTTTGACTTTTCTCTGTGATAGTCAGTTATTCTTGTCGAAGGTCCAGCCATCCGATCACTACAAGGATTAATTCTAGCTTTGTTGCTCTCAAGGATTGCACACACACACACATTTTATTTGTGAGCTCTCATGTGTGTTTCTGAGTTATGCATTCTTATGTTGCTTATGGCTTTGATTATATTCTATCTGTTTTGTTCTTGACCTAGTGCTTCAAATTTTTTTTACAAATTTTCAGGACTCATGACTGATAGATTCTTTATCCTAGTGGTATAGTCATTCACTTGGACTCCCTGCTTGTTACAGGTCATCCTAGTTGTTTTTTGTTTTAATAGTTTAAAAAAAAAATTGTTGTTTTGTCCCTCAGCCCGCCATAGACATTCCCACGCTCGAGCGTGGTTTTGAGCCTTGCAGCATTTTGTACTTCACTTCTGATTACGAGAGGTGCATTGGCGCCGATCGGCGATTTCTCGCTCGAGCGAGTCTCCGCGTGTTTTGGTTCCCGCTCGAGCATTAAAACCCACACTCGAGCGAACTGGTTTTGTATAAATCTCCCTCCTTCGACTCTTCAGTCCATTTTTTTGCACTTTGGCCTCTCTCTCCTTGGGCATCCTTTGCGATTCCAGTCCATTGTGCCTCCTTGGTGACTTCTTGGTGCTCTTCGTGAGTGTGCTCACCTCAGGTATGTCTCTCATCTATTTCTCCTCTATTCTTGTGTCGTATTTTGGTTCCTTTGAGTTCTTCGTCTTTGTTTTGGTTGAGTTGATTTTACATTGTGTAGATGGGTCTATTTTTGTGTTTGTTCTTCATGATTAGGTTTATTCGATGTTGATTTTAGTTTCTCTCTCTTCCATCTAGGGTTAGTGATTTGGGCATTTTGCTAGTTTTTTTTTTTTTTTGGGTTTCCATTGGGATTTCGTTTGGTACATATATATCTCTATGGTTTTGTTATTTTTCTCTTCACATTGCTCATTGAATCCCTATCCCTGTTGAATTCATGTATGTTTGATAGATGTTTGATAGCACAAGTTCTCATTATATTTATCTTATGATGATGGTTGTCTTGTACCATACTTCCTATTTGTAATATCTGGTTCTCTTGAGCCTACATTTTTGCATCATAGATTTATATCCTTGCCTCATGACCTTATATCAAACTGTGATGCTAATGTTTTGGGTTGTCTCTTTTGGTTTATTTTTGGTCTTGGGTTGGGGGTTGTTTGTGTTGGTTTTTTGTTTTTCTCTCTTTGTCTTGGTTTAGTCATGTCAACCTTTAAAAGACGAAATTCAACTGCCTCTCGCCCTCCATATAACACTGACCGTTTTCCCTCGGCCGAGAAAGCCCAGTTGTACCGTGAGTCTTATCCCGCCCGCTCCATTTACCTTAAACATAATGTTCAATCCTCCACATTTGAGTCTATCCCTATCCGCTCACTCTTTGATCCCTTGGGTGGGGATAACGTTCTTTTATTTTCTGGTTCTCAAAACCTCACTTGGGTGCGAGAATTCTATTGCAACATGGGTAGTCTAGACAATATTGGGCCCTCCTTCAAAACTTGGGTTAGGTCTAAATCCATTCTTGTTACCACCGACCTTATTCGAGAGCTATTAGGGATAAGTGAAAGATTTCCCACCTTCTATCCTTTTCCAGTGCGCCCTACTTGTGACTTCGATGCGATAGCCCATACTTTGTGTGGTTTTCCTCGTTCTTGGCCTACCAGTTCTTTGATCAAACAGAATGAGCTCCTTCCCCAATTTAGGTTGCTTAATCTAATTGTGTGTGCCAATATCATTGTTACTACCCATAGCTCCGAAATTAATCAAGACCAAAGGTTTGTCCTTCAGTGCCTTGCTCAAAATCGTTCCATCGATCTTGCCACATTGATCATTCAAAAGATGGTTGCTACTTTTGAGCGCAACAATCTTGGTTTACCCTATGGCTGCCTTATAAACCGACTTCTTGCCAAACTTGAGGTCCCTGCTTTCGATGAGGATGAGTTTGCCTCTTCTTCCCTGCCTTTCACCAAGAAGACTGTCTCCCAGAGTTAGTCTCTTATTCGGGGGGTTTCTTCTGGTTCCGGTCAATCTGGTGCAGGTCCTAGTGATGCCGCAGCCATGGCAAATGAGGCAGAGTATGATGCCGCTACTAGTGGCGGAGATATTGGTGAGGGGGAGCAGCATCCTCTAGTTAAATGCGGTTTGGTAAACCAGTCCTTTGAGAGATCTGTTGCTTCCCGGATTGACCATCTCGAGGAGAAAATGGATGTCTTTGAAGCCAGGTTCACCGATCTTGAGACTACAGTTGATACCCAGTTCAGTGCCTTAGAGGCTTCTTCCCAGCGGATTGAGGCATCTGTGGCATAGTCTTCATCTCGGCTGGATTAGATTTTGTCTATGCTTCAGATACAGTTTCCACCACCAGCTACATGATCTTTGTTCTTCTATTCTGTTTCTCTTACTTTTGCTCCTGGACAAAAAGGGGGACCGGTATAGTTTGGTTGGTATAGTTGTTTTGGTTTATATTGATGGTACAGTATAGTAGTTATTTATGCTTATATCGGTTGGTACAGTTGGATCGTGATTTGGTTTTTGGGTTATTTTGTTATATTTGGATAGTATATTTGGATAGTATTTTTTTTGGATGGATGTATATTTTGTTATTTAATACAGTTCCACAGATTTTGGTTGGCTTGTGTGAGTGTTTTTCTTTCAGGGTGATTGTTCAAAAGCATGGATTTCAAAAGCATGGTTTCAGATTTTCATGGTGTTAGTGTTGGCTCATAGTTGTTGGTGTTGTTAGTATTGGTTTAATGCTTTTTGTTATGAAACTTGTTTTAGAATGGTTTTGTCCGGGATTTGACAAAGGGGGAGATTGTTAGGACCCTTTGTTGTCAAATTCTATGGTACAAAACCAAGGTTGTAATTATTTAGAGTTTTCCAGATTTTCTAGTTTTTGTCTTCCCACTCAAGCGGGGAAAGTGCCACTCGAGCGGGGATTAGACCCTAACAGCATTTCTGTCAAGCCTGCAAATATACTGGATGGTGTGATTCGACGCTCGAGTGTGGGAACTTCCGCTCGAGCGTGGACCTTATATGAATCACGGAATATACAGTCTCCACTCGAGTAGGGAATCCCACGCTCGAGCAGACCACGCGATCTTAGGCTCTATATATTCGCGTGTTAGGTCAAGTTTAGGATTACTGCTCCTAGATTTTGTTTAAGGTTTTTTAGGGTTTTGTTTGAGGTTTTCTTCTAGAGATTTTTGTGAGTTTTCCTTGATAAAATTGAATGAGTATTCAACTCATGAATTAAGAAGCACATATCAAGAAGATTGTTCGTATATATACAAGAGAGTTCTCTTCGGTGGATTCCGAAGATTCAAACATGGAGTTTCAAAGGAGTTTGATTCTGTACGTAATCGTTTATTCGACAAACGAAGTTGTGGATTCAACTTCAGATCAATCAGTTTCGAGACGAAGGCGTGGTGAAAGAGTTACAGAAGGTGTGAAGACAAATTGACTGAGTTGGGTAATTTATGTATTATCTTTGTAATCTTTCTTTCTTCAGTAGTGGATTGATTAGTGGCGTTTCACCCGTGGTTTTTAATTACAATTGAAGGTTCTTCAATTGTGATTTTTTCCACGTGAAAATCGTTTGTGTCGATTTATTGTTTATTCAAAAAAACAACAATCTAAATCACGTTCGTAAGTACTTGATGATTTAGATTGCGTGTTTTGAATAATTGGGATTTAGAATATTTTAATCTTGATTTAATCACGAATCACCTAGGATTTTCAGTTAGGTAATTGATGGTACACTTGTGTAATTCCTTTTTTGTCTTGTTAGTGGGTTATTTTGTGGCTTTTGCCCGTGATTTTTTATCATAATTGGAGGCGCTCCAATTGTGATTTTTTCACATTAAATCGTTGGATTAATTTGTCTTTGATTGTTTGGTTAAGATTATTATTTACTGCTTAAAATTGTCACATGATCACAAATCAATATTTCGAGAATTTTAGATTTTTCAATCTAAAATCATATGTTGAACATTCAATTTCAATGAAATCGCATGTTTAAAATGTAATTTTAAAGTAGATTAATTTTTCAAATAATTTAAAAAGTGTGTCAATTCTCTAATTTATTTTTTATTTTTAAATTATTTTTAAAAAAAAAACTCGCGTCGATGGTGAAAAAAAAAAGGGAGACAATTAATGATATCAACCCTATTGTTTTCCTTGGATATAATTATATACATCTGCCAGATCTGAATGTGATCTTTCAGAAAATCTCATTACATTCCAAAAGATCTGACTTTCTTCAGTGAGAACTCGACTCTACTCCAATCCATCAATCCATCATCCTTTCAGTTTTTATAAGCGATGCATTTATATAGCTTTATGTATATATTATTTATAAAAAAAATTATAATTACATAAATTTCATTATAATTTGTTTACAGTTGAAGAAAGGCAAGAGCCTTCTTAAAAGAATTTTTATTTTTATTTTTTTTTAGTATATTAGACTTTTAACTCTTGCAATTTACTCAAATTTTACTTTAGTTCAAATAATTATAATTTGAATATAATTTAATTTTTATGATTTAAATTCAATTTCAATTTAATTATTCTATAAATCAATGTCAATTTTTCTACGTATACCTTTCAAGAGGCTACTACTTATACAAAATTGTTAATTTTATGTCTAATTTGAATTTGAGATGATCTAAATAAGTGTACTTTTTGTCTTTTTACGAAAAGATGTGCAGAAAAGTAGAAAGGTAATATGATGAAAAAAAGATAAAAAAATAAAAAGATGGATTATTTAGAAGATGCCAAACCACCCCTAAATAAAAACAAATCCTAAAATGTAAAGATTAAATTATTCAAATTAAAACAATAAAAATTAAAGTAAAATCTTAGGCCTCGTTTAGGAACATACTATTTTAGTAACTTTTTGGCTAAAAAAAAATAAAAAATTGTATGTTTAGAATAATTTTTTGATTTTTTTACGAAAAGATATGTAAAAAATAGAGAGAAAAGAGAATCTTTAACTTTTTGATATAAATCATAAATTTTTTAATTTTTTTAATAATATTTTAATTTTTAAACTAAAACTATTACTTTCCAAATGAAGTAGTATAAAAATAAAAAATAAAATTTAAACCTAGACTGTAAATCAAATATGGTCCAACTGCATGTGTGTGCCTGTGGTGCGGTGTGGTCCTGTTTTAGGGTGTTGGATTTTGATTTTATTTTTGTTTTTGTTTTGTGAAACGTTGGTCCTGTTTGGTGAAGTTTTTTTCAATTAAAAGTTGATAATTAAAAAACAAGAGTGAAAAGCATTCTTACCTCATCTTTTAAATAATTAGCTTCTTTTAATTTTATTTAATTTATTTCTACTTAATAAATTATAAACAGATTATTTAAATTATTTCTACCTAATAAATTATAAACAGAAGTTATACAAAATAATATGATATAGATTCTTAAAACAAAACAGAAATGTTTAGGATTCCCTTTTTGAAAGTTTCATGACCTCCAATTTGATCTTGGCATTTGATGTGTGTAGGGTTTACTTATGTATGTATGGATCTCACATTATAAGTAGTTGGAATGAGAGTGAAAGTTGTGAAGGTCGTGTATATGTGAGAGTCTCTATCAGAATTAAAAACAAAATAAGCAATAATCCCCTTTTAAAAAAAATGTAACAAACCGTTTGATTGTAATGCACAATGGAAAAGGGGGTAGACTCTGCGCTCCTGTGAAAAAGACACTGTATAACACCTGCCCCAAAAGAGACAAGGGATACATACAATACCACCAATGTACTACCTGACACGTGGCAGACACCCAGTAGTAAAATGCCAAAACACTCAGTCTCAGATTTGGGGTTAATGTCTGAATCTTGTAGACAACTTTGGAATTTGCCTATTTTCCCACCTTGATTCACCTCCTTCCAAGTGAAATTTTTATTCTTATTTTGCTAATATCTTTCATTGTTTTCTAGATCCAAATTGCAAAAGGATTAAGATAAGTATCTCTCTGCAATAATCTTGTTCACCTTCCACTCTTGATTATTCTAGTCAAGATTTGGCAAGTAGCAATTGATTTTTTAAAAATTTTAGATTTTCAATAATTTATTGACAAACCTAATAAGTTAAAATTGTTTAAATTATTAATGTGAACATAAATTAAGTCCTATCAAAGATACATCTGTCACTACAATGCCCCAGAGTACAACATTGACCCTAAATCCAAATATCTATGTTTATACACTTTATTTGCCAATGCTTTTTTAGGTACATAAATTTTATTCAAATTATAATTATTTTTCTCACAAAAGTTTTTGGAATTTACAATCTTTTAAATTTCTCTTGAAATAGCACATATTTCAAAAGAAGGATTGGAGCTGTGCAGTGCAATTTATTTGAGATTCTTATAATTTATTTTATTCTGTTAATCTGTATCAAATTAGTTGATGTATTTCTTATTTATAATTTATTAAGTAAAAATAAAATCAAAAATTAAAAATTGGTTATCTAAAAAATAGGATAAAAATATTTTTAATTTT
This sequence comes from Camellia lanceoleosa, assembly GCA_025200525.1. NCBI lineage: Eukaryota > Viridiplantae > Streptophyta > Magnoliopsida > Ericales > Theaceae > Camellia > Camellia lanceoleosa. The sequence continues at coordinate 36,656,074 of CM045760.1, forward strand.
TATATTTTTATTATTAACTGTTGCTTTACAACAAACAACAGAATCATCGCCGTTCCTTCCAATGTTTAATTTTTTATATTTTTTTATTTATTTTATTATTTTATATAAAAATAATTTAACAATTCTTACACTAACAATTATCATCAAAATAAACACAATTTGACTTAATTCCCTCATTAACAATTCTCTCACTATAAATCCCCTCCATTCTACTTCTAAAAACAAACAGGGCCTTAAATCAAAAGGAGCAAATAGTAGTAATATGTTGGAAAAAGCAAAAACGAGGGTGGTAAAAGCAACTAATGAAACAAGAAGTCTTCAACAAGGAGTCAAAGGGTAAGGTTTTTACCCTAGTGGGGGAACAAAGTCCAATTCAATTCTATTCTATTCTGTCTGAGGAATCAGAACCTCCCAAAATCCCACCCCATTCCTCAATGTCTTCTCCAACTCTTAAATTATTTTCGGGCAAATTACATATACCCCTTGGAGTTTGGTTAAATTATAAATATCTCTTGAGATTTGAAAAATTATAAATTTTTCTCCAAATGTTATATTTGCATAACAAATTAAGGGGTAATTTGTTATGAAATATAAATCTCATGGGATAAATTATTATGAAAATACAAACTTCAAGGGGCGGGATGTAATTTCCGAAACTTCAGGAGAGTATCTGTAATTTAGCCAAACCTTGAGGGAGATATATGTAATTTGCCCATTATTTCTCACATCACAATTGTACTATCTTTTATCTCACCACAAGATTCAATTCTTGCAAGATCCGGACAAAAAAATTTGTTAATAATTTTTTTTTTAATTTTTTTTAAATAATTTAGGATGATTACAAGAAGAGGTGTAAGGGGTAACGACAGTGCAACAATGGTGATGGAGGTGTGGTGGAGATATGGTGGCGACAATAGTGACAGCGGTGGTAATGTTGACGGCAACAATGATAATTGTAGCGAGAGGGAATGATGGTAATTATGATAGTATTAGCCAGAAATTAATTGAAATATTTTGTTTGTCAGGACCAGCTAGACAATATATTAGGCATTATGCCTCTTCATAATTGGAGAGCCAACAGAAGGTAGACAAATGCACCAAGGATCCTCTAGAGTGAATTTTCCTAGAGTGATCCCTAAAGTGCAGATCCAACGGCACAAAATTGAAATTGAAATTTTTTTATATTTTTTATTTTTCAAATTATATAGATAGTTTATAGATGGTGACTTTTGTACCGTTGGATCTGCACTTTAGGGATCACTCTAGGAAAATTCACTCTAGAGGATCCTTGCTCAGACAAATGCTTCCATTCCACTATCTGAGTGCCTACGTGGTAAATCATGTAAAAAATAAATAAATAAATAAAAATAAAAAAAAAATTACACTTATCTCCCTTGAGATTTTTGATAATTATAGAAATATCTCTTCTATAATTTTAATAATTATACTAAACTTTCTTATTTTTAAAACTATTATCAAGATTCTCCCAGTAATATCCTCTCTTATGCTATTCGCTGATGTCATGCTAATGTTGTACCAATAATGATGAAATTACCCCGTAGATCTATTCAAATGAGTAATTTCACTCAACTCCCTTGAGGTTTGCAGGTATATTATCAAAGGCTCATATATATATTTTAACATTATTTAATAAAATTCTTAAAATTCATGCAACATTAAATAAAACTTTGAAATTGTTAAAATATTATTAAATCATTTAATGAAAAAAAAAACTTAATTTTTATTGATAAAATACTTAAAAATAAATAATCTCTCTAAAATTAATATTAGATAATATCCTAATAATTTAATATAAGACTTATTCTACACTACATAAATAACGTAAAATTTATCATTTTAAGTAATGCATTTATTATTTGAATTTTTTTTAAAAGTTGAAATAAATAGATTTATTTTTTTCGGACAATTTGCATTACTTATTTATTCATATGTACAAATATTATTATTTTATCTTTTCTCAATCATATATTATTCTCAAATTTTTATTTTTATTTTTGGGTCATTAAACTTCTAGTCTATATTTAAAAAAGCGCAAGTTAATATTTTTACATGATTAAAAAATTTAAAAAAATATGAAAATAAAAAATATATATATAATCACCTCACAATAAATTAAAATTGGATGATAGGGGATGAAGAATCATGAAATCTTATAATTAATTTCTCACCTTCATTAATGGTTGAATTTTATTTTATTTTTTCTGTAAAAGTTCAAAAACTTGTGGAAAAAAATAGAGTTAAGAAATTATATTTATATTTTGAAAAATTATGAAAAATAAATAATAATTTCATAAATATTTAATAGGATAAATTAAATTTTGTGCGTATAAGATTAAGATTAATATTGATAACCTCAGAGGAGGTAATAATTTTTGTTTTTACTTCTATAATTATTTTTTAATTTTTTTTTAATCATGTAAGAAATATTAACTTACATTTTTTTAAATATGCATCAACGAGAAGTTTAATGGCGCAAAGTTAAAAATTAAAATTTGAGAATAATATTGAGAAAAGATAAAATAATAATGTTTTTACATACGAATAAATAAGTAATGCAAATTGGAGAGAAAAAAATAAATGCATTTATGTCAACTTTAAAAAATAAATAAATAATAAATGCATTACTTAAAATGATAAATTTTAAGTTATTTGTGTAGTGTGGAATAAGTCTTATATAAATTATTAGAATGTTATCTAACATTAATTTTAGAGATATTGTTAGTTTTTAAGTATTTTATCTATGAAAATTAATTTTTTTATTAAATGTTTTAATAATGTCTTAATAATTTAGAGATAAATAATTTTTTTACATATGAATAAATAAGTAGGACAACTTGTTGAGAAAAAAAATTAATCCATTTGTTTTAACTTTAAAAAAAAGGAAAAAGAAATTTAAATAATAAATGCATTAATTAAAATTGATAAATAATTCGTTATTTATATAGTGTGAAATAAATCTTATATGTATTATATTTTTGGGATCTTATAAATTATTAAGGTATTATGTTAAAATATGCATGGGCTTTAATAATATATATGAAAAAACTCAGGGGAGGTGAGTGAAAAACTGCATTTAAATAGCTTATTGGTTGATTTAATAATTTTCATCTTCCCGCTCAATTCAAAGTCAATTAACGCCGTTTGTGCTAAATTAACGGAGTGGGGGAACCTTGATATTGTCAGCAAAAATAGGAAAAGTTTCTGTAATTAGTGAAATCACATGAAAGGTTCCTGTATTTGTTAAAAAACCCGAAGAGAGGTAAGTGTAATTTACCCTATAAAAAATTATTGTTGGAGTAGCTATTAACTAAATTGAATAGGTAAAAGAGTGGTGCTACATTTTTTTTTAATTTTATCTCCTAACTTTATCTTTAATGACGTGATATTCTTATATGTGAAATGGTCTCATATTCCTCTCCCTTTTATCTTTAGTCTCCCTAATTTCATATCATTAAATATTTTTTTAATAAAATCAACCCAAACGAAAATGAGTATTGTAATAATAATTTTACAAGTTTATTGGGGGAATTCCAAATATGTGGGCACTCATAAAATAATTACAATACGGGTGAAATCTTTTTCAGGGTAAATCTTGACATATAGAAAATGTCTGCACCATATAAACAAGAGATTTACATCACCATAAAAATAAAAATAAAAATAAAAAATTCACTGGAAAAGCAATTTTCTAAGTTTTTTTTATAATTTTTTGATTTTGGGAAAGTTGATCATTTTCTTTTGATCATGTTCTTACAAAGGGAGAGAGGGACAACAAAAGCACCACAAACATTGGGGGCTGTTGGTTCAATGGAGAATTGCCATGCAAACAAAGTATGAAGGGGACAGATGAAGAAGCACAAATGCATGTGAAGATAAACCATTGCACTTTGTTGGGAAGGGAAGAGAAGTGTTGCACTTTTTAAGAAATCACGAGTTGTGTGAATGTTTTCTCTTTTTAATCTTATACAAAAATAGTATATTCCACTTGAACAATGACAATCTAAATAAATGTAGCACCCCACTTAGTTTCTACTTTTTTCGTTGTTTGATAATTTGGGTCGATGTCTTCCTGCAGTACCTAAGAATGGTCCTGTTTCCTGCAGGCCAGACAATATGGTTATTTTATTTTAGATAATTTACATAGTTAGTCCCTTTAATTTGAATGAACTTTCATTTTAGTCTTCCTAATTATAATTCCATCAAATTAAACCTTATACTTTTACTTATGTTTCAATGCAGTCCGTTCATCAGTTTTTGTTAACCATTTTAGATGGAAAAATATCACGTTCAACTCATGTGAGAATTTTGGCAGTTTTTACACAAGGAAAAAAAAAAAAAAATGAATAATTTCTACTACAATCCCTATTATTTGTTTTGAATTTTAGTTTGATCCCTCAAATTTCGACAGAACAGATCAGATTAAAAAATAAAAAATAAGAGGTTTAAATTAATGAAATTGAAAATAAAATGACTAAAATATTTTTTTTTTTTTCAAATTATATGAGCTAATAATGTAATTTATCCTTCTATTCTGTGTTGTTTTCAGTTTCGTATAATAATCATTTTGAAAATTTTAAAATTAATTTTAAAATATTTCATAGAAAAAAGGTGTGTTCACAATTATTTTGATTAGTGAAACAAATTTTTTATGTCAATTTTTATTTTATTTTTTGAAAATGGAAAATAAATGCACAAAATATTCTTACTTTTTCACCATTCTTCCAAACAACCCTTATGACAGAGCATATAAACGTTAAAAAGAGTAAATGAATAGCAGGCACTATTTCTGACACCAGTTTTGGTAGTGACAATTGAACCAAACGACTCCCAAATGAACTAATTTGATCCAATCCCAAATATATAGATATTAATTAGTTTATTTATTTTTAAAAATTAAATAATTGTCTTTAATTGTAATTCTAAATTATAATTTATTTGACTTCTTCGGTTTCTTTTGTCAAAAAAATAAAATTTTCTTAAGTAACAATTTATAATTTCTCTTTTAAGTTTATGTGAAACTTTAAAGAGAAATTGATCAATAAATCTCATATTATCCTAGGTAGGTAACTTAAGAGAGGGTGTATGGAGTTATTAAAAAATTGCTAAATTAAAAATTAATCCAAATAATAAATAAATAAAATTGCTCAACAATATAAGATAGAGTAATGAAATAAAATGAATAAAGGAAAGAGAAAGCAAACTTAGCGATTTATAGTGGTTCAGCACGTCAGGCCTATATCAACTCCCCAAGTATCTTCCTTGAAAATTTCTCCACTATTCTTCAAATAGTAATTACACCACTAACTTCATGAGTACTAATAACACTTTACAGACTCATTTAAAATTCAATGCCTATGCACACTTAACCAAGTGATTTTATCACAAAAACCATTCACAAAATATCCCGACTAATTTTAAATCTAGTGCCTAATCTCACCTAATCCAAATGATTTTATTCTGAAAAATTACTCACAAAAACTCTCTCTCTTTTTTTACAATAATAATAAAAATGAGGAATAGAAAGTCTTTTTACAATTTTGCTCAAATTCTCAATAAATTTTTTCATAAAAAATACAATTCAATGAGGCACAATATAATTTTTTAGAACAATTCAATATCATAAATTTTTCTTTTTTCACTTTATTACTTCTTATTTTTCTCCAACCAAAATACTTTTGCGGAGGGGAGACACTCTTCTTCTGACTTTGGAGACGCTACAACTCGAGCACGCTAACACGCGGAGCACGAACACCAATCATTTTCAAATATGGCAAGCAAGGGGATTGAAAATATAGACAATGGTCGCTTTCGATAGATAGTAATTCAATTTTTTCAACCAGTTCTTGTAAAAAAACAAATAGTGCACAGTAATTTTTTTATTAAAATATTTAATTGCACAATAAATTCTCTATGGAAATATTTATAAGCATAGTAAAAAAAATTTAAATAACATTTATATCAGATATGAAAATATATACTCATTTTAAAATCTTTGTAATTATTATAGAGATTTTAGATAAACTCTAATAAAAATAACCAACCATCTATATCAAATTTTACAAAAGAAAACAACTAACCAATATCACATTTTTCAAAAGAACACAACCAATCAATATCAAATTTGTCAAAAAAAATAAATAGTGACCAATCGTATTTTTTCAAAATGCAAATAGTAAATTTTATAAAATATTTTTGTAAAATTAGATCTTACATAGTAATTTCAATTTAAATAATATTTATAATAAATACATCATACAACATATATTTTAAACAAATAATATTTTGTGTCAAAGAATGTAAAATATATAAATTAAAAAATCACAATTTATCCCATAATATTTTATACATCATCAAAATTAAACCATGTGATTAACATCTCATATTTTCGAATAGAAAATGTCTCGTAGCTCAAATTTTGTAGCTCAAAAATTGCTCAAATGACCAAAACGACATCGTTTTGACTATTTTTATGTTGTTCTGTACTCAAAACGACGTCGTTTTGGCCATTTGAACCACTTATGAGTCATAAAATTTGAACTACATAACATTATCGTTTTCGAATTGTGATCTATAAAATCTCATATTGTTTTTTTGGAAGACTACTATTTACCCCTACCTTCTTCATAAAATCCTTGTTTCTTTCAATTTTTTTTTAAATTTCAATTTTGTCCTAACCTAAAATTCTATTTTTACCATCATCCTTAATCTTTTAACCCTAATTTTCTAAACCATAACCCTAAACCTAATCTTATCCCCATCACTCCAACAATCATCACCATCTCCGACTGCCATCACCACTATCTTCGACCACCATCTTCCAACCCTAATCTCACAACCGCCATCACCACCGCCCTCCTCCTCCACGCCAATTTACCCAAGTTCAATGTCCTAGGCATCAACATCTTAAGAGTCCCAATGTTCCGACTCGAAAGCTTCACATTCTCCGAAACCTCCGTCATCAAAAACAATGTATTCTCTTTCGGATCAATCCCTCACACCTTTATCAACGCAATGAACTCCTTCGTCTTTGGCTTCTCAAACCTATTCCTAAACTCCTCCACCACCACTATATTCACCGTCGTGCTCAACATCACCGTAGAGATCACCAATCGCTTCTCCTTGCAATTGATTTTGATGGTCCAACCGTATGTTTTGGGCCGAACACGCCACCGTTGGAGTAGAGGGGGTGCGTTCGGAGCCCGACGAGTGCGACCGGTCTTCTTCTGGGGGTAGGGTCTGATGCCGCGGCCGGGACCTCACTATGGGTGAGGATGGAGGCGGTGTCGCGGCGCTTATTCTGGAGGTCGGTGATGATGTTGCGGTACCGATTTTGGAACCGTCAAATGAGAGGATTGGGAGAGTAGCGAGTTAAGAGCATATTGGACTGTGAGTGAGGGGTTTAAGAGAAATAGTTCTGAAGATTGAGAAGAGAGTTTTAGGGTTTTGATGAGAAGATGAAGTGAGAAAAACAGAGCATACCCAAACGTTGACTCGTAGAGAAAATGGTGATCTGGTGGCTCGGATGGTGGCAACGGACGACATTAGATGGTGTTCCAGTGGAGATGGAAGAGGCATGAAGAAGAGAAAATTAAGGTTAGGGTTTGAATTTGGGAAATTAGGGATACAGTTAGCATTAACATGGGGTTCAAAGAGAATATGGAGGGGTCTCATTTTGTTTTTTTTGGGGGGGGGGGGGGGGGGTGGGCGGTGGTGGTTTAAAAAAAAATGGATGGCCCAAAGAAGAAAGGGAAGTGTACATAGCAAATCTTTTTTTTTTTTTTTTCTTGTGATCTATTTAGTCATTTTAGATGTGTAATGACTCATTAGCTGTCATATTAGAGTGTCACATTTTAAAAAAGTACACTAAGTAATTTTCTAATGTCACATCATACTCGTTATATCGGAGTGTCACATTTAGAAAAAAAAATACATTAAGTAATTTTAAATTTTTTTAGAGTGTCATATCATATTCGCCACATTGGAGTATCACATATTACATTTAAGAAAAGTATATTAAGGAGTTTTTAATTTTTTTAAAATGTCACATAATACCAACCACATTGTCACATTTAGGAAAAGTATACAATGAGTTCTTAATTTTTTTAGAGTATCACATCATAATTTTTAGTTTTTTTAGAATATCATATCATACCGTTGAAATATCACATGTTATATTTGAGAAAAGTACACTAAGGAATTTTTAATTTTTTGGGGGTGTCACACCATACCCGTCACGTTGTCATATTTAGAAAAAGTATACTAATAAGTTTTTAGTTGTCACATCATATCCGCCACGTCATCACATTTAGAAAAAATATACTAAGAAATTTTTAATTTTTTTGCATTGTCACATAATACCCGTAACGTTGGAATGTCGTATGTTACATTTGAAAAAGTACATCAAAGAATTTTTAATTTTTTTTAGTGTCACATCATACTTATCGCGTTGTCACAATTGAAAAAAGTACACTAAGAAATTTTATTTTTTTTAAAATGTCACATCATTTCCGCCACGTTAAAGTGTCACATTAATACCTGTCATATTGAAGTGTCACATCATACCTATCACATTAATAAAATGGTATAATTATCCACCAAAATACTACCAAAATCAAAAATAAAACTACACAGAAAGAAACTCTCCACTAATAAATTAGTAAAAAAAATTTAGAACTAATTAAATTACTTGTTTGTGAGATGAGATTTATTAGCAAATAGATATTAACAACAAAAAAAAAAAAAAAAAGTCCCATATAGTTCGTCGTAACTATAATTTTGAAGACATTTTTGCATATTTATCCAACAATTTAAATAAATAAAAAAATAAAAAAACTATTAATTGACAACTTATTTTAACCATATAGATGCAACTCTCTTGTTTTGTTTTTCAAATTATCAAAATTTATACTAAACAAATTTACGACTTATTTTATTTTTTTGTATAATAATTTAAAATTTTATAATCACAAAATTTAACTAATGGATTCGTTTGGGATGTGAGTTGACATTTTATTTATTTTTTGACTTTTTGTATATTTTAGTCAGAGACTAAAAAATCTCGTTTGGGTTGAATTTTTTGATTTTTTTGACTTTTATAAAAAAAATAAAATGATTATGGTTTGAATGTGACATTTTAATTTATTAATTTTTTTAATCTATTTTATTATTTTGTGACTATTTTAGTTGGATAGCCCAAAAACCAACATGCCAAAGTCTTAACTTATTGGTTATATTTGCACTTCAATATTGATGTTAGACGTTCGAATTATCTTTGCATGCAAATTTTATTCACCATGTATTTATTTGGAATTTATCTCTCATATAATAATATTTAGAAAATATCTTTGTATTAACTATATCCTCATTGTAATTATAATTTGTTTTGTTATAATATGATTTACTAATAATAATATTTATAAAAAAAATTATTATTAAAGTATCTCCAATAACAAGCCATTAGAGCTGTTATTGTCATAATTTGACAGTTGTTCACAAAAAACTTACTCCAATGATTGATTATGACAGCTATTAAATTTGATAAATATCAAAATTTAAGTCAAATTTGACACAAATTTTGATAACTGTCATAACTGTCAACTCATTAAGTAAAACTTCCCTCTAGCAAAACATCACCCCCTCTTTTCCGGCCATTTTTGCATAACCAAAACATCTCTCCTATCCTTAATTGGCCGAAGATATATATAAAAAATTGCAAAGACTAGAGAAAAGATGTGCATAGTTTTTTTTCTCAATTGAAGTCTCCGAACTAATTTCTTGAAGGAAAAAGAGTGTTGTCAGGATATACACGCAAAATGATTAAGCAAAATGCATAATGTACTCTCATTAGGCAAAATATTTAGTAGTGTTTTGAGTTGCTATTCTATGCCAATAATCGTACTGAAAAATCTAGAAAACTTCATAGATGTTGATTTGTGATTATGTACCAATTTTAAGCAAAAAATAACAATCTCAAACAAACAATCAAGAGAAAGAGACACAAAGATTTTACGTGGAAAAACAACAATTTGACACCTTCCAATTGTGATAAAAAAACCACGGGCAACTGCCACAAGAACAATCAACTAAGAAGATTTAAAAGAATTACACAGATATCACTTTCAATTATCTAGCGAATCCACAACGCCTAATTGAACCAACCTCTATGTGCCTCTTCCAACCCCATCTTCAGCACGGAATTGTCTTTCTGATGAGCCACTCCAGATTCCACCAAAGCTACAGACTCGAATTCTTCAGAATTCACAACTGAAGAACAACTCTCTCTTTTGTGTATAACAAACAAACCTTTGATGTACTCTATTTAAACCATAAGTTGAATACTCAATAAAATATCAAAAAAAAATAACAAAATATCCCCAGATATAAACCTTTAAGAACCAAAAAAAGATCTAGAGAACTTCAATGAATACCTTAGTTTTGGAAGAAAACCAAGTATTTATAAAGAACCAAAAGTAATCCTAGATTTGGAAGAAAACAAACTCCTTAAGAAATCCGGATTCTGAGGCTCGCTCGAGCGAAACTTTTCTAGCTCGAGCAAGGAGAGTAATTTTCATGATTTCTACTAGTGCCTTGGCTCGAGCAACGGATCCTTGGCTCGAGCGACCGATCACTTCTTTCAGGTTTTTGTATGGACGCAATCCTTCGCTCGAGCGAGCATTCCTTGGTTCGAGCGAGCAAGCCTTAGCTCGAGCAAGCAACGGCTGACATGCAATTTTGAATTTTGTTGACGCATGGTGAAGGCGACTCGACCCGTAATAATCAGCGAAGTGGCAATCTTGAACGCATTAACATCACAAACTTCTCTGCAAAGCTCGATTCGGGTTGGATTCGCATCTAATAAACTCATAGCCTCACTAAAATAAAAATACGAATAAAATTACAACTCAAAAGAGTTTTGTCAAACGGGGTTGCCAATAAAAAAAAAACCTAACACGTACAATTTATATTAGAATTTTTCGCTTAATGGTTGTGGAGTATTATTTTTGTGGTGTGAGGTTATATGTTCAATTCTTATTAATATTCTGTAATTGTCAAGTTTAATGTATTGATTCTCATATTTATAATTAATCCTTTATTAATTAATGAAGAATTTAAAAATAAATAACAAAGCCATATAAATTGGACCATGACAGATGGATCACAGCCGTAGAAATCAACAATGAATGCACTTCAGTATCATACAAAACACAACATTAGTAATTTGCCTTACAATAATTTAACTTGGATTCTTTTAATTTGGACTTGGTATGATCATTTTGTGGCCTACTTTGGTGATTTAAATAATTCACTTTTTAATATCCGTTAGGTAAAATATTCATGTAAAAAAATTAAAATGATCAAACATCGATAAGTATACGTTTAATTCACATTTATATTATAAAAAATGAATAGTTACTCTTAAAATTAAAGTTGTCGTCTATTTTTTTTATAACAATTGTGATTCAAATATATAGTTACCGATTACTCGATCGGCTTAATTTTTTACATATATGAAAACTTAACGAATTTAAAAAAGTCAACAGTTTAGTTAACAAAGATCTACCACAAAATAATTCTACTAAGTTTAAACATTCTCTTAAGTTAAAATAGTCAATTTAAAATGAAAAATAAAAATCTAATCCCTAATTTATAATATTTAAGCCACATACGGATGTGACAATTTCCCAAAAACATTATTAGTCTAATAATTAAAAATAATCAGAGGTTCCCTTCTCAAAAAAATGAAGAGACCTTTTTTTTTTTTTTTGCTCATAAAAAAAAATGAAGAGACCTTGGGGAAGGAAAATAAACAGTTGGCAATTTTTTTCTTTATATTTTGGCAGTATTCTGTTCTAGGGAAGAAGAAAAGAAAAAATAAATAAATAAAGGAGAAAAGAAACTAAAAGAGAAGGGAGACCCATGTTGGGTTTCCAATCCTGGGATTTCCATCAGAGATTGGTGGGTCATATTATCGTCTACAAAAGTCATCCCCCAAACCCCATCTTACCAAAACTGTTTTTGTTATTATTGTTAGTTATTTATTTGATTCATAAATGATATTAGGATGAAATACAATCAATTGTAATTAGAATAATAAATAACAAATATAATATTTATATATTAATACAAAGAAAATTTTCGAATGTGAGAGAAAAGTTGCAATAAATATATGTAGTAGAATAAGACTCACATTTACGCTCAGCTTATTTGAAAGGAAAATATTTTTAATAAAAAATGCTTTTCAAAGAAAATATTTTTTCATGTTTAGTGGTGGTGGTGGTGGTGGAAGAATGGTAGAGGTGGTGATTGGATGACAGAGGCGATGATGGCAGTGGCTGTAGTGACAGTGATATGGTGGGGGAGGTGAGAGTGGTGTGATGATGGAGGTGAGAGTGGTAAAATTTTAATTCATAAAACATTTTCTGCTTTCTAAAATGAGAAACATTTTTTTGTCCAAGTGAGAAATAATACAAAAAACATTTTTCAAAAAATATTTTCCGCCTAAATAAACGAAGTGTTAGCTGAGCAGATTCGAACCACTAACCTTCTATTGAGGTGTGGAAGTTCTAATCAATCGGTCTAATCGCGTTAGCTACTAAGAACTCGTTTGGCATAAAAAAATAAAAAATAAAAAAACCAAAGGCTTTTTGGCTAAAATAAACACAAAAAAATAAAATAAGCTTTTTAACTCAATAAGACAAAATATCACATCTAATTCATAATCATTTTATTTTTTTTCTCACAAAACTCAAACAAGCCAAAAAAACTTATCTCAAACGAAACTTTTTAACCACAAGCTAAAATAGTCAAAAAGTCAAAAATCAACCTATATCCGAAACGAATCCTAAAACTATTAACCAAAGGCTTCATTTGGGAAGTTGGGGTGATTTTTTTATTTTTTTTGACTTTTTAATTATTTTAAATCATGCTACAATGTTCATTTTTGTTGACTTTTTTGATTTTTTTTAATTTTTGTAAAAGAAAAAGTAAAATGATTATGGTTTGAATATGATATTTTAAGTTGGTCTGAGAAGTGGGTTGGCTTTTTAGCTTTTTAACTTTTTTGGCTATTTTAGCCTAGGTTAAAAAGCTTGGTTTGGGAAGAATTTTTTGACTTTTTAACTTTTTTTGTGATAAAAGAGTATAATGATTATGGGTTGGATGTGATATTTTATTTTTTGTGGCTAAAAAAAGCTTAGTTTAACTCTTTCCAAACAGTGCTTATCTTATTAACTTTTTAACCTATTTTGTCTTCTTGTGGCTAAGTCCTTATTTGGAAAGACTAAATAAGTGTACTTTTTGTCTTTTTGGACAAAAAAATTGAGGTTAAAAATATGGATGTTTGGGTTAACTTTTTGACTTTTTATGAAAAAATGTGTAATAAAAAATTATGAAAATTGGTTTTTAGAGAAAATTTTGAATTAGGAGTTGTGCAGCCGTAATTGTTGACTTTTGGTGAATAGTGTTAACTTTTTAACTTTTTGAGTAACTTTTTAACTTTTTGAATTATTTGGGAGTACCCAAACTTGGCCTAATTTAACCAAAAAGCCAATGCAACCCAATTGCCAAACAACACATTTGATAAATAATTTTGCTAATAAGGTGTCGTTTGGGAAGTAGGTTGGCTTTTTGGCTTTTTTATTTTTTTGACTATTTTAGCCTGAGCTAAAAAGTTTGGTTTGGAAAAGACTTTTTGAATTTTTGACTTTTTTGACTTTTTTTGTGAGAAAAGAGTGTAATGATTATGGATTAAATGTGATGTTTTATTTGTTGTGGCTAAAATAACTTATTTTGTCTTTTATGACTAAAATAGCTAAGAAAGCTTCCAACCCACCTTCCCAAACGGTAATATAGATTTTTTAAATTTAAAATTTCATCATTTTCAATTTTTTATTTTCTACACAAATGTCAATATTAACAATGTTTTAGGAAGCATTTGTCAGGAATAAAATTGGAATAATGATCTATACACCCAGTGGGGGTCTCACCCCCAGTGAGGTGGCGAGCCCCCACTGGTCCAGACTTTAAAAAAAAAAAAAAAAAAAAAAAAACTGTTTTCCGGACCAATCCCCCAGTGACACCTCACTGGGGGGTCACCCCCAGCTGGGGGTAGGAATCATTTTGGATAAAATTATCAATTTTCCCTCACACTTCTAAGGTCCCAGTGGAAAAAAATCTTGAATCGAATGAAAACGGTCCTTATAAATTCGATCGGTTTATTTAAATTCAAGCCAATTCAATTTTTTAAGGTTAGGTTTGAAAAGTGAGTTTGGGTGGGTTTGTGACTAAAATAAACACAAAAAATAAAATAAGTTTTTGAGTCTTAATAAGATAAAATATCATATTCATCTCATAATTATTATATTCTTTTTCTTACAAAAAGTCAAAAGTCCTTTACAAATCAGACTAAAATAGATTAAAAAAAAGGAGGAACTTACCAATTAGTCCTGTTAACTAGACTTATTTACCTACAGGTCCTAACTAATAAATTTAACACTATAAAAATAAGAGAGTGATAAATTTATCACTAAAAATTTATTCATAAAACAAAGAGACTGATAAATTTATCACTATAAAATTATTCATAAAAAAAAAGACTGATAAATTTATCTTTATCACTTAATAAATTATATCAAATAGGACTTAATGGGTAATGAGTCTCCAAAGTAGGACCTATTGGATAATAAGTCTCCAAAGTAAGACCTATTGGTAATTTACCCTAAAAAAAGCCAAAAAATCAAAAGCCGACCCACTTCCCAAATCAAGCTAAGCCTCCGTTTGGGAAGTGGGTTAGCTTTTTGGCTTTTTTGGTTATTTTAGCCTGGGCTAAAAAACTTGGTTTGGGAAGGACTTTTTGGCTTTTTGACTTTTTTGACTTTTTTTGTGAGAGAAGAGTGTAATGATTATGAGTTGGATGTGATGTTTTGTTTTTTGTGGCTAAAATAGCCTATTTTGTCTTTTGTGACTAAAATAGCCAAGAAAGCCCACTTTAGTTCTTCCCAAACGGACCCTAAGTCTAACTGGAACCAACCAAAAATTGACCATATAATTTTTATATTTCTGCATATTTTTTTGTTTCATTGGTTATGGTAATTCATTATGATGACCTTTGCTACAAAAAATCATGATATAAATTTGCTTCACAAACTGTTTTTAAAAACATTTTTTTATAATGGCAATTTTTGAAAAAAAAAAAATTTAACGAAGGTAATTCTAACTCATATTAACCCGAATTGGGATTGGAGTTAGTTTAATTTTAAAGGATGATGAGTTTGTTTTTAGTTCCAAAAACTTAAAATTGATCAAAATTGATTTAATTATGAATAAGCTTCTAACACAAGCCAACTAAATTGATGACCATCCTTAAGTCCAAGTGAACAATTACCAAATCACAAGCGATTTTTCTTAAATTTTCAAAGAAGAAAATGTCAATTTAAAAATGTTTGAGGGCTCGAAATCCCGTTGGCTCGAAACCCAAAACAACGTCGTTTTGGGTTTCATTTTTTTTATTTTGTTTGTTCTCTCCTCATTTTTATTTATGAAGCAGAAGGAGGAAGAGAGAAAGAGATAAGAGAAAGGAAGAGAGAAGAAGAGAGAGAAAGAGAGAGGAAAGGAAGAGAGAAGCATCACTGACCGACGCCACCACCGGCTATCCTCGCCATCACCGACTATCTTCTACACAGATCTATTGATCTGTATCTCTCTCTATCTCTCTTTGTTCTGTGTATTGATTTTTGTTTTGATTTTCGGGTTTGATTTTCAGGTTTGATTTTTGTTTTGATTTGTGGGTTTGATTTTTGGGTTTGATTTGTTTTGATTTGTGGGGTTTTTGGAGTTGATTTGTATTGGGTTTGATTTTTGATGTTTTATTTTTATTTTTATTTTTCCTCTCCTCTCTTTTTTGATTCTGTGGAAGAAGAAAAGGAAATATATATATATATATATATGTAGTTCATAAGAGGTTAAACTGCTGAATATCCTTCCTCTCCTCTCTCTTTTTTGGGACTATATGTATAAATTGAGTATCCTTCCTTTCCTCTCATGTCCTCTCCTCTCCGTCTGTTGAATATCCTTCCTCTTCTCTCTTTTTTTTTTTTTGATTCTGTGGAAGAAAAAAAGTACAGAAAAAAAACTGAGGAAGAACAGATACAGACAGAGGAGGAAAAAAAAAATGTGCCACGTTTTGGCACCTTGAGCTATTCGAGCCACGGAAAATTCGAACTACCTAACGGAACTAATATCAATTATAGCTTAATGAATTGTCATTCATTTTTATCTTGATATTATTCACACCTTAACAACATGCTAACAGACTACCTTAATATCAACAATTACCAAAATTTTAGCATATTTTATTTACCATATTTATGTGTCAATACAACGTTGGTACTTAAGAAATTAAATGAATGTAATGTTTGGTGCAACATCTTTTAAGTTGAAAATTATTAATCAAAAATATTTCTCTCTTAACCTTTTAATAATTATTATTTTTTACTTATTTAAATTATTTTATCTCACAAATGGGTAGGATACCAATAATAAACTCACAAAATTAAAAGTTACAAAAGAGAGAAAAGAAAAAATATAAATAACTTGGACCGATTTGGTATAAATAAAAAAAATTAATTATTAAGAAAACATCAGTTCTACTTTCCAAGAATCTGTTTTTTTTAACTTCTTTAAATTATGTATCCATTAAACTTTCTTTGGCATTCCAATTTTAGATTAAAATAATTACAAAATGATAAAATATACTTAAAAAAATCAACTAAATAAAATATCACATTCAAATCATAATCATTTTATTTTTTATTTTTTTATAAAAATCAAAAAAATTCATCCCAAACAAAATTTTTTAACCCAAATTAAAACAGTCAAAAAACCAACTCACATATCCCAAACAAACCCTAAATTATAAATAAAAACAAATTTTCAAAATTAAAAAATCATAAATAAAGTAAAACTAATTGCACCAAATACGTTCAAAATATGCAATTATTGTTTTTGGCGATAGTACAAATCCATAAAAAAAAATACCCAAAAAAAAAAATAAATCACAATCCTTCTAAATAAAACTTCAATTTACTCTACGACTCATTTCAAAATAAATTTGAAGGTACTTTTTCATAATCCATGACATTTGTGTTATTTTTAACTTGACCTTAAAACATTCTTCGACACAACAATTATTCCAGCCAAATTAAAACAATTCTTCAACTATACCCCTCTTTAATTCACTAATAACAATAAAAAAAACATTTCTGCAAACAAGTAAAAAAAGCAAAACCAAATATAATTCTTACATAATGCTCTATAACAAATCACAGAGAGATTGTGTGTAATCTACAAAACTGGGAGGTTCCAATAATTTGTTTAATCCCTAAAATACCCTTTCAAAAAACACAAGTTCCAATCCAACCCCCCTCCTCACCCTCTCCCTCTCTCTCTCTCTCTCATCACTTTTTCCGTACAGAAATCAATAAAGTGGAGACCGGTGAGGCGTGGCCTTACGACGGTTCATCATACCCACCGAAATCTCCGATCCCGGCGCACATACCGGCCGAAATTCCGGCAGAGACGCCGAAACGCTGCTCCTTTTCTTCCTCGCTATCTCGGTCGTGGCGGTGCAACCCATTTTCCGGCAACCCCCTCCCCGGCGACACCGCCACTTCTGCTCGACCCCGACGATGTCCTCAGCGAGCCGGCCGGTTCCAGAACCGTGTCTGGGGTCATTTGGCCGTCGTCGAAACCCGGTTCAGGCAACGTGAGGTACAAACACTCGAAGATGTAGCTGGAAAGCTTGCCCTCAGTTCTCAGGATATGTTGAATCTGAGAGAAAAAGAAGAGAAACCCAGATGAGAAAAGGTGGAAATGGAAAATGGGTAAGAGAGAGAATGGAGAGTAGACCTTGCAGGAGAGAGAACAGAAGAGATATGGGTCTTGTAAGCCTCTTTCGCAGGTGAAGCAGATGTTGCCTGAGCCTCTACATGACCGAGTCTGTGGCCTTTGATTTAGAAACACCACTTTTGCACTGTTTGTAGTGTAAGACTAGCGAGAGAGAGAGAGAGAGAGAGAGAGAGAATCAAAAACCCAGTTGAAAAATTTCAAGAAATAAAAAGAAGTGTAATTTGTTTTAAAATTTTGACTTACTTGAACAAAGGCACAGTCCATTAATTTCTCAGCATCACCCAATCTTATAACATCATGATACACATACCTTCTTATCTGAAACCAATCATAACAAGATCTTCAATTATTAAGCATATATATATATATATAGAGAGAGAGAGAGAGAGAGAGAGAGAGAGAGAGAGAATTGAAAGAGAAGTGAGAGACCTGTAAGAGGCGGTGAGAGCGATGAGGAGACAAGCAGTGAGGGCAAATACTATCGCAACAATCCAAGCAAAAGATGTTCTTTTCGTTCTTCTTAGCTTCCTCGTGAATTATACAAGCGTTGAAGAACTTCTCTCCTAAAAGGGCTTCGAGCCACCGAGGAAGATGTGAAGAGTCCAACTGAACAATTAAAAAAAAAAATTCAATTCAATTCAATTCCTTTTCAAATATGAATTACTAGAGAGAGAGAGAGAGAGTTACCATGTTGTATTCTGTGGTGTTGAACTTTGGTGGGAGGAGGAAAGAGAGAAAGAGAGGGTAGGGTTATGAAGGCGGTGATGGAGTGGTCATTTGCAGGGATTACAGCAAGGGAAGAGAGAGAGAGAGAGAGAGAGAGAGAGAGAGCGCGGCGCCTGGCAAGAGAAAGAGCAGTGTTGGGATTACTGTTACCAATAAAAGAGTGGGAAAGGTTGGCGTCATTTAAAGAGATGGGGTGGTGGGGGGTGGTGGTGATTTGCGTATCGTGTACTATTTCCGTCGTCTATTGTAATTAAAAAAAAATGTTAGACAAATAGTTTGGCGTAAAAATTTTAGCAAATTGTTTGGGGAAAATAGTTTTTTAATATTTATTTCAGTTGTGCTACAGACCTCGAATGAAATTTGCAGAGAATGGCTCGAGCTCCAAAATAATGTCGTTTTAGAACAAAATTTCAAACAAAAAAAATAGAAAAGAAAAAAAGAAAAGCAGCAAAATTGGTGATGGCCTTGGTGTCGACCATGTCAATTCATTCAAGAACCTAGAGAGAGAGAGAACCACCAAGAATTGCAAGTTCTTCCATGAATTGAATCAAAGTTCAAAATTTGAAATTAAAAATAAAATAAAATCAAGATAAATCAAATTAGCAATTAGCAAATCAGAGAGAGAGAAGATAGGGCGGTGATGGAGAGAGAGAGGTCGGCGGAGCAGTTGGGGAGCTGGAGGGAGGGAAGAGTTTGGCGGCGTTGCAGTCAGTGGCGCTGTGGAGGAAGGGTGGTTGAGAGCAGGGGATGGTGGAGGTGGGGATGTTGAGATATTGGAGGGCTATGAGTTGTTTTTGGTCAAGGGTTGAGGAGGATGAGGGGATGGAGATGGAGATGAGGAGGAGGATTGGGTTGGAGAGATGGTAGTGGTAGTGGTGGTGTTGGGAAGAGAAAGAGAGAGACGAGGTGGGGGAGGAAAGAAAAAGGAGGAGCAGAAAAAGAGAGAGTAGAGGGGCCATGATACCATTGGTGAGCTAGAGAGAAAGAGAGAGAGAGAGAGAGAGGGATGAAAGTAGAGAGGGAGTACGATTCGAGCCAATTCGCGCCTCGAATTGTCGAGGCCTGAAGCATTTTTCTATTTATTTATATTTCTATGATAGCAGAGCTGCTAAGTGATTTTATTATTATTATTTGGAGAGTTTGTGTCAAATTTTAAAATTTATTAGATAAAAATAATTTTAATAAATTTTTTTAAAAAATTAATTATCTAAAAGTCAAATGATCGTATTTTTTATTTTTATTTTTTGATTCTTAATTTTTGCTTTACAACAAGTTACACTAAAGTGGTCTAGAAGAGAGAAAATGTTTTTCGTAATTAAGTTAAAATAAATTTATTTCAACAAAATATTTTTTAATTTTAAATGATGAAAAAAATTGAATTAAAATTTTATTAGTAATACTATACTATCATCATCATTATCACTATTATTAGTAACGCCACAATGTTATCATTACCGTTACACTCATTATTAGCGCATTAATTTACATAACGTATGCATCTGAGTTGGTGCAAACATTTTCACAAATTTAATTTTTCAAAAAATGCTCTTACTGGCAAGTAACTAACAGTTAAAATGATTTTTCTCATTAACTAAATTATTAATTTTTTGTTATCATCAAATTATACAAAATTTTGAACTACTTAACATAAGTGCAAATACAATTCTATATTAAACTGATTAGGTTATTTGGGATAATCTAAAAGAGTAAATCGTTAAAAAACCCAAGCTAAAGAAGGTAGGTATAATATAAAACATTAGGTCCAATAGATATATTTTATTGGTGAGAGGACCACCCTTTGTGAAATATTTTGGTAAGAAGTTGTTTTGTTAGTTTTGGATGGCATTTTGTTTTGTAATTTTACCTCTTAATTTACCTGTTAACTTTTTTTTTTCACTATTTGTTCAAATTTATATCCTTCTGTTCAAATTTTTTGACTATCTATTTAATTTTTTTCTGTTATCTGTTCAAATATTTGTCCAAATTTTATTGTGTTCAATTTTTTCTCCTAAATGCTATCTATCTGTTCATTTTTTTCTTCTAAATTCTATCTATTTGTTCATTTTTTTTTTTCTACATGTTCAATTTTTTCCTTAAATTCTATCCATCTATTGTAATATCTATCAAATGAAATTCATATCCATTGAAATTATCTATCAAATTATTTTTAATCTGTTAAAATTTGTATCTATCTTTTCAAATTATTTGTCTCTCTTTCTTTTCCTTCCTATCTATTGCAATATGTTTCACCATCACCATCATCATTATCGTTATCATCATCATCAACAACAACATAAAAAGGAAAAAAATCTTTAAAGAAAAAACTATATGTTTCACCATCACATACATAGCAACAACAGATAGGCAAAAAGTATCCAAAAAAAAATGTATGTTTCATCAACACAAGCCACAAGAAATTTTGAACATATTTGAGGCGATTTCGAAGAGCTCAATTAAATTGCCATCGCGAAACCCTTTTTCTAACAAAGATCAATACCAAATTTGGATTTATACAAACACACAAACACATAGATACATATATATATATATATATATGGTCTAGCTTATCTATATAGGGTCTAGCTTGTCTCCAAATGGAGATCAAAATTGAACCGTCCAGTCCGTTCCGTGGGCCCCCCTTCGATGATCCAAACCGTTCACATTTGAGGGTTCGTTGAGTACAATATTGTTCCCATAAAAAATCAAATTGATCGGATAATGGCAACTACGTGTTCAAATTAGTTTTATATTGAACCGTTTATTTTTTCACCGTCCATTTTTTTTTTATACAAACTGGTTTGAACACGTAGTTGCCGTTGTCCGATTAACTTATTTTTTATAGGGATAATATACTCAACGAATTCTAAAATACAAACAATTCGGATTTTATAAGTGGGGCCCAAAAGTGAGCCCACGAAGCGGATTGGAGGGTCTAATCTTAATCTCCAACTAGAGACACGCTAGACCCTATATATATATAAAACCTGTAAAACCCTCGATCTAAGGTACAAACACACGTACACAGATCTTAGATCTAAGATCTAAGGTCACTACGGCCTGAGGGGGAAAAAAGAGAAAGAGAGAGAGAAAAAAAAAAAAGAAAAAAAAGTCAACACACAGAGAGAGATCACAATGGTGATGGTAGTGGTTCGACAGTGGTCTAAGGTAAGCAGATTTAGGAAGATAACGGTGAAGGACGACAAAGGCGATCTAAGGAACGACGAAGATAATTTGACAACGAAGATGATCTAACAACGACGACGATGACAGTGAGGTTAGAAAGGATAGAGAGAGATAGTGTGTGTATGTTTTGACCAAATAAATTTTATTTTGGATTTATGAACCAAGTATCTAATCTAAAATAAGTCACCATTTTTTAGTAATTTTTTTTTCAAAAACACATTAATTTTTTTTTTTACTTTTCTAGTACATCTTTATAAACAAATAAAAATCTAATTTATTTTGAAAATTTTCAACAAAAAAAAAAATTTTAAAATCTATTACTTGTTTTTGTTTTTTTGATTTAACGTACAAGGTTTTTAGGTTTTAAACTTTTCATAATTTTAAAAAAAATCAGTAAAAATAAAAATAAAAATAAATTAACAAAAAAACTAGAAAAAAAATGATTTGGTTTCTTTCAATTTGAGAGAGTATTTCGACTTGATAGACCTATTTTAATATCAATTTCGATAATTCGAATCATTTACTTTTTAGGAATCATTAACAATAGTATTCATGTAAAGGCTTTGTTTGGGAAGTTAAGATTGGACTAAAATAGCCAATAAAGACACAATAGACTAATAGTCAATAAAAATAAAATGTTACATCCAAACCATATTCTTTTTTATTTTTTATCTCGTAACCATCAAATTAACTATATATATAAAAAAAAAAAGGCAACTATTTTCTCAAACATAACTTTTTTTGTCATACTAAAATAATTAAAAAGTTAAAAAAATAACTAAAATAGCCTAATCCCAAACGGGACCAAAAATCAAAATGATCGAATATTAGTAATTATATGTTTGAATCAAATTTGTATTACAAAAAATGAATAATTATTTTTAAAATTATATTTGTAATCTATTTTTTTTTTAAAAGTTACGTATATTGGATTATTTTTATTTTTTACATAATATTTTAATCAATTAATCTAAAAAAAGTAAAAAATTCAGAACACTCTTATAATGAGCCTTCGTTTGGGTTGCAAGTTGGTTTTTTTAGCTTTTTGGTTTTGGTCTGAGGCTAAAAAGCCTCATTTGTGATAGGCTTTTTAGCTTTTTAAACTTTTGTAAGAAAAAAAATGAAATGATTATGGCCTTGTTTGGTGGAGCTTTTCAAGTTAAAAGCTGATAATCAGAAAATAGAAACTAAAATCAACCCAACTCCAGCTTTCAAATAATCAGTTTTTTTCAACTTATTAAAGCTATTTATGCCTAATAAGCTATAAGCAGAAACTGTACCAAACAGTCTGGCACAAACTCCTAAATCAAAATAAATTATAATTACCCCCCTAAGCTGTAACAAACAATCCTTATAGTTTTAATGTAATATTTTATCTTACTTAGGGTTGGTTTGGGGTGTCCTAAAACAGTGCACTTTTTGTCTTTTTACGAAAAGATGTGCAGAAAAGTAGAGAGGTGATGTGATGGAAAAAAGATAAAAAGATAAAAAGATGGATTATATAGTAGATGCCAAACAAGGCTTTACTGTTTAACCTATTTTATCTTTTTATGACTAAAATAGTCAAAAAGAACTTATGCCAAAGCCTATGAAAGTGGGGCTATGATTGGCATGTGATGTTGAGGCTATTTTAGTTACAAAATAACAACATAGATTAAAAATTCAATAAGATAAAAGCTAGGTTTGGCATCCATTAAAAAAGTCAAAAAGTTAATATCCTATTTAATCACATCATCTTATTTAAGTCATATCACCTTTCTACTACATCACTTCAAACCCAACCCATATTTCATAAAAAGTCAAAAAGTACACTTATTTAGAACATCTCAAACAACCAATGTTACATCTAAATCACAATTATTTCATTTTTTCTTTTACAAAAATCAATAAATTAAAAAAAAAAATCCATTCTAAACGAGATTTTTTAATTCTAAGCAAAAATAATTAAAAAGCAAAAGCATATCTCAAACAAAGATTGAAATCCTAAATAAAAACTTGATGCGAAACTTAGTGTTTTGGGAAGTTGATAAAAAATTAATTTTTTAACTTTTTGACTTTTTTAGTGTCTTTTTTGGCAAAGGTTGGATTGTTTTGGATGAAAAAACTGATTTTTGTTTTTAATTAAAAAAATTAAAAAATTAAAAAATTAACTTTTTACTCATCTTCCCAAAGTGCCCCTCACTAAACAACCCCATAGATCAACCAATCGCCTACGTCTCCAAAATCTTAAAACGTTTGGTTTCAATTTACTAAATTTATTTTTTTTTGAAAATTTTTGTATTTTTGTATTTTTAATGAATATTTTGAAAATTTTAAATAATTTTTTTTTAATTTTTTTTTTAGATACATCTTACTTAGATGTATTTAATAGTAAAATATTTTTAAAAATTAATAAACACACAAAAATATGAAAAATATATTGAATTTTTAAATTTTTAGTATTTAGTAAATTTTTTAAAGATATTTTTACAAATATTATAATTTTTAAGTGTATTTATGTTAGGTGTGCTTAAAAATTAAATAAATTAGTTAAAATATTAACAAAATTCAATGAAAATAAAAAAAAAATACGAAAAAAACAAAAAAGTAAATTTTTTTAAAAAGTGAAAATCAAGCAGTGTGAATTAATGTGTTTGGTTTCAATTTTTTAAATTCTATTTTCTAGAAATTGTGTTTTTTTTTTCTTAGTGAATATTTTTAAAATTTTAAGTAATTTTTTTTACTTTTTTAGATATACCTTATTTAGATGTTTCTAAATAATGAAATATTTGCGAAAAAAAAATTAAAAAATTAATAAATACACAAAAATATAAAAATATACTGAATATATATATATTTGGTATTTAATAATTTTTTTAAATATTTTTTCACAAATATATAGTTTTTAAGTATATTTTTATATATTTTTTGTTATGTAGGGTATTTTGGGCCAATTTACGCGTACCAGACTAAGTTTCTACCGTCTGAACAAGTCTTCCGAAACAAGGCTTACGCCCCGCGGTCCGTAATCCCAAGAAATGCGTTTGCTGGTTAGAGGATTCAAACCTAAGACTTGGAAAGGAGCAAACTTCTAAACCCCAGTTGTCATCCACTAAGCCAACTACAATGTGGAGTCTTTTGGGAAGCAAGTAAAAAGCTAACTTTTACCTTTTTACCTATTTTAGATCATATCACCTCTCATATCTATACTTACTATATATTAAGCAAAGTGGGGTTTTTAACCCCAAGGCTTGTGGGAGCTCCAATCTCTTAATCCTAATTTTCTAATTTTTTGATTTAAAAAAAAAAAATCAGCATTTATTGACTTCTCTTAACCCAACCTCAACATTTATTGACTTTTCCCAACCCACAATCTCTTTTGACTTCTCTCATAATTATTGCAATATCATTTTCAATTTCTCTCATAAACTATAGTTACACACAAAAATAAAAAATAAAAAAGATAAGGTGTCATTTGGTAACACTTACGTTTTCAGTTTTCTGTTTATATTTACAAAAGTTTAAAAAACTCAAATAAAAACTTGTCTGGTAAACTTTTTAATTTATAAATCAGTGGTCTCAGTTTATAAATTTGGCTAAAAAATGAAAATACAAAAAATGTGTTTCCATTTTGAGTTTTCAGTTTTTTTTTTTTTTTTTTTTTTATCACTCAACACTAGTTAGCCACCACCCACAACCATTTTCCACCACCGTCTTCCGCCACCACCACCTACCACTCACCACCCACTTGCCACTACCATCCACCACCACCACTTACTACCCACCTGCTACCACCACCCACCCATCATCGCTACCACCACCACCACCACCCACCACCCACCACCCGCCATCCACTCACCACACACCACCACCCACCGGCCACTACCACCTACTGCCACCACCACCACCCACCACCACCACCACCACCACCACCCACCATCACCCACCACCACCACCACCACCATCACCCACTCGCCATCCATCCGCCACCACCACCCACCACCCACCACCACCACCACCCACTTGCTACCACCCACCACCATCACCCACCCATCCACCCACCCACCCACCCACTACCACCACCATCACTCGTCACCTACCCGCCACCTACCTGCCACCACCACCAACCACCCACCACCACCATCACTACCACCCACTATCCATCACAGTCACCCACTCACCTACCATCACCACCCACCGCCACTACCCACCACCATCCGCCACCCAATTGCCACCACCACCACCGCCATTGTCACCCACCCACCGATCACCACTACTCACCACCACCACCCGGCCACACGCCCGGCCACCACCACCACCACCACCACCACCACCCACCACCCGCCACCATCCACCCACCACCACCACCACCACCACCACTTTCCACCACCATCTTTCACGCTTTCCACTTACCACTTGCCATTTCTCACTATTTTTTATATTTTAAATTTTTTTTAAACATTTTTTCAATTACCAAACGCGTTTGTAGTTTATATTTTTCTAAAAATAAATAAAAAATAAACAAAAACCAGTTTATAAAATTTTTGTAAATATAAACTGAAAACGTAAACATTACCAAACACACCCTAAGAATTTAGCTATAGATCTTAAAAAGATATAACATATAAATTTGAATTATGATTTAATAATATAATTATGTATTTTTTTATGTATATCTATCAAAATTTTAAATCACTTAATGGGACAAATTAATCAATTTTTCAAAATTATTGATTTTTAATTTACAAAATAGATTAAAAAAAACTATTGACTGATTTATTTATTTAATAACAAAAATATTTCATAATCTCTCTCTCCTAACCTCTCTCACAAATTTTCAAAAAAAAATATTAAAACTTGTATTTATTTTCTCTTTCCTAAAAAATCAGATAGGAGCTCCAATCTCCTAATCCTAATTTTCTAATTTTTTGATTTAAAAAAAAAAAAAACCTCAGCATTTGTTGATTTCTCCCAACCCAACCTCACCATTTATTGACTTTTCCCAACCTATAATCCCTTTTGATTTCTCTCATAATTATTGCAACACCCTTTTCAATTTTTCCCATATACTATGCTTACACACAAAAATTAAAAAAAAAAAAAAGATAAGAATTTAGTTATAGATCTCAAAAAGATATAAAATCTAAATTTGAATTGTGATTTAATAATATAATTATGTATTTTTTTTATATATATCTATCAAAATTTTAAATCACTTAATGGCACAAATTAATCAAATTTTCAAAATTATTGATTTTTAATTTACAAAATAGATTTAAAAAATTATTGACTGATTTATTTATTTAATAACAAAAATATTTCATAATCTCTCTCTCCCAATCTCTCTCACAAATTTTCAAAAAAAAATATTAAAACTTGCATTCATTTTCCCTTCCCCAAAAAATCAGATAATATTTTCTATTAAAGTTGTAGATATCTACCTATATTTTATATATTATATTATAACATAACAAAAAAAACTAAAAAATAAAAAAAAAAAATCTTTAAAGTTTATCTAAATAATTTTAAATCAATAAAACTCACATGTCTATTATATATATAGCTCACATCATAACTTACTTAAATAATAATAATTAAAAACAAATGGAAACCACAGATAAATTAAATTTAAAAAAAAAAAAGATACCCACAACTCCATCTTAAATAAATTGAAAAAAAAAATACCCGAATAGAAACCACACAAAAATAAAAATAAAAATAAAAAGATATATCTATCTATCTATCTATATCTATACTATATATTAAGTAAAATGGGGTTTTTAACCCTCAAAGCTTATGGAAGTTTCAATATCCCAATTTGAATTTTTAAAATTTTTTATTTTTTAAAAAAAAAAAACTCAACATTTATTGATTTGGTCAAAATTTCTTAATTAGCCTTTATTAACTTTTTTCAATCCACATATCTTTCCACATGCCTGCAATTATTGATTTGGTCAAAATTTCCTTACCAGCATTTAAAATCCTTTTATACAAATAATTATAGATACAATTTGTGTATAGTTACTGCAGTACCATTTTCAACTTTCCCCATACACTATGGTTAGTAATAAGAAAAAAATCTTAAAAAACATAATTTATATATTTAAAAAAATCTAAAACAAATATAAATATCTATAATTATCCCATGCATAACACGGGTGATAGGCTAGTCTTTTATTCACGAAAAGACAAAGTAGAGTCAAAAAGTCAAAAAGTCAATTTTTTACTAACTTTCTAAAACATCACTTAAGTATATTTATGTCAGATGTATCTAAAAATTAAAAAAATATATTAAAAATTTAATAAAAATAAAAATAAATAATTTTTTTAAAAAAAAAACTTTTAAAAAATTCAAATCAAACAACCTGTATAGTATTATTGTTTGTAGCTTTCTGGCTAAGCTTTGTTGCCTGTGGCGGTTTAAGTGCTAAATGACAAGACCATGGTGACTTTTCTCACTTCTCGGTGTAAAAAACGGTAAAAGAGGAACTAGCTTTAGCCTTTTTGAAAACTGGACCAGTTTTAAAACTCTATTGACCATTGTCACCTATTCATTTTGGGTGCTGTTAAACTCCTCGAGTTTAAAATTAAATTAAGACTTGGTTTAACATTATCTAAATAAATTAAAAAGTTACTATTTCATTTAAATTATATTATTTTATTTAAATTAAATTACTTCTCTAATACATCACATCAAACTCAACCTAAATTTAACTCAAACTCACTAATAAATAAAAAAATACACTTTTTTAATACATACCAAACAAACTCTAAAATTATTTATCTAGCTTTCATAATTTTTTTAATCTTCTTCTTTTATTTTATTTGTGTGTGTGTATGTGTGTGTGTGTGAAAAGAAGCTACATTGGCTCACATAACGAATTGTAAATTATCTCAATTCATTATTCATTTTTAAGCCTTCGTTTAATATTGACTTTTTTTAGTTAATTTTTTTATTTTGAAATGTTTTTAGCTTTTTTTTTAAGAGTTGTTTGAGATTTCTTAAATAAATGTACTTTTTGACTTTTTGAACTACAAAGTTGAGGAGAAAAAAATGATTGTTTGGGTTAACATTTCATTTTTTTACGAAAAAATTTGTATTAAAAAATTGTATAAATTAGTGTGTAGGAGAACTTAAGGAGAGTAGGCATACGGTTAGGCAAAGTGATTTGATATAATAAATGGTTGCCTCTTTTTTGGGTATTGCATTGGAGCGTACTGTTTGACCCGTAGGGGCCCACCACAGGTCCCGTTTTACTAATCGGAACCATTCAATGTGTAAAAATCATCGAGTACTATATATTTATAAAAAATCACGTTGATCGGATATTGATAGTTATCTGATCGGATTAGTTTTTTTTCAACCATTAACTGTAATACCATTCATTTTTTTTTATTTATAAAAAACTGATTTGATCATGTAATTAGCGATATCCAATTAACATGATGTTTTACATGTATATAGTGCTCGACGAGTTCTACACATTGAACGGTTCAGATTATCAAAATGGACTCGTGATGGGCTTCCATGGGCCGAACAACACCGTGTTGTTTGTGCACCCCGACTGTGCAATTTTTCGAAAAAAATGAGCAAAAGTCTGTGGGATATCAGACTGAGTTGTAATAATTTTTGTGTAAAATTAATTTTTTTATTTTTTTGGTGAATAGTGATAACTTTTTAATTTTTTTAATAAATTTTTGACTTTTTAAATTATTTGGGGTATGCCAAACCAACCCTTAGTCTCGTTTAGTTTTTGTTTAGGATTTTTTTGACTTTTAAGTGTAATGATTATGCGTAAAAAGTAATATTTTGTCTTATTAAC
Organism: Camellia lanceoleosa; assembly: GCA_025200525.1. Classification (NCBI taxonomy): domain Eukaryota; kingdom Viridiplantae; phylum Streptophyta; class Magnoliopsida; order Ericales; family Theaceae; genus Camellia; species Camellia lanceoleosa. Next base: position 36,685,710 of record CM045760.1, read on the forward strand.
TTATATAATCTATTTTATCTTTTTGTGATTATTTAGCTCCAAAATATTAGCCAAACCATGGCTAAATGAGGGTCTCCTTTTAAATACAAGAAAATTGCTTCGGACCCCCACTGGGGGTCGACCCCCAGTGAGGTGGCAGTCTGTGATTGGGCCAAAAAAAATTGGATTTTTTTTTTTTTTTTTTAAAGTTTCAACCAATGGGAGCGCGCCACGTCATTGAGGGCGCGACCCCCACTGGGGTCTGCAGCACAGTTGTAAATACAAATAAGATTTTTATAATCAAAATTCTAGGCGAATTTTAGAAATATATGATTATTTTAAACTTGTTAATCAATATTCTTATGACACTAGTCATCAAGACCCATGTAACTAAAAAACACCTGTATTTTGATGATTAGAAGTTGTGTATCATTTCATTTCATGTAACATTTTATTAGTTTAATGTTTGGTATATTTTTTTATTGGAGTGTAAGATCTAATTAGTTTTAGAAAAAAGTTTAATTTGATTTAATATTAATTATAATATATTTTTATATATTATATTTAATTTTTAGAGACCCAATCCAATTTAGAAACAACTAAGAGTTTTGATAAAACAAACCTAAAATTTAACAATATATATATAATATTGTTTTGTTTTGTCCCCGTGGTATATAGAGGAGCAGCAAATTGATGCTAATTGATCATCTTTGTTTATATTGGATTGGTGCTTCGGTTTTGGTGCTGTTTCGGACAATTGCTTGGAAGGTTTTCTTGGTTTGAATCTTTGGTCATTCAGAAGCATTATCAATGTGGTTTCGGCTGTTGCTTTGGAGATTTGTTTGGGTTATTATTTTGGGTCTTCTACAACTCTGGTTCTAAAGATTTTGGTTCATTTATTTGGTGAGATCTTTCATCTTGTTTATTTGTGATTATTTGGAATTCACCTAAGGGTGGTTTTGTGAGACTATTAGTGTCTCGTTTGTAATCGTTTGGAACTTATTGAGGTTGATAGTGGAATCGGATTTCGATCCTGTGGTTGAGGGAACCACGTAAAAATTCTTGTGTTACTTTTGATTTAATTTTTCTGCATTAGTTTTTATTCTCATTGATTGATTTACTTGTGGGGAATCACATTAATTTTCCCTAACAACTTGTATCAGAGCTTACGGTTTATTAAGGTTTATTTATTTGTGTAAATCAATGGAGGGGAATGTGGGTCGTATGTCTAGCTTCAATGGAAGCAATTGGGTAACTTGGAAAACTAAATGGAGGACCTATTATTTTGTAAAGATTTATATGGGCCTATTGAGGGTGATAGTGACAAATCAAAAGATGGTTCTTTTTCAAAGAAAGACATTGAGTGTTATTATTGCCATGAGAAAGGGCACATGAAGCGAGAATGCCGAAAGCTCAAGAATAAGGAGAAAAGGCGTGACAAAAGAGTGGATAAGAAGCAAGAAGACACAATGGCAGTTACTACCGATGATCTCATGGTCGTTTGTGAAGATGATTGTATCAATTTTGTGAGCCAAGAGAGCAGTTGGGTGATTGATTCTGGTGCTTCTTTTCATGTGACTTCTCGAGTTGATTTCTTCACTACCTACACTGCAGGAGATTATGGTTCTGTTCGAATGGGTAATGAAGGTTTGTCCAAGATTATTGGCATGGGTGATGTTTGCTTGGAAACAAATTCGGGCTACAAGTTGTTGCTTAAAGATGTGAGGCATGTTCCCGACATTCGCCTCAATTTGATCTCTACTGGGAAGCTAGATGATGAAGGCTTCAACAACAAATTTGGTGATGGAATATGGAAGCTCACAAAGGGTTCTTTGGTGGTGGCTAAGTGCAAGAAGACTCATACACTGTAACAACCCTCGTACTGATTACCGTATAACCACTGAATTATATACTGATTAATGCTAAACTGAACCGCTAATGACTGATAATTGAACTGATTAAAGTACTGAATGAACTGATTGAAATCGAGACTGAAATTGAATGAGTTTGTCTGTTATATTGCATATTGTATCTGTTTGCTTGAATGACTACCTGTTTGAATTCGTATGTTTAAACTGCTAATTGAAGGCCTTATCGGCGGCCGATTTAGGAACCGTTTGATGTTTTAGACTCAGTAGAATATTTCTGATTTAATGATATATTTATCTGAAAATTGATTAGGAATAATTAAATTAGATTAAATTAAGTCAATTAAAGAGTTTGAGTTAATTACTGAATTGCCATTTTGAGTGGGGCATTAGTTTATTCATGCTTGAGACTTGCATTACACTTGAACAACTTCATTTCTTTAGCCATTCCTCTTGCTCTAGCCGACCAAGAAGAGACTTAGAAAGAGAGTGAGAGATTTGAACTCAACTTTGTGAATTTTTGCTTGAATCTTGAAGAATTGAAGTGTTGATTGTCTAATTGATCTCCTAGGCTCTAAATTGAAGACTTAGGTAAGAAAATTACCATCTTCTTGTTATGTTTTAAGTTCCATCTTGCATACATCTTGGTTATAGAGAAGTTAAGTCATGAATTTGCTCATAAATTGTTGAATTAGAGCTTGAATGTTGCATGCATGGTCTTTGACACATTTTGAAGTTGAATTCTTGGAAAATTGTACATGCATGCCCATGTTTTTATCATAGTCCATGTTTTCACTTCTTTTTCCAACTATTGAGCTCTCTAGAGCAAGATTTGAAGATTGAATTGGGTTTGAAGCTCATGCATTGCATGTTTTAAACTTGTTCTTGAAAATGGGTTTGAAAATGGATTTAATTGACTCACCTTTGGGGCTTGAATTCATAAATTGGCTTTTGAAACTTGTTATACATTGTTTTGGGATGTATTCTCCAGAATTTGAGCCCAAGAGGTCGAGAATTGAGTTGAGAATGCTTGGTTTGGGCTAGGAAGGCAACTGAAATTCCAGATGGTTTCTTCGCTCGAGCGAAGGATTCCTCGCTTGAGCGACCAACGTTTTCCTCTGAGCCCCGCTCGAGCGAAGGATTGGTGGCTCGAGCGTAAAAATCAAACATCCAGTACTTTCACTGTTCCATCAGACCGCTCGAGCGAAGGAAGGCTCGCTCGAGCGAACCCTTTGATTTTGGAATCTCGCTCGAGCGAGCATCGCGCGTAAAAATTGAGCATCCAGTATTTTTACTGTTTCATCAGACCGCTCGAGCAAAGGATTGTTCGCTCGAGCGAAGCCTTTGATTTTGCAACCTCGCTCGAGCGAAGGAAGGCTCGCTCGAGCAAGGCCCCTGTTTTCAGCAACTTTTGAAAAGTGCCTTCCAACTATATTTTTGCTTCCTCATCGCATCCTAGGCATTCTTAGGCCTAGTTTAAGACATCTTAATGAGGATTTAAACATAGAACCACACCGAGGAATTTAGAGATGTAATTATCCTCTTTTCGACTGTGAACTTAGTGTGTGTTCTATTTGTTAACTGTTTAGGGTTGGCTCACGGGGACGCGCTCTAGCTACTGATAGCCCAATCACTGTGAGTAACTGTAGACACCCCATTTTTGACCGACCTTAAGACTCAGACGTCACTGATTGAGCGCTCGGTGATGTTGCATACTGTGCTCGTTCAGAAGTCTCATAGTCGCGCGTGCTCGCCTCCCGACTTCCAACCATCTTCTACCTTGTCTCGGTTTGCCATAACCAGTTCCATTTTCTCTGTTTTCTTTCCTGAGGGAAGGGAGTGGTCCCATAGACTATCTCAGTGGCCGTGGGCTCCTTTTCGTGGCCGTAGGCCATTTTGCCCATTTCGGGGCTCGGTTCCGGTTTTGAGCTGCGTCATTGCCTCGGGGACCGCCTAACCATCTCCGACTTCTCCGGTTTTTGGCGGAGACCTCTGTTTAATATTCCGAGGAACACTGGGGCCCTCGATACACTTCAGCCGAACACCACTAGGTGCGGCGACCTATTTTCGGACCAATCTGCGTGATTTGGGCCCCGAGCATTCATTTCGCATCCGCTTTCTCCGGTTTTGGCGGAGACCTCTGTTTAACATTTCGAGGAACCTGGGGCCCCGATGCCCACTTGGCCGTCAGATGCCACTTCGGTGCTCAGAATCGGTTTTGGACCCCAAATCGCCGGTTTGGTCCCGAGCATTCATTTTGCGTCGGTTTTCTCGATTTTGGCGGGGACCTCTGTTTTGTCATTCAAGGACACTGGGTCGCAGATACCCACTTCTCTTGAATACCACTTCCGCACCCATGACTCATTTTCGGGATCCCGAATTGCTCGGTTTAGCTCCGAGCGTTCATTTCTCATTAGTTTTTGTTCAAACTTGGCAGGTACCTCTGTTTCAACATCAGGAAGATCACTGGGGGGGGAGAAGCCAGCAATTATCCCAGATAGCCAGTTTCGCTCCTCCGGAGCCCGTTTTTCTCACTTCCGGGCCAATGTTGAACACCTTGGGGGTATTTTCTTCCAACCAAAGCTACATATCTGTGATGAGGGCATCTAGGAGGACCCTAAGGGTTGGTGGTCGGCCAGAGATTCAGGGTTTCATTTTTGGGCCTCTCATTCAAGCTCTATGTTGTGGCTCCTGCTTCAGTGTTGCCAATTTCCGGCCTTGGAACCTTGTTGCACACATCTAGGAGGACACTTTGGTATGGTGGTCGGCCAAAGAATTATTGGTTTCATTTTTGGGCCTCCTTCAAGCTCTATGTTGTGACTCATGGTTCGATGTTGCCAAATTCACCTGGGCCTTATTCTACACACTTGGAAGGACACCTTGGCATGGTGGTCGGCCACAAATATTGACTTTTTTGGGGTGGCCGGCCATGGTAGGTGGTCGGCCGACAGGGTAGGGTGGCCGCCACCTCCCACAAATTCGCCTGGCCACCTCGCTTCACTGTCTCCAAATGTCCTGATATCTTCCAAAGATATCCTCGGCATCCGGATATTTCGGGAGGGAAAGATTGGGTGCTTTCCCTCCCCTTTTACACCCCATTTTTTTGTCTATTTGAAGGGCCCTCCCTCTCCTTCTTCAAGGTTGGAAAATTTGGTCTCAAGAACACTTCTCCAAATTCCTCCATTTTCATAGCTCAAAACCTCAAAAAGCTTCTAAGTCTCTAGGTCTTCTCTTCATCAACACCTAGCTTCACCATCCCTACTACCATTCCAGCAGCTAGGAAGTGAATTTCAGAGGTTGAGAAGCTACAAATCAAAGCCAAGAATCAAAGAAAGACAAGTCTTCAAGGGTAAGTCTTCAAAACCAACTTTTAGGGCTTTTTCTTGATTCATTTCTATACTCCAATTGGTTGAGAATTGGGGCTCCGACCCATACTGCTTTTGTGCTTGTTTTGAGCCCCTCTACAACTTTGTAGAAGGGCTCAACTTCATTTGATGCTCCTATGATATACTTGTTTCAATACCTAGCTTTTATGCCATTATCTTGCATGCTAGTTTAGGCCTATTTCCTTTTGTTTTCAGGGGTCATACCCCTACTGGTTTTGTGCTCATTTTGAGCCCCTCTACAACATTGTAGAAGGGCTCAACCTCATTTGGTCATTGTATCCACCACTTCCTTCAAATTCCATCAAGTGTGCCCATTTTTGTATGCAACTTTTGACCTATTTCTATTTGTTTTTGGGACTTCGACCCATACTGACTTTGGTCTTATTTTGACCCCCTTTACACATTTCATGAAGAAAATTTTGTCATTTGGTGCTTGCTTTGCATGACTCTTGTTATAGCCTCTTTTGAGCTCCATTTTTTGCATGGAATTGTTAGCATGATTTTATTCTGATTTTGAGGATGTCATCTTCTATAATTGTGCTTATTTTTATCTCATCTTCAATGTTGTAGAAGAAAGTTTGTCCATTTGGGGTTTGCATATGTCACTTGTCTCAATACTCCTCTTTTGGCCACTAACTTTGCATGCTATTGTTGATCTATCTATGCTTGCATTTTGGCCATGTTTGTTACTGAAAAATGCCATATTTGGGACTGCCTTGCTACTGTTCTTGCTGCCATGATCATATTTTGCATTTATGGCATGGCTATAGGCCATTTCGGGGCTTAATTTCACACTTTCGGGATGAATGCATGCTTCGAGTGTCATTTCGAGTTGTTTCGGGGCTGTTTTCCCCTTTATTTAGGTGCTGAAATTCCATTTCCATACTTGCATATCATTTCCCATGCCATTTGTATCATTTTTGCATTGCCTCGGTTTGCGTGCCAATGGGCACACATTTCGAGGCACCTCATTCTTATCATTCCGCGGCTATGTGGCGTGTGAGGCTATCTCATGTTGGCATAAGCCCAATTTGCATTTTCATGCTTCTTTCATCATCGCCTCGATTTGCGGCACGCTGGCGCACGCGGCTTTTGGTTTTATCCGATTTTTATCATTTCATCATCGCCTCGATTTGCGGCGCTACCAGGCACGCGTTTGAGGCACTTCCGGTTTATCCGATTTTCATTCTTTCATCATCACCTCGATTTGCGGCGCTGTGGCACGCTGCGTTTGGCACTTCGGTTTTATCCGATTTTTTTATCATTTCATCATCGCCTCGATTGCGGCGCTGTGGCACGCGTTTGAGGCACTTCGGTTTTATCCGTTTTCATTCTTTCATCATCGCCTCGATTTGGCGCTACCAGGCACGCTGCTTTGGCACTTCGGTTTTATTCGATTTTTATTCTTCCATCATCGCCTCGATTTGCGCGCCTGTGGGCACGCGTTTCGAGGCACTTCGGTTTTATCCGATTTTGCATCGCACATCATCGCCTCGGTTTACGTGTCCGTGTGCACGCATTTCGAGGCACTCAGTTTTTATCCGATTTCTGTTTCATATCATCGCCTCGGTTTGCGTGTCCGCAGGCACGCATTTCGAGGCACTTCAGTTTTATCCGATTTGCACTTCATATCATCGCCTCGGTTTGCGTGCCCATGTGCACGCATTTCGAGGCACTTCGGTTTTACCCGATTTGCATTTCATATCATCGCCTCGATTTGCGTGCCCGTGTGCACGCTTTTCGAGGCGTCTCATTTTCATCTCATTTTCATTCGCATTGCATACTAGGTTGTATCTTAGATTGCACTTATCATCGCCTCGTTTTGCGTGCCCGCATGCACGCATTTCGAGACATCTCATTTTCATGGCATTGTGCATGCTATATCACATGTTTGCTGCATTTCATGCATATCATGCATATTGCATCGTGTTCGGGATAGGTGTTAGTTCGCAGAACGAGGCGCGTTTGTACTCACGATGTAACGAGCCTCAATTCCCAAGTCACCGTGTTTCACTCACTACCCCCTGTTATCAGAAGGAGGCCGAGAAGGCACAGTATATCAGAGCACAGATCACCAGGACAGCAGTCTACTATAGTGTCAGATAGTCGGGTTGAGCTTCCTGTTTCTGCTATAGAGATACGCCTGCCGGGTCTTCAAATGGAACAACAGAATACAGCTATGGAGGCGATGATGCGCCAGATGACTGAAAGCATGAAGCAAATGCAAGATGATGCTATCCGCCAGGCGGAATTTTCCAGACAACAGGCCGCTATCATGGCCCAACAGTCTGAGTTGATCACCAGATTACAACAGCAGAACGCAGCGTCTGCTTCAAATCAGGCTCCTCCTCCACCCGGGGCCCCATTACCTGAACAACTACCTGCTGGCCAGAATGCCCCTCCAAACCCTCAAAATGCCCAGCGCCTGCAATACCTCCCGAATCAACAGAACATTCGCCAAACCCCCAAACATTCAAGAGGACACGGTCTTCCAATCTGGCTCGCCCCGCTTCTACCACAATTGTCCAAAACATTAGGACTCTCCATTTGAGTTCGAGGTAGACCGCATACTCAAATTGAGCAAGTTGGAGAAGCTCTTTAAGAAGTCTCAAGGGTGAAGGCCATCCCAGATATTGAAGACGGCTATCTTGATGTAGCCGTGACTCACGGATAGATTTAAGATGCCCCAGATTGATCGCTTTGATGGATCCGGGATCCTATGGTTCACCTCCGCTATTCTCGACGTTCTAAGACCAATGGGCCTAACCCGACCGCAAAGCTTTCTTTGTTCGGTCGAACCCTCGTGTGGCATCCACTTGGTATTCAAAAGTCGAGGATGATGTGAAGATAACCGATGAGATGGCCGAGGCCTTCGTGGCACAATATTCATACAACACGCAGACGAGATCACAACTCGTGATCTTGAGACAACCAGCAGAGCCTAAAGAATCTTTCTCGACTTTGTGACCCGGTGGAGGCGAAGGCATCGATGATGACCTTAAGGCCAACAGACAGAGACCAAATACGGATGATTGTGCGCAATCTCCAAATTTAATGAAGAAGATGATTGTAGTTCCTTCCCCACTTTCGCAGACCGCATGATATGGGGATGCAAATAGAGGACGCGATGAAACAGGTCTGTTTGACCAAGATCGGGATCAACCCCGAGAACATTTAACCGAATACCAATGCAGTCTGAGTGGCTCTTCCAATACAAGAACTTCAGAGGTCGGAATGGTCACCACCAATCCCCTCCCCAACCAAGGTCCGCGCCACACCTTTTTCTCGATGCCTCGGGAGCGAGAATCAAGCCCCAAGATACCAACCCAGGTCAACGAACCTTCTCCCCACTCTATATGTCTTTGTCTAAAGTCCTCGGTTCTAGTCGAAGGGCACCAAACCCTTGGAACCGAGGCCTCTACCGAATCCACTCCCTTCCCATAACCCACCAAATATTGCCAATACCACCGGCAAAGATGGTCATGACACCGACTAATGTTACAGTCGTCATGAGATTCAGGACCTCATTGACAAGAACATCATTCTACCTCCTCAAGGACCCAACGTCACAAACAACCCACTCCCCAAACACAACCAAGATCCACCAAAAAGAGTCAACCTTATCCGCACTGGGGGCGTATCTTACGATCCCAGTATCTACATAACTCCCTCCCACCTACCCAAGCCAGAGGTGGTCCTTCCCGACAGCACTGACTTGTGCGTGTTGGACACCTCCCCAACCCAACCTGAGCCAAAGGTGGTGACCACCGAGAATGGAACGGGGCAGGCTTCTGAGGAGAGCAGAACTGTTGAATCTGGGGTGGAGCTATCTGAGAATTTAGCTGGCAGAGCTTATGATCCGAGTGGATATATCTTGTCAATGAGCCAGTCTAAGCTGAGTATGGGGTTCTTAAGAGGCCGAGTTGTGTATGATCCGGGGACAAGCTTGAATCGTGGGGATGATTTGATCAAGTGGAAGAGGACTTCGCCAACCTTCAATTCTCTACGAAAGGTGAATCGGGATGCATCGATTAACCGGTTCGAAAATGAGGAGTCGCAGAAGTCGCCGTGGTTGGATGATCACCGATATTGTACCATTTGTGGCCTAAGGGCCGAGGATCGAATACATTGCCGAGAGCGCCAGACGAAGAATTTCGCTCAAGAACGAAACATTTTGAGAAACGCACGGTTGTTCTTTGGAGGAACAAGAAAAGAGATGGGACTCGAGAGAGCCCAAAAGCAAAGAACCATGAGGAAGTTGAGAGTGCCAAGGCACGAAGATCTTTGTGAGCATGAGGAATGAAATTACCGAGAGCACAAACAAGCCGAGCGGACAGATGCTGCTAGACGCTAATGGAATGTGGGAAGATGACGACTTGTATCTTGCCCACAGCATTTAAGATCAGTGGCCAACCGGACAAGACTGTACCTCGAGGAGGTAGACCATATGACTAGAAGTGGGCGGTATTTCAAGCCCCCACACCTTGATCAACCCGAGGCATCGTGGAAAGATAAGGAGGCAGAGAAAGAAAGAGAAGTGGAAGAAGAGGTCAGATCAAGCGACTAAAGAAAATACAAGCACATCTCCATTTGGGGACCGCTTATGGCCGAGGGTGCACCGGCAGGCTGTCTTATCTGCCATGGACAGAGCTAAACTTTCCATTGAAACTACGCCAGAACAACTAGTTGGGCTGGTCTTTCCGGGAGGAGGTTCCCCGGCATTGACCTTTTCGGACAAGGAATTGCCGCCTGAGGGCGTGGACCATAACAGACCTCTCTACATCTCTGTAGAATGCAGGGACAAATGGATTCCGGTGGTGCTTGTTGACACCGGGTCCGCTATCAATGTTTGTCCGGCCAGAACGGCCTATGCAATTGGGTTAAAGCCTGCGGACTTCACACCGACTACTCAAGTAATCAGAGCGTATGATAATACAAGCAGGGATGTCCTGGGGACAGTAAAAATCCAAACCAAGATTGGGCCTGGGCAACACGAAGTAGATTTTCATGTCCTGGAGGTCCCTGCATCTTTTAACATGCTTTTGGGGCGACCCTGGTTGCATCAGGTGAAGGCCGTCTCATCTACTCTACATCAAATGGTGAAATACCCCTTTGGAAAGGGAGTAGCCATTGTTTTTGGGAACTCATCAATCCATCCCCCTCCGGAGGTATCTACGCCAGTCCTGGAGATTGAACACGGCATGGAGGATATGTTTATATCGGGATTTACTTTGGCTGAGGCCCGGGTGGTGCAAAACATAATGGCTGTGAATGAGGGTTTGTATGTCGTTCAGCCGTCTACCTCATGAACAAGTTACAGGATTCCCCGGGGATGGGATTGGGAAGAAGGGGCGGGAAAGGTGTCGCAGCGTTGGCCGAAGTGCCACATAATCCACATACCTTTGGATTAGGTTATCTGCCTACCAAAGAAGACTGGACGAGGAAAGGAAAGGAAATGGCCGCAGGCGTGAGCGGCAGCCGAAGCCTTTTGATCTAATGCATAGGCCCATCTGGGGTACCCTGAACGGACGCTTCGTCCGGGAGGGGGAAGATTTTCCATTTTGCGGCTTCCCAGAACCATGGTTGAACGCAGAGGGGAAGCGCGTACCAGGTTTCGAAATCTTTTTCGACTTGCAACTATCCGGGGATGACGTTGCCGAAGAGCAGACAGACCCAACAACTGAGACTGAGCGGAATAAGGCAGTGAGTCCTGAGGGCACTGAATTGGAAATGGGGGTACTGGCATGTCTCCTCTTTGATCCTCCGTCGACCGTGATTGCTTGGGAATAACGTCGCGGTTTCCATGATTGAGATAAACGGCGGGCCAACCAGCGGTATTTTGGACGATCGATCGCACCTCTCTCATTTGGCGATGAGGAGGATTCTTATCCGGCGTTAAGCTCGGTCAGTAGTGAGGGAATCTGATTCCACCGAAGTCTTCGAGTCGGACCGAGTTCGAGTCAGTCTGGTACTCTGAAGTGTCAACCCGATGCCTGATCTGTCGGTCGTCTTTTTCCTTTTCTTTTGAGTCTGTTGTAGCGGAAGAATTGGACGATTTGGATGAACTTAATGAGAATGAGGTGAATGTGGTTTCAAAGTACTTTTCAGGCCCCTAATTTATTGCATTAATTGAGACTTTCAAATTTGTGATCAAAGCGACGAGGGCGAATTTCCTCCGGTTTACCAACGACTAATTGAGCAAGAGCGAGGGAGGTTTGTTAAACCCTTAACGGATGAAATCATTTACGTGAATATTAGTGCGAGGAGGACCCGCTGGTGGTCCAGATCGGGTCCACGTTGTCTTCGGAGGAACGCGCTTAGTCGCTTTATTAAAGATTTCAAAGATGTTTTCGCGTGGTCCCACGAAGACATGCCCGAATCGATCCTGAGATTATACAAAGATCGGATCCTCTTGACCCCGAGGCCGACCTATCAAGCGAAGCTCGAAGGATCCGCCGATTGGGCTCTCAAGATCAAAGAAGAGGTCACCAAGCAAATTGACGCAGCTTCGCTAGTATCGAATATCCCACTTGGTTGGCCAACATAGTCTTGGGTCTTAGAAGAAAGATGGCAAGATCCGGTGCGAGACTTCGTGGATTTAAACAGAGCCAAATCAAGGGACGACTTTCCTTGCCACACATTGATGAGCTAGTGGACTTTCTGGCGGGGCATGCTGCTCTCGTTCATGGATGGCTTCTGCTACAACCAGTTGTGATGGCACCAGAGGATGAGAAAAGATCGCATTCACCACCCCGGGGAACATATCGCTACGGGTCATGCCGCTTTGGGTTGAAGAACGCCGGCTACTTATCAGCGGGCGACCACAATATTACAATATTACACGATATGATCCACAAAGAGGTTGAGGTGTACGTGGATGACATGATTGTCAAGTCCAAAGAAAGAGAAGGCCACTACACCGCCTTGCACAAGTTCTTCCAAAGGATCAGGGAATTCCGGTTGCGGCTAAACCCTCAGAAATGTACGTTTGGTGTTACAGCGGGGAAAATGCTGGGGTTTCTGATCACACAAAGGGGCATCGAGGTCGACCCTTCCAAAATCAAGGCCATCCTAGAAATGCCACCACCAAGGACTGAAAAAGAGGTGCGAGGCTTTCTGGGTAAAGTGCAATTCATAAGACGGTTTATCTCAAAACTAACCTTGACTTGTGAACCACTCTTTGGTCTCCTGAAGAAAGGAAAAAAGTTCCAATGGGACGGCCGATGCCAAGCTGCTTTCGAACAGATTAAAGAATATCTACAGAACCCACCCGTTTTATCACCACCAGAATCAGGGAAACCGTTGATTTTGTACCTGTCGATGATCGAGACCACGATGGGTGCATGCTTGCACAAGAATCGAGAAGATAGGGTGGAGAAAGCCATCTATTATTTGAGCAAGAAAATGCTAAAGTATGAGACCCGGTATCGCCATCGAAAAGGCTTGCTTGGCTTTGGTATGGGCTACCAGAAGTCAAGCACTACTGTTAGCTCACTCAGAATGTTGGTTTCACGACTAGATCCCATCAAATATCTTTTCGAGAAACCGGCCACTTGTAGGCTAGCTCGTTGGTTTTGTTGCTCTCCGAATTCGATCTTACATATGTGACGCCAAGAAGTCAATGAAGAAGAAGCGATGGCGAGTTCCTTGCCGACCACGGTTGAGGATGAGGCGATTGAGTATCTATTCCCGGATGAATCAATTACGCATATCGGCGAGGAAACTTGGCGATGTACTTTGACGGAGCATCAAATCAGCATGGGTATGGGATAGGAGTGTTGCTGATAGCACCCGACAGTTCCCGTATCCCTCTCGCCTTCAAACTCCGGTTCAAAGTCTCGAATAATGAAGCAGAATATGAAGCATGCATTGCTGGTTTGGAAGCAGCCCTAGAACTAGGGGCGAGACGGCTGGACGTCATTGGGGATTCGAATCTTGTTGTGTCTCAAGCTAAAGGAGACTGGAAAGTAAAAGAGGAAAATATGATGATGTATCACCAAACCTTGGATTTACTGATTCCTCGGTTTGAGAAGCTGAATTTCGCTCATCTACTAAGAGAGAACAACAAGTTCGCAGACGCCTTAGCAACTCTATCATCAATGATAGACATCCCGTGTGGAGTCCGAATGCGTCCAGTCATCATCGACCAGAAATTTGTACCTGCCTATGAGTCGATTGCAACCATAGATGAAGTTCAGGACGAACACCCCTGGTACTACGACATTTGGAACTTTTTGGAGAAAGAAGTATACCCACCAGGGGTAAATGCCAAAGACAAGAGGGCAATCAGAAGAATGTCAGTCCAGTTCATCATCTGCGGGGGTAAACTGTATAGAAGAGGTCATCTGGGAATGCATAAACTGTGTGTTGATGCTGAAGAGTCCAAACGTCTGATGGAAGCCATCCACGGGGGTGAATGCGGTGCACATATGAATGGGGTGATGTTGGCTAGGAAGATCCTTAGGCAAGGTTATTATTGGTCCACCATGGAGGAGGATTGTATCGGTTTGTCGGCGATGCCACAAATGTCGATTCATGCAAATCGCATGAACATTCCGCCACAAAGTCAGACAACATGACTTCGCCATGGCCTTTTTCTCGTCTGGGAAATTGATGTGATCGGAGTCGCATACCAAGGGTCAAATGGGCATGAGTTCATCCTCGTGGCGATAGATTATTTCACGAAGTGGGTTGAGGCCCAATCTTCGCATGTTGAAAGCTTCACACGTTGCAAAATTCATCGAAACAACATTATCTGCCGCTACGAGTCCCAAATGAAATAGTTTCGACAATGGTTCCCACTTCAAGAAGGAGGTGATTGACTTGTTGGAGAAATACAACGTGGCTTTTCATAAGTCGTTTACTTACCGCCGCAAACCAACGGAGCGATTGAGGCCGCCAACAAGAACATCAAGCGCATACTACGAAGATGGTGGAAATCTATCGGATCGGCGGATAAGTTGCCATTTGCTCGTGGGGCTCTGGACTTCAATCGACTTCTATCGGGCGACTCGCACTCATTAGTCTACGGGATGGAGGCCGTTCTACCTATCGAGATTGAGGTTCCGTCATTGAGAGTATTGGCGAGTGCGAGTGCGAAAGCAGATTAGCGTAGAATAGATTTGAAGAACTCATGCTCTTTGATGAAAGGAGATTGAAAGCACTGTACCACGTTCAGGGTTATCAACGCAGAATCGCCCGGGCCTTTAACAAGAAGGTTAAGTCCAGGAATTTAAAAGAAGGAGATTTAGTACTCAACGACAACCGAGCTCCTATCCACGACCCGAGGCAAGTTCGCACCCAATTGGACCGGGTCCTTACATCATCAAGTCAACAGTCGGTGTAGGCGTGGGTTCGATGGATCTAGATGGCTTGGAGTTCTCTCAACCGATCAACATGGACAAGTTGAAGAAATATTATCCCTGAGAGGCTCGCTAGGCCGAAAACCCGAAAGGGCGACCTAGGCAAAACTCAGAGCATAGAAAATTTGAAAACTATAAAAACTGAGCTCGCAAGGTTGAAAACCCGCAAAGGGCGGCCTTGGCAAAAGTTAGAGCGCAAAAGGAGAGCAAAAACACTCGAGCGAACCTGAGCCTGAACTACGTAAGACTTGATTCCCATCTTTGGGATACGTAGGCAGCTTCATCTTGAAGTTCAGTCACAATCTTTTCCCCGATCAACTTAGTCCATTTTGATCACCTCAGTCATCTTTATTCATCAGCATTCACTACGATCTCGACAAAGGTTATTCAAACTAGGGGCAACTTTCCGTTGCAATGGAGTGTTGCGGCATCATCCAGACTAGGGCAACTTTCCGTTGCCTCACTTTCCCGAAGCACCTTTTCAAACTAGGGCCAACTTTCCAGTTGCAAGGATTCGGGGTTGTGTATCTCAGTGACAGATTTCAGGCGTGTCCAGTTCTGATCCATATCGAAAATAGTTTTGAAAAATTTTCATAGAAGTAGACTTTGTTCAAATTAATCTTTTCACAACTAAGACCATTTTTGGACCAAAAGCGGAGAATTTTCAAGACCACAACCTTCAATTTCATTGATTTCAAACGAGTTCTCCTGCTCTTGCATACAATTGAAGTTGCTTTTATTACATTCATAAAGAAAACTTTGAAAGTACTAATAAAGCAATAAACTGGGCATAGTCTAGTCAGTGTCCTCGCGCCTCCCAGAGCTAGTCGAAGCTTCAGATGCCAACAGGCCCAACTTGTATGACCGAATGGCGCTGAGTCTGAATGGGAAATAAAATATACTGATGAGTCAAGCGATCGACGGATCGGTATCTGGAACATCTTTGTAGCTTATCGCCGAAAAGAGTAAGCCGAGGCGGCGCCATGCAATGCGATCTGGCGACAAGTTACGCATCCATTCGAGCCACCGGCTCTCATCGAGCATTAACTAGGCGTTAACGAAGAAGTAGCCATGGTGAATAGGCAGGCAAGAGTCCACAACTTGCAACTTCTCCGTCAACCATATCTGGGGGAGGGATGAAAAATGAGAGAATAAAGAATAGAGAGATGTGTGATTTGAGAAAATTAAGATAAGGGTTTTATGAGAAAAGTCGAGCCCGAGGGTCGAGTGATGTAAGCAAATACAAGTGAGCTTGGGTGGGAAACATTACCTATAGCGAGAGTGGACTCCTGCAACCGTTGTCTCCGTGAGAGAAGGCATCCGTGCCTATCAATTTTGGATACACTCCATTATTCGGATAGTCCATCCAAGTACATCGTGTTATATTTTGCTTATCGAGTTGTTGTTTTTGCTTATTGAGTTGTAAGTTTTGTCGAATGTCGCGTTTATGCTTTGAGTTGTTACTTTTTGATTACACAATTTTGTTAAGTCTTGTCTATTAGTCGTTAACATTATTGTACTTTGTTTATCGAGTTGTAAACTCGCTAAGATTCTGTTTTATTTCTTCTTGAGTCGTTTTGTTTTGCTTTTGTTGCGGTTCCCTACCTAACCCGTAAATACATGAGGCGATTTCCATTCAATTCCATTTTGTGCAAAATAATGCGATGCGATCTTTGAGAATTTCAAATACAACATCTTTTCAAAAGTCGTTTTCATTTCATCATGTCTTACAACAATAAAGGTACAAGTTTTACGTAAAATAAAGCGCTAACAATGTGCAAAGTGCTACAAACTACTAGCTAAAAAGTAGAATAAAGCAGAAATAACATCGGTGCCCTCGGGAGCGAAGGGAGGCCCTCATCCTCTTCTCATGGATAATCTCTACATCATCATCACCATCTGGATCGGAACTGTCATCCTCCGGATCCTCCTCAGGCTCGTCTCCGCTCTCGGAACCAAGACCAGGCCTCCCTCTCCAGGATGCCTCTGACACATGATCTGCGATCTCCTCCTCGTCATCCTCGACGATGGGTGCCTCAAGTCTGCATGAGACCCTGCCTCGAACTCCTCGAGAAGGCCTAGATGGCCCAGCTCCCTGAGAAGGTCTGGATGGCCCAGTACCTCGACCTCTCTGAGAAGGCCCGGGTGGCCCACCTCGCGTCGAAGCATATACTGGAGGCATCTGAAAATGCAAGGTGCAATGCATTAGTTCAAACATAAAAGGCAGGTGCAAATGCAGAATGTGAATAGGGTGTGTGTCAGATGTGCTCTAATACAGCAGAAGGTTCAAAACCGGAGTATCATCAGAAACATGCTAGTACAGGGAAAATGAACAATACCTCCACACCCACGATGCTCATCTGCGTCTCCCTCCGTAAGATCATGCCCTCGAATGTGGCGATCCCGGCACCGTCGTCAGGTATATTCAACAGAGGTCGCAAATACAAATGCAAAACTATCAAGAATGAATCAATGTTCAAATATCATCGATAAATCAAAGTGAAAATCATACCGGGCGAAGTCGTGGTCTCTAACATATCTCGTGATCGGGCAGAGGAGGCTCTAGCGGAATCGTAAGGCGTCCCAAATCGCCAGTCATTAACTCGGCTTCGGCATGTCCGCCACCTGGATGATCAAGAGTCGAGGGATCGGAGGGATCGAATCGCCCCACCTCTGGATGTGCCGACCGCTAGAAGAAGGGATATTCAGAGTATGGGCGCGACCAAGATGGTGCGCCAAGAGACCTCGTCTTGAGCCCGCACTCCCGTCAAGGGGGGCATCAAATATATGCGGCGGTAGGTGGCGTAGTTCCCATCGAGATGATGCAACAAAGCATCACTGCCCTGCATACACTGCTCGACCTCCTCAGGGGATAATCTATCAGCAGTCCGCATGGTGTCTGGAGGCACAGCAGGAGTGTCCTGAGAATTGCCCCCCCATATCTGACGCTGAAAGCGTTCCCCCAAGAACCAAACCCGCCGACCGTCCTCGGCAGAATCTATCTCGACAACAACTCGACGCTTCCAGGTACGAGTCTCGAGCTCGTCGTCAAGATCGCCTAAGGTCGCCAGTGATCTGTGGATAACCAAAGGTACAAATCAATCGAAATCGATATCTGAGCGGATCAAAGATGAAAATAAAAGGAACCGAGAGTTCAAGCAATACCTGTCGCTCGAGCAAAGATCAAAGTATCGTCGCAGAGAGAGTCTCTCGAGGCCTCGCCAGATGCTCGCCTCAAACATCAATGAAAATGGAGTCATAAGTGGTCCCACCACCTCCATCTCCGGAGCTGTGGGGAAGTACACATACACCCACAACCGAGAAAAGCAATGCGAATATGAGTACAAAGTGCTAAAAGGCGAATCTGAGAATGCAAAGTGCGCCGTGTGTGTGCAAGTGAACAAGTAATGAGGAGCAAATGTAAATCAAGAGGACGGAATGTACCTCCAGTGCTCTCCAAGAGCCACCGAGTAAGTCCCTCGTGTGCGAGAGACCGCTCATATAACTTGACAGGTAGCCAAAGCCGCCCAATCATACCGACCAACCCGTGATAAGTCCACTAGAGCGCCAAGAAGTACAACCCTACCATGTTCCTCTATCGCGAACAAGGTGGTGCCGAGGAGGTACATGAGGAAACCATGGCATCTTGCTTCCGCCTCGTGAGTCTCGAGCTCCATCTGTGGCCGCCGGAAATGGGCGAGAAACCAGAGTATCGGACTCTCCCGAACCTCTGTCTCTGAGGGTGTGTCCCCAATAAGTGCATCCAGCAAACTCCCATCGCCCATATCCTCGTCATAAGGAATGGATACACCGCCTATGTCTAGGCCGATGATCATAGCAAAGTCCAGCGGGGTCATGGTCATATCCCCAGTCGCAGAGAAATGGAAAGAATTGGTGGTATCCCACCATCTCTCTGCTAAGGCAGCAAATAAAGTCTTACTGATCTGGCAATGAGATAACCCTCTGCAGAATGGCCCAAATCCCGCAAGGTCAATCAATCCCCGGACAGCTTCCCGGAGCTCAAAATACCACTCCTCATGGCGGTGGAGCCATATCCTCGCCTTTGTCGAGAATGAACTCATTTAGAATGAATGCGTAGATCAGCAAATGAAGAGAAAATGAGCTGTGTGCAAATGAAGTGAAAATGAGCTGTGTGCAACTGAAGTAAAAATGAGCTGTGTGCAAATAAAGTGTTTGGGACTGTGTGTTCTACTCAACATCAGTGGGCTGTGGGTTCGCTTCAAATTGGGATCGTGTTCTACTCAACATCGATTAATTTGTGTTCGCTTCAAATTGGGATCGTGTGTTCTACTCAACATCGATTAGGCGTGTGTTCGCTTCAAATTGGGATGTGTGTTCTACTCGACATCGATGGTGTGTGTTCGCTTCAAATTGGGATCGTGTGTTCTACTCAACATCGATGGGCAGTGTGTTCGCTTCAAATTGGGATGTGTTCTACTCAACATCGATTAGGCTGTGTGTTCGCTCAAATTGGGATCGTGTGTTCTACTCAACATCGGGTCATGTGTTCGCTTCAAATTGGGATCGGTGTTCTACTCAACATCGGTGTGTGTGTTCGCTTCAAATTGGGATGTGTGTTCTACTCAACATCGATTAGGGCAGTGTTCGCTTCAAATTGGGACCGTGTGTTCTACTCAACATCGATTAAGTATGCGTTCGCTTCAAATTGGGATGTGTGTTCTACTCAACATCAATGGTGTGTGTTCGCTTCAAGTTTGAAATGAGTGTTCTACTCTCAATCGTGGGTCATGTGTTTGCTTCAACTGGCCGTGTGTTCAGAAGATCTGAGTTTTGGGACTGTGTGTTCTGCTCTTGGTCAGTATGTGCTATGTGCTCATTTTCAACTTCAGGCTATGTGTTCGGTGAATCAATGTATGAGCCGTGTGTTCAATCTCTAACTAAGGTGCACTGTGCGTTCACAATTATTCAATGTGCCCTGTGTTCATGAAATTCAAGTGTTTAAGTCGCGTGCTCAGGATGCAAGTATTGTGTCATAAGCTAAACTGTATGTCTAAGCATGGCAGGAGAATGAAATGCATGAAAGATGCGGACAATAAAGTAAAATACCTCTGCGTCATAAGAGAGGTGCCGCCTGCCTCGTGAAGAAGATCCTGCGTGCCGATCGTTAAAATCGGTGAAGTGACGGAAAGTGGCCCGGAAGCCTATGAACCACGGAGCATATCGGGAAAGAAAGGGCGAACCCTCGGGGGGAATACCATAAAGTCAAAATCATCTCCGGCACCGGGAAAACCTCCGTCGTGAGGGAAATGACCTGCCATTGCGAGAAATCTGCGAAGAGGAGCAAAAATGAGCAAAATGGGCCAAAATTGGAAAAAGTCAACAAAAGTCAACTCTCGGGAAATGAAAAGTCAAGAAAAGTCAACCCCCGGGAAAATTTTCCAAATATTGAAACAAAATTACCTCAAGTGGTGAAAATGAGAAGAGAAGCCCCAAAGTCGAAATTTAGTCGCTTCAAAGTGCTTAAATCAAAGATTTCGCAAAAACAACTTCGGGAGGCCGAGAGGCGTATAAAATGCAGATCTGAGAGAGAAAATGGTCTACAGAGCAAGAGGAAGAAGTTTTGCAACTTTGGGTGTGATTTCGTGGAATGGAGGTGTGTATATATAGAAACATGAAAATGACCATTTTGCTTTTTCGCTTTAGTAGGGCCCGACCACCTAACTGGCTGGCCGGCCATCTCCTTTTTTCCCCGGCCGATGGCCTCCTAGGGCAATGGGCTGGCCGACCATCTTCCCTACCTCCCTACCTCTCGCAAATTTTGAGGAAAATTGGAGCTCAGGGACCAAAAAGTTGAAGAAAAGTACACTTTCTGGCGAATTGCTCATTAAACTTTAACTGCAATTTCTGATATGTGTCTCGTCATTATTCATCAAAATCAGAGTGTATCCTTTCTAAACATGTTGTGACCTCTCCGGGAGGTGAATCAGAGGCCGCGATCGAGTTGCCGTCGCCAAAATGCGCGTTTTCCGGCTCGTCATTTCATGTCAAATGGGCATCCTGATTTGTGCTCGTTTTACGTTATTTGGCTCATAAATTGCATTCTCACGAATGATTTGCATTGTCATGCATGATTTCTCGGTGTGCCATACTTCTATGCTTGAACATGCGTTGTCGCGCATTATCTTTTCTCGCGTTATGTTGCATTCATTCATCGACACTGTATGTGTCAAACTCTTCGAGTCATGGGAATCGCATTGAATATATGTTGTTGGCATATTGTTCCTGTTGAATTTCTCTATTTTGCAGGCACGATATTATATGTACGGTTCATTTGAAATTTGGTGCGACTGCATTTAATCGCGCAGGTATCGTATCTTCTCCGTGTGAGACGCGACGAGAATTGAATGATTCTCCGCATTCCTAACTGCATGAAATGTAGTCGTTACTTTGCTGCTTTGCATTCTTGCTTAAAACTGTTGCATCTATTTGCGAATACTTGCTTCATTACAGCTTGCTGCATTTGCATGATCACCTGGCTCCGTGCCTATCATTTGCATTTTGCCCCACTTTGCCTGCGGGCACATATCTCTGTTTATCTTGTATGATTGTCTAAGTCTTCTACTTGTCAAAATGGGTCGTCTCGGCTTTGACATTCACTCCGTCCTTCTTGACTTTCGAAGTTCTGTCAAAGAGGGCAATCAGAGACACCCCATTTTTGACCGACCTTAAGACTTCAGCGTCACGATTGATTGGCTTCGGTGATGTTGCATCTTGTGCTCGTTGAAGTCTCATAGTCGCGGCGTGCCGCCTCCGGACTTAGAACCATCTTCTACCTTGTCTCGGTTGCGAACCAGTTCCATTTTCTCGCTTTTCTTCCGAGGGAAGGAGTGGTCTCTGAGACTATCTCCCGTGGCCGTGAGCTACTTTTCGTGGGTCAGAGGCCATTTTGCCGGTTCCTCTTTCTGAGCCGTCAGTGTGCCTCGGCTCGGGACCGCCCAACCATCTCCGACTTCTCCGGTTTTATGGCGAGACCTGCTTTTAATGTTCCGAGGAACACTGGGCCTGATGCCCACTTCGCAATTAACACCACTTTTCGGTGCGACCCATTTTCGACCTCGAATCTGCGTGATTTGGGCCCCGAGCATTCATTTCGATCCGCTTTCTCCGGTTTTGGCGGAGACCTCTGTTTTAACATTTCGAGGAACCCAGGGCCCCGATGCCACTTCGCAGGTCAGATGCCACTTTCGTGCTCAGAATCGCTTTGGGACCCCAACCGCCTTTTTGGTCCCGAGCATTCATTTTGCGTCGGTTTTCTCGATTTTTGGCAGGACCTCTGTTTTGTCATTCCGAGGACACTGGGTCGCAGATACCCACTTGACTGCCAATACCACTTCCCAAGACTCATTTCATTTTCGGGATCCCGAATTGCTCGGTTTAGCTCCGGCGTTCATTTCTCATTAGTTTTGTTCAAACTTGGCGGTACCTCTGTTTCAACATCGGGAAGATCACTGGGGAGAAGCCAATTATCCCAGATAGCTGGTTTAACTCCTCCGAGCCCGCTTTTCTCACTTCCGCCAATGTTAAACACCTTGGGGGTATTTTCTTCCATCCAAAGCTACATATCTGTGATGAGGGCATCTAGGAGGACCCTAAGGGTTGGTGGTCGCGCAGAGAATGAGTGTTTCATTTGTGGGCGTCTCATTCAAGCACCATGTTGTGGCTCTCGCTTGATGTTGACAATTTCCGGCCTTGGGAACTTGTTGCGCACATCTAGGAGGACACTTTGGTATGGTGGTCGGCCAAAGAATTATTGGTTTCATTTTTGGGCCTCTCCTTCAAGCTCTATGTTGTGACTCATGGTTCAGTGTTGGCAAATTCCGACCCTGGGGCCTTATTCTACACTTGGATGGACACCTTGGCATGGTGGTCGGCCAAAGAATATTGACTTCTTTTTTGGGGTGGCCGGCCGGCCATGGTAGGTGGTCGTCGACAGTAGGGTGGCCGTGCCACCTCCCACAAATTGGCCGGGCCTCGCTTCTCTTTCCAAATTGTCAGGATATCTTCCAAGATATCCCGGCATCCGGGATATTTCGAGGGAAAGATTGGGTGCTTTCCTCCCTTTACACCCCATTTTTTGTCTATTTGAAGGTCCCTCCTCTCCTTCTTCAAGGTTGGAAAATTTGGTCTCAAGAACACTTCTCCAAATTCCTCCATTTTCATAGCTCAAAACCTCAAAAGCTTCTAAGTCTCTAGGTCTTCTCTTCATCAACACCTAGCTTCACCATCCCTACTACCATTCCAGCAGCTAGGAAGTGAATTTCAGAGGTTGAGAAGCTACAAATCAAAGCCAAGAATCAAAGAAAGACAAGTCTTCAAGGGTAAGTCTTCAAAACCAACTTTTAGGGCTTTTTCTTGATTCATTTCTATACTCCAATTGGTTGAGAATTGGGGCTCCGACCCCTACTGCTTTTGTGCTTGTTTTGAGCCCCTCCACAACTTTGTAGAAGGGCTCAACTTCATTTGATGCTCCTATGATATACTTGTTTCAATACCTAGCTTTTATGCCATTATCTTGCATGCTAGTTTAGGCCTATTTCCTTTTGTTTTCAGGGGTCCGACCCATACTGGTTTTGTGCTCATTTTGAGCCCCTCTACAACATTGTAGAAGGGCTCAACCTCATTTGGTCATTGTATCCACCACTTCCTTCAAATTCCATCAAGTGTGCCCATTTTTGTATGCAACTTTTGACCTATTTCTATTTGTTTTTGGGACTTCGACCCATACTGACTTTGGTCTTATTTTGACCCCCTTTACACATTTCATGAAGAAAATTTTGTCATTTGGTGCTTGCTTTGCATGACTCTTGTTATAGCCTCTTTTGAGCTCCATTTTTTGCATGGAATTGTTAGCATGATTTTATTCTGATTTTGAGGATGTCATCTTTTGCAATTGTGCTTATTTTTAGCTCATCTTCAATGTTGTAGAAGAAAGTTTGTCCATTTGGGGTTTGCATATGTCACTTGTCTCAATACTCCTCTTTTGGCCACTAACTTTGCATGCTATTGTTGATCTATCTATGCTTGCATTTCGGCCATGTTTGTTACTGAAAAATGCCATATTTGGGACTGCCTTGCTACTGTTCTTGCTGCCATGATCATATTTTGCATGTATGGCATGGCTATAGGCCATTTCGGGGCTTAATTTCACACTTTCGGGATGAATGCATGCTTCGAGTGTCATTTCGAGTTGTTTCGGGGCTGTTTTCCCCTTTATTTAGGTGCTGAAATTCCATTGCCATACTTGCATATCATTTCCCATGCCATTTGTATCATTTTTGCATTGCCTCGGTTTGCGTGCCAATGGGCACGCATTTCGAGGCACCTCATTCTTATCATTCCGGCAGCCTATGTGAGCGTGGCTGAGGCTATCTCATGTTGGCATAAGCCCAATTTGCATTTTCATGCTTCTTTCATCATCGCCTCGATTTGCGCGCCTGTGGGCACGCGTTTCGAGGCACTTCGGTTTTATCCGATTTTTATCATTTCATCATCGCCTCGATTTGCGCGCCTGTGGGCACGCGTTTCGAGGCACTTCGGTTTTATCCGATTTTTATCATTTCATCATCGCCTCGATTTGCGCGCCTGTGGGCACGCGTTTGCTGCCGGTTTATCCGATTTTCATTCTTTCATCGCCGATTTGCGGCGCTGTGGGCACTTTCGTTTGAGGCACTTCGGTTTATCCGATTTTTTATCATTTCATCATCGCCTCGATTTGCGGCGCTGTGGGCACGCGTTTGGCTGCCGATTTATCCGCTTTTCATTCTTTCATCATCGCCTCGATTTGCGGCGCTGTAGGCACGCGTTTGGCACTGCCGGTTTATTCGATTTTTATTCTTCCATCATCGCCTCGATTTGCGCGCTGTGGGCACGCGTTTGGGCACTTCGGTTTATCCGATTTTGCATCGCCGCATCATCGCCTCGGTTTACGATGTCCGCGTGCACGATTTAAACGCCGGTTTATCCGTTTTCATTCTTTCATCATCGCCTCGATTTGCGCGCTGTGACGCAGCGTTTGAGGCACGCCATTTATTCGATTTTTATTCTTCCATCATCGCCTCGATTTGCGGCGCTGTAGCGCAGCGTTTGAACTGCCGGTTTATCCGATTTTGCATCGCACATCATCGCCTCGGTTTACGTGTCCGTGCACGCATTTCGAGGCACTCGGTTTTATCCGATTTGTTTCATATCATCGCCTCGGTTTTGCGTGTCATGACGCATTTCGCCACTTTTTATCCGATTTGCACTTCATATCATCGCCTCGGTTTGCGTGCCCATGTGCGCATTTGGCTGCCGATTTACCGATTTGCATTAGATATCATCGCCTCGATTTGCGTGCCCGTGTGCACGCATCTTTTGGCGTCTCATTCATCTCATTTTCATTCGCATTGCATACTAGGTTGTATCTTAGATTGCACTTATCATCGCCTCGTTTTGCGTGCGCGCATTGCGCGCAGACATCTCATCCTCATGGCATTGTGCATGCTATATCACATGTTTGCTGCATTTCATGCATATCATGCATATTGCATCGTGTTCGGGATAGGTGTTAGCCCGGGCACGGGAAACGAGGCGCGTTTTGTACTCCGAGTAACGGAACGAGCCTCAATTCCCAAGTCACCGCCACTCGGATTACCCATGACGGAGTTAGGTTTTATCCGCATTCATCCCCATATTGAGTTGTGCAATCCGACTCCTCGCCATCATGCATCGGTATGCGTGATTGGTGGCGAGGATCGAGGCATGCATATATTTGTGAAATACATTGCTATGCCCTTTTCTTGCTCTCATTCTGACAAAACACGAGGATCAACAACTTTTGAGTCGGTAGCGCATTTCGAAATCGCAAGCGAGGCTAATCGGGGCATTCGGTGGATTTCGCGCCAAGCGACCTAACATACAACATCTATCGAAGCGGCGGTCCACGGCTTGCACGCCGATTCTAATTCTTTTGTAATTAATTTTGTTAATTAATTAGAATTTGTATATTTATTCGGTTGTATATTCTTTTATTGATTTGTATATTTATTCGGACCCTCTGCGCGAGGGCATAAATGTAATAAGGGTGTGTGAGTGTGATGTATGTCTTCCAACCCCCATTTCTTTCTCCTTTTTATTTACCCGCTTTGAATGGTTAGATATAGGGCATATTTCAATTAGCATACAGTATGACAGCATGTTTGCATCATTCATCTGTATTGCATGCATCGGGCTCGACACATCATGCAAACTACATTGTATTTCAATTCTAAAGTTGAATACATGTTAGCTGTTGCATTCCATATACCATGTTTAGAATAGCCGAGCCTGCTATAGTTGCATTTTTGCATGTGTTGCATTAGGCATTCTGTATATTTTAGGATCATGCATGATTTCTAATCAGTTTTTGTTTTGGCTTGGAGTACTAGGTAAGTTTTATGCTTTAGCATCCTTGCATGTGTGTGAGTGACTGCCATGAAAGCATGCTTACCATGAGGCTAAATGCTTATGTGATATAACTGCCTTGAATGCCTGTGGGTGGAGGTTGAGTTATCTGAATTGGAGCAATTCATCGACTGTTTGTTTTAAGCCCACTAGATCGTGGCAAAATCTGCATTTTAAGCCTACCTGCGGGTAGCAAACCATCTTTCACAAACAAACATGAGATGTTTAGTTCCAATTGAGCGATTAGGTCTATACTTGTTCTTTGCGAGCATCACATAGTAATCTAGGCTAATACTTGAATAAGAACTCACAAAATTTTCAAAAAGCAGATATCATGGTTAGTAGAGGCGGTCTTTGGCCGAGAGAATGCTCACGATGTGACCTTCCTAATCGTACCCAAGTTCGAGCCAACTTTGGTGATGACGGACACGTGGCCTTTCGGCCGAGTCGGGGTTTCCTAAATTTCTCATTTTAAAATATTTAGGTGGCGACTACATTATCGCAAAGCGATCCATGTTTGGCACTTCTTTCAAAAATCTGCTTTCCTTCAAAGCGATTTGCGGATTTGGACTCTTTGGTTCGAGATTTAGAACATAACAAAATCGAGTCGATCATGGCGAGGTCCCCATGGCGTTATTCTGATAACAGTTGTGTAAAGATATGTTCAAATGGTTTTATTTTGAATACCGAATCGAAGCTGTTTATTGAAGCTGATATTGTTTATTGAATGAATGTATGTCTGTATTTGGCGTATTGTGGCATCCTTAGCACCCATTGTTATTGGTATTCTGAGCTCTGTCGGTTTCCTTGTGGAACCATCTTGATTGATGGCCATCATTATTATTAGATGCAGTAAGGCCGGTCCTTTGGACCCTCTTGTTTATAGGCTAATGGATGTACCACATATGGTGATTGATTGAAATATTGATTGGTGAAATCTTGAAGATTGAAATACTGTATAATGAATTGATTTCATTACTGTAAGGACATTCATTCATAACCTCTTTACACGTTATGTTATTCACTGGGCTTTAGCTCACTGTTTATATATATATGTAGGTGCTCAGCCACCAGACCGAAGCTAGGAGCGTGGGATTGGTCCCCAGTTTTGTCAAGCCAGCCAATGTGCCTCACTGTGAGGTTCCGAGACGCCATGCCATGGCTTGGGGTGTTTTTGTTTCCCCCCACCTGTCTCCCTACTGTATTGTACCTTTTGTATAGACTGTTTGACTGTACTGTTATCGAGGGATTAAGTCCCCGTACTGACTGTTTGTAAATGAATGTATAGACTGTACCGTTTTGAACTGTATAAATGCATGTATGAATGAAAAATGTTTTTGGCATACAGATTTTCACAGCTCAATGGACACTAGTTTTATACTGTATTGGCTTCCTTGATACATGCTTTGATTGATGTATTCTTGTTGTGAAAGCCTTGTAATCTCGGATTCTTGGCGATTCTGATGCTAAACCCATAGGGCCGGGTTTGGGTTGTGACATACACTTTATTCGATACAAGGAAAAATTTGTAAAGGTGTTGTCAATACACTTCAAGATGATATTTCTACCGAATTATGGCATAAGCGGCTTGGCCATATGAGTGAAAAGGGGCTACAAGTTTTGTTCAAGAAAGAGCTTTCTACCCGGTTTGAAAGGTACACATCTTAAAACTTGTGTTCATTGTTTGGCGGGTAAACAACATAGAGTTTCATTTCATAAAAATGCTACTTCTAGAAAAGAAAATGTTTTGGAGTTGATTCATTCGGATATTTGTGGTCCTTTAAAAGTTAGAACACATAGTGGTGCACTTTATTTTGTTACTTTCATTGATGATTATTCAAGGAAAGTTTGGGTTTTTCTAATAAAATCTAAAGATCAAGTTTTAGAAGTGTTTAAGCATTTTCAGGCCATGGTTGAAAGAGAAACAGGACAGAAATTGAAGTGCATCCGATCAGAAAATGGTGGTGAATACACTGGGCCATTTGATGAGTATTATCGCAGCCAAGGTATTTGGCACCAAAAGACAGTTAAAAAGACTCCTTAATAATATGGCGTTGCTGAGAGGATGAACCGCACCATTGTAGAAAGAACAAGGTGTTTGCTTTCACAAGCTAAATTGCCAAGATCCTTTTGGATGAGGCAATGAGTACAGCGGTTGACGTGATCAATTTGTCTCCTTGCTATCCTTTGAATGGTGATGTTCCTGAAAGAGTTTGGACTGGCAAAGATGTGTCTTATGAGCACTTGAGAGTGTTTGGTTGCCGAGCTTTTGTTCACATTCCAAAGGATGAGAGGTCCAAGCTTGATAGTAAGTCAAGACAATGTATTTTTCTTGGCTATAGGCATGATGAATTCGGGTATAGATTATGGGATCCGGTCGACAAGAAAGTCATTCGAAGCCGTGATGTTGTGTTTCTTGAAGACCAAACAATTGAAGACTTTGGTAAAGATGATCAACCGGAGCCAAAAACTAGTGATCTCATTGACATGGATCCATCTCCTTCATCTTCAGTTGATGATGAAAATGGGAGAGATGTGCAGCCACCTATTGAAGATATAGAGGATGATGCTAATCCTAATGAGGTTGAGCCAGAAATTGAGGAAGAGCATCCAACTTAAGAACCGCCACCACAACTTGAGTTGAGGAAATCTACAAGGGACC
This sequence comes from Camellia lanceoleosa, assembly GCA_025200525.1. Lineage (NCBI taxonomy): Eukaryota > Viridiplantae > Streptophyta > Magnoliopsida > Ericales > Theaceae > Camellia > Camellia lanceoleosa. The sequence goes on from CM045760.1 coordinate 36,714,430, forward strand.
GACAACCTTCAAAAAAGTATCCTCCCAATGAATTTGTGTTGATTTCCGATCAAGAGGAGCTGGAGAGCTACCAAGAAGCAATTGAGCATGCAAAGAAAGGTGATTGGAAAAAAGCCATGGAAGAGGAGATAAACTCCTTACTTGAAAATCACACCTATGACTTAGTGAAGTTGCCTAAGGGGAGGAAAATTCTGAAAAATAAGTGGGTTTTCAAATTGAAAAATGATGGCAAGAATCTGAGGTACAAGGCACGTCTTGTTGTGAAAGGTTTTGGGCAAAAGAAAGGTATTGATTTTGACGAGATTTTCTCACCAGTTGTAAAGATGTCTTCTATTCGGGTTGTACTTGGCATGGCTGCAAGTATGAATCTTGAAGTTGAGCAACTTGATGTGAAGACCGCATTTCTTCATGGTGATCTTGAAGAAGAAATTTACATGGAGCAACCGGAAGGTTTTGTAGAGAAAGGGAAAGAGAAATTTGTTTGCAAATTGAAGAAAAGTTTGTATAGTCTCAAGTAAGCTCCACGGTAATGGTACAAAAAATTTGACTCTTTCATGATGAATAATGGTTTTTCTAAAACCACTTCGGACCATTGTGTGTTTATGAAAAATTTTCCGGATGTCAAATTTATTATTCTTTTGCTTTATGTTGATGACATGTTAATTGTGGGCCAAGATTCTACCATGATAAACAGGTTGAAGTTAGAGTTTAGTAAATCTTTTGCTATGAAAGATTTGGGACCGACAAAGCAAATACTTGGTATGAAAATTGTTCGCGATCGCAAATAGGGGCTGATTTGGTTGTCTCAAGAAAGCTACATTGAGAAAGTTCTTGAGAGGTTCAACATGAATAAAGCAAAGCCGGTTGGTTGTCTACTTGCAGGTTACTTCAAACTTAGTTCGAATCAATGTCCTACAAGTGAGAAAGACAAAGAAGAGATGTTGAAAGTTCCTTATGCTTCAGCAGTTGGTTCTTTGATGTATGCCATGGTTTGTACAAGGCCGGATATTGCTCACGCCGTTGGTGTGGTGAGTCATTTTCTCTCTAATCCGGGTAAAGAACATTAGGCAGCGGTAAAATAGATTCTAAGGTATCTTCGAGGGATTTCGAAGGTATGTTTGTGTTTTGGAGATGGTAAGCCGATGCTTGATGGGTTCACAGATTCTGACATGGTTGGTGATGTTGATTCTAGAACATCTACTTCGGGGTATTTGATGACTTTTGCAGGGGGAGCTGTGGCATGACAATCTAAATTACAAAAATGTGTTGCTCTCTCAATTACCGAAGCTGAATTTATTGCCATTACAGAAGCTTGCAAAGAAGAGTTATGGTTGAAGAAATTTTTGCAAGAGTTGGGTTTAAAGCAAGAAAAGTATGTACTTTATTGTGATAGTCAAAGTGCTATTCATTTGAGTAAAAATTCTAGGGGTGAAAGAAAAATCGGAAGGACCGACCAAACCGACCGAACCGACCGAACCGAACGGTTTTCGGTCGGTGTCTTAAGTTTTCAATCATTCGGTTCGGTTCGATTTATGTTTTTTTTGTACATTCGGTTCGGTTTACGGTTTTTGGTTTTTTGAACCGAACCGCACCGAACCGAACCGACTTATATAATATTAATAGGCCCAAAATGTGAGGCCCCAAACCTATGTAGAAATTACATGGCTTGAGCCCAAATTTTATGCAAAATAGATAGAAATATAGGCCCAAAATGTGAGGCCCAACTAGGAAAAAAAAAGGCCAAAAAAATCGAAAAAAAACCGCATCAGTAATAAATCGAACATGCGGTTTATGTCATTTTTCTGGGCGGTTCGGTTCACAAAAATGCAAAACCGAAATCATCGGTTCGGTGCAAAATGAGTGAAAAAACCGACCGAACCGAACCGATTTCACCTTTAAAAAATTCTACCTTTCATTCGAGATCGAAACACATTGATGTGAGATACCATTGAATTCGTGATGTGTTAGACTCAAAATTGTTACAACTCGAAAAGGTTCATACAGATGATAATATCTCGGATATGTTGACAAAGACTTTATCGAGGGACAAACATTTAAAGTGTTGAACTTTGGCGGGTATGGTTGATGTCTCCACCTAAGTCGGTAGGGAGAGAATTGTTGGGTATACCTTCTTATTGAAGTGTGGGACCCAATTGATTTTGGAAAAAGAGTTTAATTTAGTTTAGTATTAATTATAATATATTTTTATATATTATATTTAATTTGTGGAGACCCAATCTAATTTGGAAACAACTAAGGATTTTGATAAAATAAACCTAAAATTTAACAATATATATAATATTGTTTTGTTTTGTCCCCGTGGTATATAGAGCAGCAGCAAATTGATGCTAATTGATCATCTTTGTTTAAATTGGATTGGTGCTTCGGTTTTGGTGCTGTTTCGGACAGTTGCTTGGAAGGTTTTCTTGGTTTGAATCTTTGGTCATTCAGAAGCATTAGGAAAATGTTTCGTAATTCAAATTTTGTGGCTCAAAAGTGGTTCTAATGGCCAAAACGATATCGTTTTGGCCATTTTTATGTTGTTTTGTACTCAAAACGACGTCGTTTTGGCCATTTGAGCCACTTTTGAGCCACAAAATTTGAGCTACGTAGCATTGTCGGAAGCATTATTAGTGTGGTTTCGGCTGTTGCTTTGGAGATTGGTTTGGGTTATTATTTTGGGTCTTCTACAACTCTGGTTCTGAAGATTTTGGTTCATCTATTTAGTGAGGTCTTTCCTCTTATTTATTTGTGATTATTTGGAATTCACCTAAGGGTGGTTTTGTGAGACCATTAGTATCTCGTTTGTAATTGTTTAGAACTTATTGAGGTTGATAGTAGAATCGGATTTCGATCCCGTGGACGTACCTCACATTGAGGGAATCACGTAAAAATTCTTGTATTGCCTTTGATTTAATTTTTTCGTATTAATTTTTATTTTGATTAATTAATTTACTTGTGGAGAATTATATCGATTTTTCCTAATAACAATTTAATAGTGGTACACAACATGTAATAAATAAAATAGGACAAATTATCCTGCTAATCATTGTAGTTCACCTTTTGCATTAATTTGATTCCAAAATTTTAATGGGCATTGATTGGGGGCTCGAATGGGGGAGCCCCGAATCCCCCGAATTTTCACTTTCGTTAAAAAAAAAAAAAAAAAAGAAAAAAAAAAAAAACAGTTTTTCAAAAAAGAAAATTAGGGGGATTAGGAGGAGAAAAATTAAGGGAATTTTTCATTTTCCAATTTTAATTGCGTCAATTATACTTTTAATTTTGTCATTGTTCCAATTTTTGATTGAATTCAAGAGGTGAAATAGTTATTCACTATTCTCAAAGTAGTTGAGAGATTAATATCTAATTTGAAATTATCTGTTTCTATCCAATTTTAAAACATGTGTTATCAATTAAAAAAATAAATTAATATTATGTGAGAAATTTAAAAAAACAAAATTAATGTATAAACTAATTTAACACAAAAAAATAAAGGAGAAATTATAGATCAATGTAATTGTACAAAAATAATTACAAATTAATGGTAAGTTTTTATCAATTTTAATAATTAAGAAAATAAAATTTTCAATATATTTGTAATTATTTTTTTTTAAACTTACTGAATTATAATATTTCGAAAAATAAATTACAAAACTTGCGTATATAATTGACCCAATAAAATATAACAAAAACTAATCTTTGTTGCATTGTTGTACATAAAAAGTCAAGGATATTATTTGAAAGACTTACCAAGTGTTTTTCTTTTTTTTTTACAATGTAAGGTATTAACTTACCATACCAGATTAAATTTCTATAGCTTAAACAAGCCTTTCGAAATAAAATTTTAAGTCTTGTAGTTAACCTGTAGAGTGTTTGTTGGGAAAAAGAATCGAACCTAATACATTGGAGGGAGAAAACTCCTAGATCTGAAACCTCATCCACTATGCCAAACCCTTGGAGTTGACTTATCAAGTTTGTTAAGAGTTTGTGGGAAATTCTGCTGTACACACCCTTTGAAATGAGTGTACCATATGTATTCCTAATTTTTCTAAAATTACACTAACTTCTCTTGAAGTTTACTTTGGATTTGTATATTCTTCCAATCTGTTAGTGGACTGTTAGTTTGACTCATGATTTTTTTTTTTTTTTTCAAAAGTCAATAATTAGTTGTTAGATTAGCATACATAAGAATTTTAGTTTGGTTTGTATAACATCTAAAGTGATTATCTTGTAAATTAAAAATAAAAGAAATCAATTAATCATTTTTTAGGTAAACAAATTAGTATGAATTACTGAAATTAGATGAGAAGAAATACAAGAACTTATATGTATGTAAAACAGTAAATTATATATATAATCGAACCATATGAGTATTAAAAATATTATTTAATACTACTCAAATAAATATGTATAGTATCCCAATTTGATTTTTATTAGTTTAGATAGTGAAATTCATTAATTTTATCTTATTTTTTAGAATACAACTCAATTGTATAATATCAAGTATTGATTAAAAACTACCAAATAACTTATCTTATATTTATATAATTAATTTTTTAATTTATTTCCTCATCACTTTTGTCATAATAATAGGTTATTATTGAATACACATTATTTTATTATTTTATGTGTATCATATACAAGTCAAAACATTTGTGGTGTTGGTTATCACAAATGTCAAAATAAGTTTTTTTTGAATTATATCTAAAAAAATGAGTTATAACCAAATACCATATAAAGCATAACCAAAATCATAATTACACAGTTAATGGTTATCAATAAAAATATCTATAATATTAAAAATATCTATAATAAAAATATCATAATAAGTTTACTAAAATTACTAAACTAACCCCTACAGAGAAGGTTAGTATAATTTCATAGGGCGAATTACATTAATGGTCTCTATAGTTTGGGGCCCGTGTTACTTTGGTTCATGACTTTTCAATTGTGACACATTTGATCTTGAATTTTGAATCTTGTTACAAATAAGGACAATTGAAGATATCATTGTTCAATTTCAAGGACAAAGTCGTCAATTTGATAAAATATAAACTAATTTGATAAAATAAATGTCAAAAAAATATTTTTAAATTTTTAAAAATTATTTATACCCACCAAAGATAAAATTACATAAAATTGATAAATCTTTTACACATTTATTTATTTATTTATTTATCTTACTAAATTAATTTTTATTATGTGTTTCGATGATAATCATGTAATATATGGTAAGCCCACAAGCTCTCAAATTCGCATTCGAATCCTCTACAGTCCTGCGTCAGGATCGTCTAAAGTAAGAAGCCTAGAGTGATCTCCTAGAGTTACCAATCTAACGGCTGAAATTAAAACTAATCAAAACGACGTCGTTTTGGTTAGTAAGTTGAAAAAAATAAAATAAATAAATAATCATTTCAAATTCCCTCCATATATACACAGGTATAATAGAAGAAGGGAAAGGAAAACAGAGTGTGAGAAAGAGAAGAAGAGAGAGAGGCCGCTCCTCATTCCAGATCCTTGTTAACTTGCTTGTATGTGTAAGCTTTATGTTTTTCTATTCAATGCTTCATTTAGTTAGTTGGTTGCCTGTTTTATACTCTCATTTTATGTATTTTTTGTGGAAAAATTCTGATTTTTTTTAATGTTAATGATAATACACAGTTGCATGATTTTTTTGAAATCTATTTTTGGGGTTTTGAATTTGTTTTGTTTTTGAACTTTAGCTTAGCTTATATACACAGTTATATGCACAGTTATCAGTCAATTGCATATATACACAGTTATATGTAGCTTAATATATCAGTCAATTCAAATTGTTTTTGAACCTTAGCTTAGCTTAATTGTGTATATTTTGGGAGATTGTTTTCTATTTTGTGAATTTGTAAATTGCATATAACTGCAAGACCAAAATAATGTACCAGTTATGTGGAGGCAAGACGACAGGGCGACTGGAAGGCAGGAAGGAGCGGCCTCTCTCTCTCTCTCTCACACTCTGTTTTCCTTTTCTTCATTCCACCTTCTGCTGTACCTGCGTATACGGAGGGAATTTGATATGATTTTTTTTTTCCTCAACTTACTAACCAAAATGACGTCGTTTTGGTTAGTTTTAATTTCAGCCGTTGGATTGGTAACTTTAGAAGATCACTCTAGGCTTTTCAATTTAGAGGATCTTGACGCCTACAGTCCTTCCTTTATAGTTGTTCTTAGAATTCCTAAAACGGCATCGTTTTGATTATTAAAAAAAAATGCAAAATAGAAACAACAGAGGGAAACAAAATGAAAAAGAGGGAGACACAACAGCAATACATCAACAACCATTACCTAGTTCTTTACTGGTTGCTGTGTCTCCCTCTCTTTGTTTCCCTCTGTTACTTTTATTTCATGCTTATTTTCTTTTCTTTTTTTTGTTTCTTTTAATAATTAAAACAACGCTATTTTTAAGAAGTCTAAGAACGACGGTAGAGGGAGGACCATAGAGGATTCGGACGCCTCAAATTAATATTTAAATTTGAAAAAATCTCCTTATTTTAAAACTGTCACATTAAAATGCTATTTGCCCTATATATATGCGCCATGTCTGAGCTGACCAGTGTAGCCCCATATATGAGGAGGTACCCCACAGAGGAAGATAAGGCCTTAAATTACAGCTATTGATTTTAAAGGCAAATGATTTTTGCCAAGTTTGGTATGTAAGTTCTCTGAGGTTGCAGTGTGTGTGAAGAGAAGAGATACGCATATCTGTGGGACTGAGTCACGCGTGGTCAAAGTAAAGGATTTTCCATTACCGTGGAATACGGGGACCAATGGGCACTGTCTACTACAATTTGTTTTTTTGTTTTTTTTGGATCAAAACTGAACTGGTAAATTACACTTCACCCATTTTATATTTCACTTTTTTTAAAAAAAATTTGATTTTTAATTTTTTTATTTTGGTCTATCATTTTATTTTTTTTGGTTGTCAAATTAAGTTCTATACAAAATTAGATAGAAAATACTATATTAACTACCACGTGGAATAAACAAATATTATTAGAATAATGCTTGAGACCCCCTTTTGGGGGTCACCCCCTCACCCCTTTGTCACGTGATGGGTGGTGATTGGAGGAGCAGGAAAAAAAAGAAAAAGAAAAAAAAAAATGTAACCAATGAGAGAGAGAGGGGGTCAAAGGGGGTGAGGGAAAAGGAGGGATGAATCATTGCTCATATTATTATATCTTCTATCTATACTATTATTAACTGAATGCCTCAATTGGTGTAGTGAAATCTTAGGAGTCATTAGTTTGGGGTGATTCTATTTACACCCAAATAGTAATTTAGGCTTATTTTGGAAAGATGGTAAAAAATGACTTTTTAACTTTTAACCAAGCTTTTAACTTTTTTAGACAAATGATTTGGAAAGTTGGTAAAAAGTTACTTTTGACTTTTTTGATTAATATTTATTTATGATGTCAAATCACAGGAAAATGACCAAACTACCCCCATTTATTTAAAATATTTACAACTTCATCCATGTAACACATTTTGACCCATGAAGGGTAAAATTGTAATTTCACCATTGGCTAAAAACCAACTTCCTAAATGAAAAAAAAGACAAAAAAGCCAACTTTTGACTTTTGCTACTAACCTAAAAAAGTGGCTAAAAGCCATGTTGCCAAAACACCCCTTAGGCTTGTTTTGGAAAGTTGTCTTTTATTGGTTTGTAACAAAAGTCAAAAGTTGGCTTTTTAAAATTTTTTTTCATTTGGAAAGGTGGTTTTTAGCCAAGGGTGAAATGACAATTTTACCCCTCATGACTCAAAATATGCTATATGGGTGAAGTTGTAACATTTTAAACTAAAGAGGGGTAGTTTGGTCATTTGATTATGATTTGACATTATAAACAAATATTAATAAAAAAAGTCAAAAGTCACTTTTTATCAACTTCTCAAATCATTTGTTTAAAAAAGCCAAAAGCTTGGTTAAAAGCCAAAAAATCACTTTTTACCATCTTCCCAAAATAAGACTTAGTGCGGCCAACTACGATTTTGAAATTTTAGCTCCTACTATACCCTAATGTAAATTTACCAATAAGGACAATACACATTAAATTTTAAAATAAAATGTTATTTTTTTCTCATAGTATACCCTAATCACATATACGTATTGTTCATATTCAAGTCTCTTCATCTTCTTTTCAAGCTTCAATTATTTTTTTGTTATTTTCTTCCTCACTCTCCAATACTCTAATCCATCCCACCAAACCTTTTCATTATCATCCATTTGAACAAAATCAAATAATAAATAAAAATAATAATATTGTTAAACATTGCTCCATAGGATTGACTCGTGTCATGAGGAATCACCTAAACCTAGCCTTCGAAAATGTTTTCGCTATGCTTTGTTTGCCATAGACAACACAACACAGATGAGGCAAAAATATAGAATTTTCAACTATACAAAATTTTTTTTTTTTTTGGTATTAAAAAAAGGGGGTAGCTCAGGTTCAGCCAGTCCCAATCCTAGGCTAAGACCTCGCTTTAGGCAAAGTATAAGGACACCGCACCGAGGGCGATGACTATTTGGGTGTGTTTGATTGGGGGATAAGGGGGGGACTATCCACTGTTTGGACTCCATGTCCGGCCTCCCTTCTTATCCGTCGTTTGATTTTTTTTTAGTCCGGCGGACTCCATGTCCAGCCGGACTCCATGTCCCCCATATGGGGGACTATCCTATCCTGGGGGGGTGTGGGATTATTTTGGGGGACTAATCACTATTGGGATTAGATGTGAAAATGACAATTTTGACCCTCTACTATTTAATTATGTATTATATTTAATAAAATTCAATAAAATTTAAATGTCTCAATTTAAAAATAAAATAATTTTATTTAACTTTTTATTAATGTTTTATTTATTTAATTTTTTATAGATATTTTATTGATGTTTTATTTTAAAATTTTGTTTATAGTTTATTTAATTTCATTATTTAAATTGTAATAGGTGTTTTATTTAAAATTTATTTAAAATTTTAATTAAAAAAATAATATAAATTTTTTGTACGGGTTATACTGTATTTTATTAAATCAAATTTAGTGGTTATTTATTTATTTAATTGTGTAAAAAAATAAATTTATGTAAAAAAAATAAATTTAATTTATATTATTAAATTAATGATATTTTTTGTATGTAAAAAAAAAACACAGTAACGTTTTGTATGTAAAAAAATAATTATTTGTTATACCGTAATGATTTAAAACAAATTTTATTGATATTTTATTTATTTATTTATTTATTTTAAAAAAACAAAATTATTTAATTAAAAATAATTAAAATATTAAAGATATGTTTAATATTGCTATTCCTTAGTAAACAATTGAAAAAGGGCAAAATAGTCTTTTGTTCATTTATCCTATCCGTCATTCAACCAAACGTTGGATTCACTAAAAATAGTCCGGGGGATTCACAGTCCGGACATCTAATCCCATGAAAAAACAAACACAGGATACATATCCAATCCAACCAAATAGTCCGGGGGATTCTAATCCCAGGACTCAAGTCCGATGGATTCTAATCCCCCCTTTTCCAGTCCGTCCAATCAAACACACCCTTTGTGTAATATTTGGAATAGATATTGAAGTTTGTGAGTTGCCAAAAAGCTCTTCAGCATCTGAAACTCATATTGTTCCTATGTTTTTTTTATTTTTAATTTTATTTTTAATCAGATCTTCACAATGTATACAAACAAATGATTTTAGTCTCCATATAATGAAATCAATAAAAAAAAAAAATAATAATGATTTAGAGGAAGAGACATTTTATTGAACTTTTGTGGTGGTCTAAGAAATGCAGGGTCTTGCGAGTGCAGTCAGTGCAGTGCATGCGAATGCAATGCGTCGATCGGTAAAATCCAAAAAAAGTAGAATGCAGTACGGTTGCGGTACGTCGATATTTTTTTATTTATTTTTTAGTTTTTATAATTATGATTAAAAGATTCAACCTATAAATTGAAGTTAAATATCAAAACTAAAAAGACAACTATAAATAAAACTAAAAGATAAATACCAAAGTAGCATTTTCAATTTTTCAAAAGTAGCATTTTCAATTTTTTTGAAAATTATGGTTAAAAGATCCAACCTACAAAAGTAGCATTTTCAATTTTTCAGGAATAACTAATTTTTTTGATTATTAGCATTTTCATCTCAAATTTTTTATTATTAATAAGTCAGTGAATGGTGGTGATAATCAGTGAATCATAATACCAAATACTAAAATATTTTTTCATACATAACATTTCTATTATAGATGTCCAAAATATAATCAGTGAATCATATTAATACCAAATTTTTCATCTCAAACATATTAATATTTTCATCTCAAACACTTGCAAAAGATTTTTTTCATAATACCAAATTTTTTATTATTAAATATTGATCATCTATGATTATTATTAATAACTAATAATAATATTTATGATTATTACCATTTATGATTATTAGCATTTTCAGTATTAATAATAATAATATTAATAATAATAACTAAAAATAATATTAATAATAATAACTAAAAATATTAATATTAATAATAATAAATAAAGATGAAGCATTTTCAGTGTTAATAATAATAACTAAAGAGACGAAACAAGAAAAAAAATAAAATAAATATGAAGAGTGTATATACCTCTGCGTCGAAGAGGAGATTAGGCCCAAAACAGTATAAATCTGTTTCGAAGTATAAATATGAAGATCTGTTTCGAAGTCGATCACTGTTCGAAGTCGATCTGGGTCGAATCTGTTTCGAAGTCGATCTGTTGCGAAGTCGCAGACGATGGTCGATGTCGAAGACGATGGTCGAAGACGATGGTCCAAGTCGCCTCTCTGTTTGCTTCGATGAGGTTAGGGCAAAACATGACGAGATTAGGACATTCTATATACGGTTATACACTTTTATTTTTTTAATTTTTTTTTAATTTTTCTTAATATTGCACCGGTACCCCTCAAATTTTCAGAAAATTTGATTTCTGCCCCCGACGTACCCAAAACGTACCGAAGGAGTACCCATGCCGTACTCGAGCCGTACCCATGCCGCATACCGAGGCGGGGCGTCGGAGTGATTTTGCCGTGCGATGCAGCGTCGACCATCTGCATGCAGCGTACCACACCGATAAGTACCGCGTGTACGGCACCATTTTTGAAGTACCCGTGCTTCATAAGCGGTGGTAATAAATTTGAAAATTGCTTCATAACTGGAGATGAAAGATGAATGTATAAAGATTTGGAACACGGAAACAAAGAACATTGTGGAAAATCAAAAAAGAAAAAAAATATATTAAATCTAATAAAATAATAATAAACAAATCCTATGGAATGATTCATATTTAAGTCTTTTTCTATTATTTTCCTGGAACGAGCAAAAGCTTCTTCTTTGGCAATGACGAGGCTGCTGATGACGATCTAGGGAACCAAGTTTTTTTTTTTTTTTTTTTTCTTCATAATTTGTTTATTATTTGAGTGTATCATAAATTGTGATTTTATCTTTGAGGGTAATTGGAAAAAAAAAAAAGATATATTGAGAGTGAATTATAATTTTAAATAATTTAATACGAAATATTGAGAAGTTGAGAGTACTGAATGATTTTTTGGGAGCAAATAAAATCACCTGTTTGCTTGGGGGATTAGAGTGTGGGATATGACCCCATATCCATTGCATGTGATAGTTCAACGTTTGGTTAAAAAAATATAAGTTTGACTAATAGTCCAACTGGACTATCAACCCCTTATTTGAGGGATTATTGTGTCTCATTTGGGGGGAGGGAGAGGGGGAGGGGGATAAAAAGGGTGGGATAACTCCTCCTTTGGATTTGGAAGGCTAAAATGACATTTTTTGTTCTCAATTTTTTTATTTATATTATTTTTAATTATACGTAGTAAAGTAAAATAAATTTAAAAATTTCAACTAAAAATTAAATTAAATTAACTATCAAATGAATTATAATCCCCCTTTAAAAGTTCAATTTATTTAATTAAAAATAAAATTAAAAGTTCAATTTATTTAAAAGTTCAAATTAAAATAAAATTAAAAATCTCAATTAAAAATTAAAATAAATTAATATAATTTTTATTGATGTTCTATTTATTTAATTTTTTTAAAGTTTAATAACTTGAAATTTAAATACTGAAATTAAAACTTACAATGTTTACTGGAAACTGAAAAATATTTCAAAATACAGACTCTAAATTAAATTTAGTGCCTGTTTGGGAAGTGGGTTTGGAGGTTTTTTTTGGGCTAAAATAGTCACAAAAAACAAAATATACTTTTTAGTCCAATAAGACAAAACATCATATTCAACACATAATCATTATATTCTTTCTCTCACAAAAAAATCAAAAGTCTTTCCTAAACCAAACCTTTTAGCCCTAAACTAAAATAGTCAAAAAAGTCAAAAAGTCAAAAAGTCAAAAAGCCAACTCACTTCTCAAACCAAGCCTTACAGAGAGAGATATTTTTGAGGCTATTAGGACTCTCGTTCTAACTCTGCCTTGCAATTGACTGAAGACGCTCTTTTATAGGAAAAGATGATGACTGTGAGGCTTGTGAATTGGAATCTGATTGAAAAGTAGCACATAGAGGCACATGGGTCTTGTCTGCTACTTTTGATGATTGACTAAAAGTTGATTGCTGCTTTTGACTATTTTGGACTTGTCTTTGGATGAATAGTGAATAGTGACTTTTTTTACTATTTCGGTGGAGAACGTGTCACGACCCAAACCCGGCTCTATGGGTTTAGCATGTGGCGATGTCAAGAGATTCTAGAAGGCTTCTTTGACGATATCTGATTAAGCAGTCTGAGGGCTGGCGGAAGCCAATCTGATAAATAACTAGTGTCCATTGAAATTTGTGAAAATCGTATGCCAAAAACATTTTTATGCATTCATACAGTCCAAAAGCAGTAAAATCTATACAATCATTTACAAACATTGATCAGGGGACCTAATCCTCGATACTTGATGATAAAAGCAAGAGACAATCTATACAATAGTACAAAACAGTAAGGAGACCGATAGGGGACACAAAAACACCCCAAGCCATAGCATGGCAACTCGGAACCTCGCAGTGGGCACATAGGCTGGATTGACAAAACTGGGGACCAACCCACACTCCTAGCTCCGATGCAGTTCTTTGAGAACCTACATATATATATAAGCAGTGAGCTAAAGCCCGATGAATAACATAAAAGCGTAAAGAGGTTATGAATGAATGTTCTTCTGATAATGAAATCGATTCATTAAACAATATTTCGGTCTTCAAGATTTCAATCAATCGGTCATATGTGGTACACCCATTAGCCTATAAGCAGATGGGTCCAAAAGATTTGGTCTTAAGACCATGATAATGATGGCCATCGATCGATGCAGTATGGTTCCACAAGGAAACCGACAGAGCTCTGTAACAGTAACAGTAATTGCTAAGGATGCCATAATACAGTTCAGAATACATGACATACATTCATTCAGTAAACAATAGTAGTTCAATAAACAGTTCAGTTCAGTATTCAAAAGATAACCATTTTGAACATATCTTTACACAATTGTTACTCACAGAGATTGGGCTAATAGCAGCTAAAGCGGCGTCCCAGAAACCAACCTTAAGCGATTAACAAATATAACACACACTAAGTTTCACAGTTGGGAAGGATGATGATTAAATCCCTAAATTTCCTCGGTGTGGTTCTATGTCTAAATCCTCATTAAGATGTCTAAAACTAGGCCTAAGAATGCCTAGGATGGGATGAGGATACAAAAATACAGTTGGAAGGCATTTTTCAAAAGTTCTTTGGCAGGGGTCTCGCCGGCGAGCCTTCCTTCGCTCGAGCGAGGTTGCAAAATCAAAGGCTTGTCTCGAGCGGACAATCCTTCGCTCGAGCGGTCTGATGAAACGATAAAAATCTTGGATGCTCGATTTTTCGCTCGAGCCACCAATCCTTCGCTCGGCGTGGCTCGAGAAAAGCGTTGGTCGCTCGGCGAGAATCCCGCTCGGCGAAGAAGCCAATCTGGAATTTCAGTTGCCTTCCTAGCTCAAACCAAGCATTCTCAACTCAATTCTCGACCTCTTGGGCCCAAATTCTGGAAAATACATCCCAAAACAATGTATAACAAGTTTCAAAAGCCAATTTATGAATTCAAGCCCCAAAGGTGAGTCAATTAAATCCAAAATTCAAACCCATTTCAAGAACAATTTCAAAACATGCAAAGCATGAACTTTAAACCAAATTCAAGGTTCAAATCTTGCTCTAATGAGCTCATTAGTTGGAAAATAAAATGAAAACATGGACTTTGTTGGAAACATGAGCATGCATGTACAATCTACCATGAATTCAACTTCCAAAATGCACCAAAATGGCCATGCATGCAACAATTCAAGCATAATCCAACCTATTGACTCTAAAACATGGTTTGATTCTACAATGGAGCCTAGAACATGCAAGATGGAGCTCAAGGACAACAATAAGAAGATAATTTCTTACCTAAGTCTCAATTTCAAGGTTCAAGAGTCCAATTATGCCAATTCTCTAGCAATTTCTACAAATTCTTCAAGTCTTCTAGCAATTCACAAAGTGAACTCAACTTTCACCCTCTCTCTCTACTATGGTTGGCTAGAATGTAAGGAATGGCTGATCAAATGTTTTGATTAGGTGATAAGGCTCTATTATAATAGTAAACAAAGGTCCACTATAGGTGGCAATTTGGTAGATAAGTCAATCTTGACAATTAACTCGTTTAAATCTAATTTAATCATTCCTAATCAATTTTCAGATAAATATACCATTAAATCACAAATATTCTACTGAGTCCAAAACACTAAACGGTTCCTAATTCGGCCGCCGATAAGGTCTCCAATTAACAGTTTAAACATATGAATTCAAACAGGTAATCAAATAATCAAACAGATGCAATATGCAATTCAATAGATAAACTTATTCGATTTCAGTTTCGATTTCAATTAGTCTATTCAGTACTTCAGTTAATCCAATTATCAGTCATTATCGGTTCTGTTTACCAGTAACTAGTAGCTAATTCAGCAGTTTATCGATAATCAGTACGAGGGTTGTTACAGTCTCCCCTCCTTATAAGGAGTTTAGTCCTCTAAACTCGAGTTACCTTCAGTCTGGAAGAAAATAAGGTCCAGTGGAAACAAATCGGGATATCTTTTCGCCATGTCATCTTCCATTTCCCAAGTGGCATAGACGCCACTATGGTTTTGCCAGTCAACTTTCACTAGCGGGATCTCTTTGTTTCTCAGTTTCTTGATCCGTCGGTTTACAATCTGTATAGGCCGTTCCTCGTAAGTGTAGTCATCACTCAACACTATCCGAGTAGGCTCAATCACATAAAAAGGATCCCGGAGGTAGTCTCTCAACATCGAAATGTGGAAGACATTATGCATATGTTCCATTTCAGGAGGAAGTGCAACTTGATACGCCACCGAATTGATTTTCTCAATAATCTGATACGGTCCGACATATCTTGGCGCTAACTTGCCTTTGACTCCAAAACGAGTCTGGCCTTTCATTGGTGTCACTTTCACAAACACGTGATCACCCACTTCATACTCTCTGTCCCGTCTTCTAACATCCGCATAACTTTTCTGTCTACTCTGCGCAGTCTTTAGTCTTTGTTGTATCAGTTTTATCTTTTCAGTCGTTTCATATACAATCTCAGGCCCAAGCAAAGGCCCATCTCCAACTTCTGCCCAGCAGATTGGAGATCTACATTTTCTGCCATACAATGCCTCGAAAGGCGCCATTCCAATACTTGAATGGTAGCTGTTGTTGTGTGAATTCGATATGACAAATGACTTTCGGTTCACGAAAATCAAGGACACACATTCTCGATAGATCCTCTAAAGTCTGGATGGTCCTTCGACTAGCCATCTGTCGAGGATGATAGGCACTACTGACCTCAATTCAATTACCCAATGCGATGTAGGCTTTGCGAGAACCTCGATGTAAACTTGAATCCTGTCGAAACAATGAATCTGGGCACTCCGTGCAAACTAACAATTTCATCAATATAGATAACAGCCAATTTGTCTGCATTATAAATTGTCTTGACAGGTAGGAAGTGTGCAGATTTAGTCAATCTATCAACAATAACCCAAATAGAGTCCATACCTTTCCTGGAGCTAGGTAATCCAACAATGAAATCTATCGTGATATGCTCCTATTTCCATTCTGGTATGGGTAAGGGTTGCAGTAAGCCTGCGGGTCGTTGATGTTCAGCTTTGACTTGTTGGCAATGAAGACATTTGGACACAAAGTCGGCAATTTCCTTCTTCATTCCCGGCCACCAGAAATTCTGTTTCAGATCTTGGTACATTTTTGTGTTCCCTAGGTGGATAGACAATTTTGAATTGTGGCCCTCTTGCAGTACTCTTCTTTTCAATTCAGTGTCATTCGGTACACATAGTCTATCCTGAAATGTCAATACATTGTTGTCAAATTTAAATCCTGGTTTTGGTTTTGAATCTCTTTCTTCAATAATCTTCTTCAAGTAGTCATCCAGTTGTTGTTTCTCCTTAATCTCTTCAATTAATCTTTGGTTGGCGAAATAGCGACTAAGGTTCCACCTTGTTCTTTCAAAACAATTTCAATTTCAGACTTTCCCAGATCAAGAAGCAATTCTTTCTGCCCGGTAAGCAAACAAGCTAAGTTGGCAATTGACTTTCGACTCAATGCATCGGCAACAGTGTTGGCTTTTCCCGGATAGTACAGAATCTGTAGGTCATAATCTTTGATCGATTCGGCCATCTCCATTGTCTCATATTGATTTTTACGAGTGAAAAAGTACTTGAGCTCTTGTGGTCGATATACACTTCACATGTTGCTCCATACAAATAGTGGCGCCAAATTTTGATTGCAAACACTCTGACAAGTTCTAAGTCATGGGTAGGGTAGTTCTTTTCATGTGGTCTCAACTGTCGGGAAGCATAAGCAATAACTCTCCCATTCTGCATTAAAACACATCCCAAACCCTTATGAGAAGCATCACTAAAAACAGTGTAACCATCCGTACCTGAAGGTAGAGTCAGAACCGGTGCAGTCACAAGTCGGGTTTTTAATTCTTGAAATGCCGATTCCCTTTGGTCAGTCCAGTCAAATGATGTCCCTTTCTGTGTCAACTGAGTCAGTGGTAAGGCAATTTTGGAGAAATCTTTGACAAATCTTCTGTAATATCCAGCTAGTCCCAAAAAGCTTCGGACTTCGGTTACATTTGTTGGTCTAGGCCAGTTTACTACAGCTTCAATTTTCTGTGGGTCAACGGAGATTCCATCCTTGCTAATAACATGCCCCAAAAACATCACATGATCAAGCCAAAATTCACATTTAGACAGTTTAGCATACAGTTTCTGTTCTCTTAAGGTTTGCAGGGCAAGTCTCAGATGATGTTCATGTTCTTCTACAGTCTTAGAATAGATCAATATGTCATCAATGAATACTACAATGAAATCATCAAGGTATGGTTTAAAAATTCTATTCATGAGGTCCATAAATGCAGTAGGGGCATTCGTGACTCCGAACGGAATAACTAAAAATTCAAAGTGGCCATACCTCGTTCTGAAAGCAGTTTTATCAACATCTTCTGGTTTAACCTTTAGTTGGTGATACCCTGATCTGAGATCAATCTTAGAAAACACCTGTGCACCTGTGGTGATCAAAGCAGTCATCAATCTGGTAATGGATATTTGTTCTTTACAGTTACCTTGTTCAATTCGCGGTAATCAATACACAGTCTCAATGAGCCATCTTTCTTCTTTACAAACAAAACAGGTGCACCCCACGGCGAAGTACTAGGTTTGATGAACTTTTTGTCTAACAACTCTTGCAATTGTACCTTCAGTTCTTTCAGTTCAGTTGGGGCCATTCGGTAAGGAGCTTTCGATATCGACTGTGTACCCGGAATCACATCAACGGTGAATTCAATCTCCCTGTCAATCAAGTCCCCTGGTAGATCATCTGGAAATACATCTGGGAATTCTCTAACTATAGAAATGCAATTCACATCAGTTTTAACATTATCATTAGCGAATCTGATCATCTGAGAACACAGATATCCTTTACACCCCTTTCTAATCAGTTTGACAGCTTTTACAAAAGAAATCAGATACGGAGGAGGTACTACTCCACTTCCATTAAACACAAATTCAGGCAAACCCGGTGGACGGAAAACAACTTGTTTGGTTACACAGTCTATAGTGGCATGATATTTTTGTAACCAATCCATCCCCAATATTACATCGAAATGGTCTATGTTCAATGGTAGTAAATCAATAAACAGATGCATATCCCTAACAATAATCTCACAAGCAGGATACATATATGCACATGTCATGGATCCCCCAACAGGTGATGATACGGCTAACAAGTAGTTCATGGGTTCTAAGGGTCTATTCAATTTACGCGAAAAAGCATGCGATACATACGAATGTGTAGACCCCGAATCAATCAATACATATGCATTTTGAGCACAGATAGAGAGGATACGACACTCTGATCTCGGTGTTTTGCATGTCTCCGGTACTAGGCGAACACTCGGCCTGCCTCATAGGCTCTTTCATTAGCTTTGGGGTTCGGTTTTGGTGTTGCGGTGATCTTTCTGCGCTTGACTTTACTCTTGGCTTGCAGGCGGATGGGCGATCTTTAATTACATGGCCCACTTTGCCACACGAAACAAGCTCAATCTGGTAGCAAACCCTTTGTGCTTGTTGCCACATCGGAGCGGTGGAGTAAACCCACTCCTTAGGCTGGTAAATCCCCAAATACATTTCTTGGTTCTTTGGGTTATGCTTGCCTTTCTTAAATTTGGAACCCCTTTTTCCTTGCCACTCGGTTGTTGGCGTTTGATTGTTTCCTTCTTTGCAATATTCGTCTCGGCCATCAATGCCCGGTCGAGAACACCCACAAAAGTTGACATTTTCAAAACATATATTCGGTCCTGTATAGCAACACTAAGGCCGCCTTCAAACCTCCTGGCCTTCTTATAATCGGTGTCCACCATGTGTGGTGCATACCTAGCAAGTTCAGTAAATTTCTTCTCATACTATGCAACTGACACTTTGCCTTGTCTCAGCTGTTCAAACTCAGTCACTTTTCTGTCTCTGATGCACTGGGGAAAATATTTTTCAAAGAAGGACTCCTTGAACTGAGCCCAAGTCACAATAATATTCGCATCGTCGGTCAACATCCACCACCTTCTTGCTTCTTCCTGAAGGGTGAAGGTTGCTAACAGTACTTTATTGGCTTCGGAGCACGGAAACATTTCAAACAACTTCTCAGTCTCAAGAACCCAAGCTTCAGCCTTTAACGGTTCTAAGCCTCCCTGAAAGAACGGCGGTTTCATCTTGTTGAATTTCTGAGTCAGTGCAATAATGTCCACCTCATTCACATTCACATTACATTCACATTATTCGGTTGCCGAGGAGGAGGAGGTGAAATTTGTTGGTTGGTTGTTGATCTAGTCTTTCAATTATCATTCCCATCATTTGTTCAAGTCCGCCATTACGGCCTCGAGAGGTGATGCTTCAGTTTTATTTGCAGTGTTTGCGTTATCCATTTCACTATAAGCAGTTATAACAGTTATCATGATAAGCAGTTGTATAATTAAACAGTTTAACATTTTAACATATAGTCAATCAGTCGTAAGCACACACTTTTCAAATTCATGAGATGCCCTAATTGCTTTTCTAGGACACCCTATAGCTCATTTGGACACGTGTGTGCGGTATAACTCGTGGTTAAGTATCGCTCTGATACCACTCTGTCACGACCCAAACCCGGCCCTATGGGTTTAGCACCGAATGGCTAGTAATGTCGAGATTACGAAGGCTTCTTTGACGATGTCTGATTAAGCAATCTGAGAACTGGCGGAAATATCTGATAAATAACTAGTGTCCATTGAGTTGTGAAAATCATATGCCAAAAACATTTTTATGCATTCATACGTCAAAAGCAGTAAAATCTATACAATCATTTACAAACATTGATGCACGGGACCTAATCCTCGATATGATCTGATAAAGCAAAAGCGGTCTATACAATAGTACAAAAGCGATAAGGAGACCGATAGGGGACACAAAAACACCCCAAGCCATAGCATGGCAACTCGGAACCTCGCAGTGAGGCGCATAGGCTGGCTTGACAAAACTGGGGACCAACCCACACTCCTAGCTCGATGCAGTTCTTTGAGAACCTACATATATATATAAACAGTGAGCTAAAGCCCAGTGAATAACATAAAGCGTAAAGAGGTTATGAATGAATGTCCTTACAGTAATGAAATCAGTTCATTAAACAGTATTTCAGTCTTTCAGTATTTCAGTCAATCAGTCATATGTGGTACACCCATTAGCCTATAAACAGTAGGTCTAAAAGGACCGGGTCTTAACAAACCCAACAGTAATGATGGCCATCGATCGATGCAGTATGGTTCCACAAGGAAACCGGCGAGCTCTATGCTTGATATGATGGTGCTAAGGATGCCTGTCTGATTGAGAATACATGACATACATTCATTGATAAACAACGAGTTCAATAAGCAGTTCGATTCGATTATTCAAAGATAACCATTTTGAACATATCTTTACACAATTGTTACTCACAGAGATTGAGCTAATAGCGACTAAATGGCGTCCCGAAACCAACCCTAAACAGTTAACAAATATAACACACACTAAGTTTCACAGTTGGGAAGGATGATGATTAAATCCCTAAATTTCCTCGGTGTGGTTCTATGTCTAAATCCTCATTAAGATGTCTAAAACTAGGCCTAAGAATGCCTAGGATGGGATGAGGATGCAAAAATATAGTTGGAAGGCATTTTTCAAAAGTTGCTGAAAACAGGGGTCTTGCTCGAGCGGGCCTTCCTTCACTCCAGGGGGGGTGCAAAAACAAAGGCTTGCTCGGCGAACAATCCTTCGCCGGCGGTGCGATGAAACGATAAAAATCTTGGATGCTCGATTTTTACGCTCGAGCCACCAATCCTTCGCTCGGGCGTGGCTCGAGAAAGCGTTGGTCGCTCGGCGAGAATCGCCGCTCGGCGAAGAAGCCAATCTGGAATTTCAGTTGCCTTCAACTCAAACCAAGCATTCTTAACTCAATTCTCGACCTCTTGGGCCCAAATTCTGGAAAATACATCCCAAAACAATGTATAACAAGTTTCAAAAGCCAATTTATGAATTCAAGCCCCAAAGGTGAGTCAATTAAATCCAAAATTCAAACCCATTTCAAGAACAATTTCAAAATATGCAAAGCATGAACTTTAAACCAAATTCAAGGTTCAAATCTTGCTCTAATGAGCTCATTAGTTGGAAAATAAAATGAAAACATGGACTTTGTTGGAAACATGAGCATGCATGTACAATCTACCATGAATTCAACTTCCAAAATGCACCAAAATGGCCATGCATGCAACAATTCAAGCATAATCCAACCTATTGGCTCTAAAACATGGTTTGATTCTACAATGGAGCCTAGAACATGCAAGATGGAGCTCAAGGACAACAATAAGAAGATAATTTCTTACCTAAGTCTCAATTTCAAGGTTCAAGAGTCCAATTATGCCAATTCTCTAGCAATTTCTACAAATTCTTCAAGTCTTCTAGCAATTCACAAAGTGAACTCAACTCTCACTCTCTCTCTCTACTATGGTCGGCTAGAATGTAAGGAATGGCTGATCAAATGTTTTGATTAGGTGATAAGGCTCTATTATAATAGTAAACAAAGGTCCACTATAGGTGGCAATTTGGTAGATAAGTCAATCTTGACAATTAACTCGTTTAAATCTAATTTAATCATTCCTAATCAATTTTCAGATAAATATACCATTAAATCACAAATATTCTACTGAGTCCAAAACACTAAACGGTTCCTAATTCGACCGCCGATAAGGCCTCCAATTAACAGTTTAAACATATGAATTCAAACAGGTAATCAAATAATCAAATAGATGCAATATGCAATTCAATAGATAAACTTATTCGATTTCAGTTTCGATTTCAATCAGTCCATTCAGTACTTCAGTTAATCCAATTATCAGTCATTATCAGTTCTGTTTACCAGTAACCAGTAGCTAATTCAGCAGTTTATCGATAATCAGTACGAGGGTTGTTACAGAACGTGACTTTACAGTGAATTGATGGGGAATCGATATATAAATATCAGCAGCTTTTCTCAAAAGTAGAGTAGTGATTGAAGCTGACATATATATATAGAATCCAATGACTATTTAGACATATGGGTCTTAAGCATCTTGAAATTGTGAGCCATATGGATCTTGACTGTTAGATGCTTCAGAGGAGGCTGAATCGTCTGAAGTTTCTTTTTCAATTTGTGACTTGGCTTGGGTCATAAGGAGTTTAGCCATTTTGATTAATTCATCACTAGAAGTGTACTTGGGTTTTGTTTTGGGCTTTGACTTGGATGACTTGGATTTTGAGGGCCCAAAATTGGCTGTTGGGCTTCTAAGCTTGACTGTTGAAAGAGGAAGTGGGCTTTCGTGAGTGATTGGAGCAGTTGGGTTCTGCTCAGCGGACTTGACCATTGTTGGAGTTGGAGCATGAATGTTTAAAAAAATTAAATAAAATAGATACATATCGGATTCAATAGAATAGTTAATCCAAACATCTAATCTCATACTAAATAAATATAAGATTTAATAACATAGCTCAATCCAGACATTTAATCCCATGACTAAATAATACAAATCTAGTCTAATCAAATAATTCAGGGACAATATATCCCAAGACTAACAGTCCGGTGAATTATAATCTCCTTTATCCAGTCATTCGAAACAAACACATCCTTACTTTCCTCACGTCACGTGACAGCTTTATCTAACTTAAAATAAAAAAAAAAATTATTCAATGGTGTAACCAAATTTCGAACCCAAGACCTTAAGTTTCATTAAGAATATTCTTACTACTTAAGTAATATACATATTATGATATTAATTTCTTTATTATTTATTTTTATTTTTACTTATCTGAATTGCATATATATCGTACGTGCCACTCGCAAGTTTGATTTTAAGTTTAGATTAGAGAGGCCAGTTAGATATAATAATATATTTTATGCTATGTGATTGTTAATGTGACATTTTTTTGTTTAATTTTGGACAAAAATTAACTTTAAAGTAAATTGAAAAAAGTTTGAAACGTGAACATCTAAAGTATAAAAAAAAACTTCAAGAATCAAAATAAAAAAATGATTAACCATAAATGGGATAAAGTGTAATTTATCCCAAGCAAAACATAAAGCCCACAAAATTTTAGAGGGTACATTACATTTTGACCCCCTTCTATCTCTTTGAAATAGCACCGACACCTCATTTAATCTCTGGAAAATTACTGACTTCTTCAATTTCTTCTAGAATGTTAAATTTACTATAAACCCCATCTATCATGATTAATGTTAGGGATCATGAAAAATATATCATGAAATATATCATAAAAATTTTTTATCCCTTGATTAGTCTTGATTGGTGTGTAATGTTTTATTACATGGGTAATTCAAAGGTTGAAAATCTTTCATGATAATATTCATGATATATTTTTCATACCCCTAGCATTACTGATCTATCATTTGCAACCTTTCTTCTCACTCTTTCCTTCTTCCTCATATCTACACTTTCTCCCATGTAATATTATACAGCATTACCAAAACTCTAGCCGCACCCTGTGGCGGATTTAGTGAAGGACTAGGGGTTACGTGTCTCATTGGATCCGGATAATTCTATTCAACTTGTTTAGTTTCTAAATTTGATTCATTTTTTTAAAAGTTAAATTTTTTATTTTTCATGTTTTTTTAACTAATTTTTTTTTAATATTTTAAACAATTTATTTAATTTTTAGATACACATAGGATAAATATATTTAAAAAGTATAATATTCATGAAAAAAATCTTTAAAAATTTTACTAAATACCCAAAATACAAAAATTCAGTAAATTTTTCGTATTCTTGTGTATTTATTGATTTTTTAAAATACTTTTTTTATAAATATTTTATTTTTTAGATATATCTAAGTAAGGTGTATCTAAAAAAATAAAAAAATAACTTAAAATTTTAAAAATATTCACTAAAAATAAAAAACTTAATTTAAAAAAAATTAAATTCAAAAAATTGAAACCAAACTACTAATTAGTACTCATATATATGTATATATATATTATATTTTTTATAAAATTATAATAGTGTCAAGTTTGCCTTGGGCTAAGGTCACTAAGGCTTCTACCTCAAACCCCAAAATTTAGCCCAAAAATAGGATCCTTAAATTAATTAGTAGTATATTCAAAATTTAAATAGGCCTAATTTGTTTTTGGTCATTTAGAACCAATCTAAAGGGTTTCAAAATTTTTTGTTGGGCCCAATTAAAAAAACATTTAATGACAAATGAGGTTAGGCCCAATTGAAAAAAATAAATTAGGGTTTTTTATTGGCCGGTCCCAAGTTTTTGATTTATTCCCCTCTTAGTCCTGACTTTTGATCTTGTGCACCAACAGGTCCTGAGACTTTTTTTTTGGTACCGTTTTACCCCTCCCCTGTTCTGGCGCGTTTCTGTTTGGATTTTGCATCAAAATTTTGTGTTTGTGATTTGGATTTTTGTGGAAGTTCACGATTTGCTGCTGTATCTTCGCGATTTGTGGAGCTTCGTGATTTGTGATTTCGCGATTTGTGGAGCTTCGTGATTTCTGATTGCGGGATTTGTGTAGCTTCGCGATTTGTGATTTGTGATTTGCGATTGCGTGTTTGGTGATTCTTCCTATTTGCGATTTTCGCGTTTGGTGTATAGTTATATTTTTTGATTTGCGGTGTTGTGGAGGTAGGTCGACTGGTATGTTTGATTTTGATTTCAATTTCAATGTTTTGGTTTTTTTAGTTTGAGTTGGTGATTTTGATTTTGTGGTAATAGTGTTATTACTCTGTTGTTTCTGTTGCGATTGAATTTGTGTTTTGATCATAATATTGAAAGTTTTGAGATATGTATTTGTTGATTGAATTTTAGATTTTTTTTTTTTTTTTGGTTACGAAATTGTATTGATTGAACAGAGGTGTTGGTTTGTTATTTTATCTGATGATAATTTTATCCTTTGTGTATTTTGGAGGTGATGTTGGATTAAGTTTTTCAACATTGCTAAATTTATGAGTGAGTATTGGAATAGTAGTTAATTTTATCCTTGTATTTGATTTTGTTTGAGAGTGTTTGAGTTGTTTTTGAAATGTAATTGTTGTTTGTGTTGGATTTATAGTGATGGAGAATTGTTTGTTTCTTATGTGCAAGTTTAGAGGTGTGACATTGGTTATCAAGTATAATGATGGATTTAATTTCAAGGATTTAGTATATAAATTGTGTGCAAAGTGGAGTGAGTTAGTTGGTAGTTCTTTGAATATATCGTATTCAATGGTGGACATTCTTCTTGTGGTCTAGAAAGTGAAGAGGATTTGGAGGTTATGGTTGGTGGCACTTTCTTGTGATATTCATCGGATTGATGTTTTTGTAAAGTGTTGTTCTTTGGGTGAAGGTTCTATGATTTGTGATGGTGAAGCTAGTAGTAGTAGTAATAGTAGTGTTGTTTGTGAAACGATTTTTTGCCTTCATTTTATTCAAATCAACGAAACCTTTGCCCTCCGCTGTGTGGGTTAATTGTATGAAATAAGTAGGACAAAGGTTTACACAAGGAGTTTTTGAATTTCAAGATGCGTTGACAGAGTATTATATTCATTCGGTTTTAATTTTGATTTTGTTAAGAATGATAAGGATCGTGTCCTTTGTTCATTGTAAAAAAGGGTTGATTTGGGATGTTTATGGGCGTGCATGCTAGAGTGGAAAATTATAGTAAAGCTTTTGTTATTAAACAATTTGATGATGTTCATACTTGTGGATCTTCTTTTCGTACAGTTAAACATGCTAGGATGACTTCAAGTATGATTGGTGGGCTAATTTCTAGTGATATTAAGTAACAAGGCTTTGACATCGGTTAGTGAGGTGGTTTGTGATTTCAAGGACTATTATGGAGCAGTTTCTTATCGGCGAGCTTGGATGGGTGTTGAAAAAGCAAGGGTCTTGTTTTTGGTGACTATTCATCATCATTTGACGATCTTCGTTGGTATGTTGATCGGCTAATGCTTGCAATCCGGAGTGTTTTGATATGGAATTTGATATTGATAGTAAAGGAAGACATTTCAAATGCTTATTTTTTGCTTTTGAGGCATGTATTCATGGTTTCAAGTATTGTAGGCTTGTGTTGATGCTTGATGGAACTTTTTTGAAAGGAAGACACAAAGGTTGTTTATTGGCTGCTATGGCGAAAGATGGTGACCAAGGTATATTTTGTGTGTATGTGTTATTATTATTGAAATAGTGAAATTCTATTATTTTTGTTACTAGAGAGTGTTGATAATTGAGTATGGTCAATCTATTAGTGATAAATTTGTGCTGTATACTTTTTGTTAAATTTTTATAGTGATAAATTTATCTATGGCTGGTGCTAAATTTGTGCTGTATAAATTTATATTTATGATAAATTTGATTTTCTTTTTGTAATCTTTTTGATTTATTCTTGATAAGTTGTATATATATATTTTGTTTGTAGGTTTGTATCCGTTATGTTTTGCGATTGTTGATGGTGAAAGTTATGAGAGTTGGCATTGGTTCTTGTCAAAGTTATTAGGTATTTTGACTCCAGAGAGGGATATTGCGTTTGTTACTGATCGACATGGAGGTTTGCTGAAAGCTTTAGCTGAGGTCTTTCCGTTTTCTTCTCATTCTTTTTGTCTAATGCATTTGAAGACAAACTTGAAGACTTATTTGTCAGTGAAGAGTCGTGAATCAAAAGAGTATTTGCTTACTCTTTTTAGTAGATGTGCATATGCTCCTACTATTGAGTTGTTTAATGAGCTATTTGAAGAATTTAAGGGTCGTTGTGGTCGTAGTGTTGAGAGGTTTCTTGAGGATTTGCCTAATGAGTGTTGGTGTAATGCTTATTTTCAAGGCAAGAGGTATGGTGAAATGTGCACAAATACTGCGGAATCTTTTAATTCATGGATTAGGAATGAGCGCTATTTGTTTTCAACTAGGCTTGTTGATGTTATACGGGTGAAACTAATGGAGCAATTTTCAAGAAGGAGAGAAGTTGGGAATAAGTGGAATTGTATTGTTTGTCATTTTGTAGAGAAAAAGTTGGAAGAAGTTTTTAATGATACAAAAGCATGGATAGTTAAGAAATGTAGCGATGACATTTATGAAATCCAATTGGATCATTCAGTTATGGTTGATATGGGGAAACGTTGTTTTTCTTGTCGATTGTGGGAAATTGATTCTTTTCCTTGCAAACATGGTTTTTGTGCTATAAAGAGGAGTGGGAAGGATCTGAATTGCTTTCTTGATGATTACTACCGTGTTAGTAGTTATTGTGATTCTTATTCACATTCTATCTATCCGGTTCCTAGTATATGGAAGCCAAATGTAGTTGTTGATGATGACGTTGTTTTACCTCCTCTTTGTAAGAGACCAGCTGGACGTCCAAGAACAGAGAGAATATCTTCTAAGGGCGAAATCAAGAGAATTAGATGCAGTAGGTGTGGAAAGATGGGAACTCATAATCGGAAGACATATAAACAAGCTTTGCTTTAGTTGTATTGATTTTAATTGAATTTCTTTCTTTGAGAGTTAAGAGGTGTTACTTGCATTGAATGATTGAGTATTTTTTGAAAGATGTATCATTTTGGTACTCGCATTGAATGATTGAGGAATTTGTTGATCAAAAATTATATTTTTTGCTGATATTTTTACAGGATTAAGTTTCAGATATTTATATTATTTGATTTGGGTTAAATGTAGTTACTTTTTTTTGGTGTTTTATAAAGTGATAAATTTATCACTGGTTGGTTTGGACAAGTTGGTGGCTTATTTTTTTTGTAAGAATGATAAATGTATCATTAATGTGGTTCTTGAATTTTGTTATTTTGAATAATGATAAATTTATCACTTATTGTGTGGGAAGAGTTAATGGTTTATTACATTTATGTCAGTGCTTTATAAATTTTTTACTGTCAGATGCAAGCAAATGTTCTTTTTTACAGTGATAAATTTATCATTGTATGGAGTTATCTAGTTTTCCTAGGAAAAATTTCCACAATGCAAAGGTGTAGATCAAATCTCTAGAATACATAATTGCATATCTACTGTGTTAAGTGCTTTAAAAAGCAAATTTTTTTAAATCAACTACGATGTTTATTTGGTTTTGTAACTAGTTCTCGATCTGCATCTTTGTTGGGAATATCTAGAAATTGTAATAGTATTTTAATTTTCAATTTGGAGAATGTAATAGTGCTTGTGTTTAAATTTTCAATTAGGTAAATTTTTATTATTTTTTATAGTGTTTTTTTACTTGAATTGGGAAAAAAAGAATGAGAGGAGAGAGAATAGAGAGAGAGAGAGTTCTTTGGTTTTTGTTTGAACATTGGTAAATTTATCGGTTTTCACGGTGATAAATTTATTAAAAGCGATGATAAATTTATCGGGTAAACAAAAGCGAGTATAAAAATAAAATTTATTAATGCAGTGGCTCCAAACACATTATTAACCTTAAAATTCAACACAAATACTCAGATTAGAATCAATTTTTTGAATGAAACTTGGATAACAAGACTGACATTAAAAAAGACTGAATGTTTCATTGAAGCAAATTTGAGATTGTAACAAACAAGCATTGTCCGTAGCTTTGACATTGTAACAACCAAATGATTGTAACAAACAAGCATTGTTCATAGTACGAAAATCATGAAATTACATGTAATAATGTAACAAGCATACAAGCAAAATGTATGAATATTGACATTCTAACAACCAAATGATTCAGTGTTTCCTTTTTTTTCCTTCTATTCGGATCTGTTGATTATTACGGATGCAAGTCATCAATGTTTTCATCGGGCATTTGTTGTTGAGCAACTTGTTTGTCCGTCAAGAAGATAGTTAACATATCGACTCTCAATTGATTGCATTCTTCCTTGGAAAAAGTAGGCATTATGTTGTTATTGGAAACATATTGCCTCATGATATAACAAACAAGGATTCCACAATCAAGCTGCAAAAATATTTTGAAAATAAAATGTTATAATTTGGTTTCGTTGCTTTTTTAATAATAGTGTTTTGTTGTTGATAAACTTACGATGTGTTTTTCTTGTTGTGGGTTTGTTGATGGCGTTCTCGATCTGTTTGTTGAAATTTGTCGAGGTGTATGAGAGTTGGGTTCTCATCCTTTATGTATTTTTCAATAACTCTCTCTCTGCAACATATACATTTGTATAATTGTTGTATTAGAAAGTCGATTGAAAGAATTAATGAGAAACCATGGATTTAAAGAATGATAAATAAATTAGTGTATAAATTTTCAATATATAGTTAAGCATGGATCGGGATTTATGTATTGGATTAATGGTAAGATTGATAGTGAAAAGATTTTTACCACTTCATTTGCGGCATTGTAGTGTGGATCTTTAGGCATTGCTCCTTGGTCGCATGGAATTGTAGAATTTCCATGAACCTTCTTGAATGTCAAGGACAAGGATTGTCGATGAAAATTTTGGTGAATTGGGAAGAGAAGGTATCTTGCTTTCATGGCTTGAGGCATCATTTTGTTCAACATTCTCTTTCTTGCTTCCTCATCTTTTGTAGTGAACAAGTGCTAAAAATATAAATTAAAAAAATAATGTTAATTTAACTTTAAACTTTTTCAAATTAAATATGTGGTGAGTATGAAACTTTTTTGTCCTTTGTGATCAAAATTTTGTCAATGCTTATCAAAATTTATCGATTGCATTGCATATCAATAATTTCAAAAACCCAAAAAGTGCCGAATTTTTATCAAAGTCTGGGATTTACTCATCTTGTGGCACCGAATAACAAGGTCAAAATATATACTTGATGATTACAAAATCTGAGTCGAAATTCGGTTTGGTTTGGTTTGCTTGACTCTTTGTTTCACATGTCAAGCTTTGAATTAGGAAAGCAGGGCCAATTGAAGAGGGAAGGTAGTGTCATATGTTTTAAACTAGTTAGTCGATTAAGCAAATAGAGGTTATACAGCGATGAAAAACAAAACAAGTGTTGTTCTTGAGTTTAGCAAACTAGTTACTTACATGGCAACTTGAAATGAATGGAATCTTTGTTGTGCCTTGTTTTTGTGCAAGCAAATGTTACGCATATCGTCTATTACACATGTTGAAAACAAAAAACAGAACAAGGAATTAATATAAATGAAACACTAAAATGTTGTTTTTAATGAGTTACAATTTTACTTACAATGCATGCCAAATCTTGACCCTTTAATATTTTGTCAATGTCGTTTAAGTACACATAGGTTGCATGGTGAGATCCTTGCCACCTTTGGTGATCCTTGAAAAAAAAAAGATTATTAGTGTTTGAATAATAATTTTATTAATATTTTTGGAATATTTGATACTTATAAATTCAATATGAGTTAATGATAAGCAGTTGGCAAAAGTAAAGTACAAGAGTCAATAGAAGATTGTTACTTTTTTTTTTTGTATTTGCCCAATGTGCAATGAGATTTTGCCTTGCTTTTTACGGTAGGATGTTGAAAATTTCATTTGAAGTTTTTGTTTCTTCATTGCGGTAATTTGTTCTTACGAGTATTTGTTTGCCTCAGCCAATGTTGCAATTCTCTCATGGAGTATTTTGATTTCTTCATCTTTCCTTTGCATTTGTTTTTTGTGCTGATCTTGCATTTCTTTTTTCAGCTTGTTGAGTTGCTGTTGTAGGTTATCATTTGCAGTTTGATGGATGTCCCTTTTCATTTGTAACTTTTGCATTTTGAGCATGTCATCCTCTATCCTCTCAAAAACAAGTACTTCTACGAGATTTGGATCCACTTCAGGCTCTTTGTGAACTTTGTTTCCTTCACTATTTTCTGATTCAAGCAGTCTTGTTTTCCTTTTCTTTTCAGGGCATAGTTTGTGTGGAATTGGTTCCCATGTTTCATGTTTGCATTTGCCTTCAGTCAATGTTTGTTGTTCTTTTTCAGAAATTTCAGTCTGATTTTTTTGCTGAAAACTAACATCTTCATTTTCATCTTCATCTTTGTCTTCATCTTCATCTTTATCCTGAATTTTTCCTAGCAGCTTTCGGTATATTTTTTTCTCTTCATCTGTGTGTTTCAAATTGTTCTCCTGTACAGATGAAAATTTAAAAATGATTGATATGATACAAAGTTTAGAGATAAATTTCTCAGAGCAAATTTTATTAGTCAATTAGGAAAATTAAACAAATCTATGATTGTTATAGCAAATTTTATCACTGAACTAGGCATAGTAAGCAAATCTGTTATTGTATATCAAAATTTATCACTGAATTAGCAAAAGTAACTTAATAAAGTAAATATAAGAGATAATGTCTAATTCAATTTATTTGTATGGATAAATTTATCAATATAGAAACCTAATCAATTCTAGTCGAATATAAAGTAACACAAATGAAGTAAATATAAAATAAAACTCATGCACAGTAGACAAATAGAAAAACATTCATTGTGTAAAAGAATTGATTACTCAATTAGGTATGCTAATGGAAATTTGTGACTCAATTAGGCAAAGTAAATAAATTTATCAGTCTGAACAAAAATTTATCACTGCATAAGAAAATCTATTGTTTGTTTAAACAGAACAAATGTTAGTATTGCATACCACAACATCTTTTAGCTCTTGCAAGGATGATGTTGCCAATTGCTGTCCCAAACATGTGATGTTCCATTTAGCAAATCTTGGGATTGCATTTTCAACATTGGGTTTGATGGTGCTTGTGTGTTCGCATATCCAATACTGTTGAGGACAAAAAAATTGTTATAAACAAGTATTTAGTAAACGTAAATATTATAATTCATACGTTATAAGTGAGATATTTACTTACCAATAGGACCATCACACATCCGGAGACTTTATCAATTTCGTTGATGCTTCTTTGTATTGATTTTGTGAGGTGTTCCTTTGCTGCGTCACACCAATCATAAGACTTCATTTTGTCAATATCCTCAATATATTTCATGAACCCCCAACCAATTGTAGTTCCAATACCAGGATATAACAACAGCAAGCAAATCAAGAGGCACACAAGCCTTACAACATCTTCTCTGTCCTCCTTCTTCTTGCTTCTCAAAAGTGTGGTTATCAACTTTTGGATTGAAGCACTTGTCATCCTATTCTCTCTTATTTTCCTTCTTTTTGCCAAATCTATTTCATCTTTTCTTCCATATACAGTATGCATCTTCTTTTGTCCACATGCGATCCCAAAAATTAACTTGAAATCATTTCTTTTCAACTTCAACTTCTTCCCTCCAATTTGAAATGTGGTTCCATCCATTTTGTATATTTGCAAGATTTTTGCAACCACATCATCATATTTTATTGAATCTGCTTTTTGCACGCTTTTCTTTGACAAAATGTCAGCTAGAAGGAAGAAGGGAGTCTTTTGAGTATTTGAAAATGCTCATTTTCAAGTTTGGTGGCATTGAAGAATCTGATGAGGGATAGCATGTTTGAGCGGTAGACATATTTTGCTTCATGGGCATGAATTTGATCACTTCTTGTTTTTCTTCCCTCAATTTTCTTTTTGCCTTTTCGTTGGTGCTGCTTTGGTTCTTGTTTGTTTTGTTGGGGCTTGGTTATTGTTTTTGGTTGTTTACATTGTTGTTCTTTGTTTTTCTTTCTTCTTGTTCTCCTTGTTTTTGAGCTTGATTTGCAGGTTCATCCTTTTGCTGTCTCTGTCTTTTGTTCCTTTCTTGTTGCTTGCTTCTTGTTTCTCTTGTTGTTGTTTCCTTTTTTTTGTCTTGTTGCTTGTTTGTCTCTTTGTTATCCTTCTCTTCTTGCTTTTGGGTTTTTGTTGTGAAAGATCTTTTTCCTGGCATAGATAGTGTCATGAGAGAGCTCACAATATCTATATAAAAGAAGGCTATCAATGAAATAGGCCAACCACGCAAAATTTATGGATATACAACCAAATTTATCATGTAATTAAGCAAAGAAACAATTGTTTTGAAAATTTTAGAATAGTACTTGTTTTTCTCAGTGGCAAATATGTTGCTACAGTAGCAAGATATGTTGAGTTTTGCAATTTATTTTCAGTTTGAATTGTTCAAAATTTCAGTCTAGGAAATGCTTCAGCGTTCTCATATTTAGATGAAATATAATACAAATATAATTTTTGTGTTTTAAAAATTGATTTTAACTGTACTTATATCTTACTTTTAAAAATTTTACAATGATCAAAATAATGTAATAGTGTATGTGTTTTTATTTTCAATTTAGGTAAATATGTAATTTTTTAATAGTGTTTTGTTTAATTGAATTTGGAAAAAATAATGTAATAGTGTATGTGTTTTTGTTTGAACAGTAAGAAATTTGTTAGTGTTCAGAGTGATAAATTTCTTGAAACAATGATAAATTTATTAGTGTAAAGAAAACACTATAAGAAAATAATTTTATCAGTATAGTGATTCCAAATCTGTTTGATTTGCAGGTTCATCCTTCTGTTGTCTCTGTCTTTTCTTCCTTTCTTGTTGGTTGCTTCTTGTTGTTTCTTTTTTTCTGTCTTGTTGGTTTTTTGTCTCTTTGTTGTCCTTCTCTTCTTGCTTTTGGGTTTTTGTTGTGGAAGATCTTCTTTCTGGCATAGACAATGTCATGAGAGAGCTCACAACATCTATATAAAAGGAGGATATCAATGAAGTAGGCCAATCACGCAAAATTTACGGATATACAACCAAATTTATCATGTAATTAAGCAAAGAAACAGTGATAAAAATTGGATATATTCACAATTCATTTGTATTGATTTTGTTAGGTAGCAAAGAAAATAATTCAAACAATCAAAGTAGAATAAGAAGAATTATGACAAAATTTATTACGTAATTAAGCAAAGAAAGCTTATACAGTGAAGAGTTCTAATAATGATCAGCAAAAGAGACCAGTCAATTGAGTTGGGTGAGATGCATGTGGCAATAGTTGGAAAGGAATTCATTGCACCAATTCATGTGTGGCATATAGATAAGTTGGTATTGTTTTTTACCTTCAATGGATTGTTGTTGTTTGCTTATTCTTGCTTTTGCTTGTGCTTGTTTTTGAGGTTGATCTGCAGGTTGTTGTTTTTGATG
This sequence comes from Camellia lanceoleosa, assembly GCA_025200525.1. Lineage (NCBI taxonomy): Eukaryota > Viridiplantae > Streptophyta > Magnoliopsida > Ericales > Theaceae > Camellia > Camellia lanceoleosa. The sequence continues at coordinate 36,748,618 of CM045760.1, forward strand.
TCTCTGTCTTTTCTCCCTTTCTTGTTCTTTGGTTGTTGTTGTTCTTGCAGTTTCCTTTTTGTTGCCTTGCTGGTTTTTTTTCTTTTTGTTTTGTTTCTCTTCTTGCTTTTGGGTTTTTGTTGTTAAAGATCTTCTTTCTAGCATAGATAATGTCATGAGAGATCTCACAACATCTATATGAAAGAAGGATATCAATGATGGAGGCAAACCATGCAAAATTTATGGATATACAACCAAATTTATCATTTAAATAAGCAAAGAAACACTGATAAAACTTGAATATATTCATAAGTTATGCATATCGATTTTGTTAGCTAACAAACAAAATAATTCAAACAATCAAAGAAGAATTAGAAGAATTATGACAAAATTTATTATGTAATTAAGCAAAAGCTTATACTGTGAAGAGTTGTAATAATGATAGCAAAAGCGGAGCGATCAATTGGGTTGGGTCGGATGCATGTGGCAATACTTGTGAAGGAATTGAGGCGACAATTCATGTGTGACATCTATATAAGTTGCTATTGTTTTTACCTTCAATGGCTTCATCTCTGAGTTCTTGTTTTTGCTTTTTGGTTGTTGTTGCTGTTCTTGTGGTTTCCTCTTTGGTGTCTTGTTGTTTGTTTGTCTCATTGTTGTCTTGCTTTTCTCGCTTTTGTCTTTTTGCAGTATAAGATCTTGTTTGAGGCCTAGTTAATCTCTTACAAGAACTCGCAACATCTATGTCAAAGAGGTATATCAATGTATTAAGCAAAGCATGCAAAATTTATGGGTATACAAGAAAATTATCATTTAATTAAGCAAAGAAACACTGATAAAACTTGAATATATTTATAATTGCTGTGTATTCATTTTGTTAGTTAGCAAACAAAATAATTCAAACAATCAAATAAGAATTATGAAAATTAACCTAATTTATCGCTAAGGCAAATTCAGCAATAAAAAACAAAAAGAAGAAAAATAGACTGAGTCAAATTCTTTCCCAAAAGAGATCAAATTTGTTTAAGTTGGTGAGTCTATTGACTACTGTGTCATTCATCTTTACCTACATTAAATTTATGTAAATGTATCCCTGTATAGAAATGGAGATGGATGTGTAAGTGATAAACTTGTCATGTGGTTTGGTATGTGAAGCAAACTTATTAGTTGGTGTGATAAACTTACTAGTTGTATGTTTATTTATGTATCTATTGTTACTATTATGTATACTATGTATACTATCTATACTAGTATATTATGTCAGCCCTTATATTGGTTTGTTGAGACTTTTGCCATGTGTCATTTACCTAATTTTTTTAAAAAAAAAAAAACTAATCAAATTTTACTTGATGTCAGTTACTCTCGTATGGGAACAAAAGTCACAGAACCACACCTTATAGTATGGTGTAATTGTGAAATCTATAAATTGGTTTGAGTACTACAGAAAAAAAGTTTATCGGGGTAGATGCCTTGATTTCATGCACTTATATTATAAGGTAAAAGTATTGCAAGGTTCTATTTGTAGGTTACATCAAGAGCATGATTTGTATATTTAAATTTGGTGAAGATCATTGTGTTACTAAAAGAGAGGTGTAGTTTATAATCAATCAAATATCAAACAAAAAATGAGACAAAAAATTAATGCATAAGGTGTAAAAAAATTGCAATTTTTGAGAAATTGGGCATAGTGAAATAACCAAATAAAAAATAAAATAAATTATTTATATCAAAAGGAGGATACTAGTTATTATGAATCAAATATTAAACATAAGTCACACAATTTAATCTATTAAAAATTGCACCGTTCTAATTAGTATTGTATATGTGAACAAGTTATTTTGATATCTTGAACCCACTGTGTATTTCAGTTTCTTGAACCGACTCCTTAGCGATTTTGATGTATCAATAAATAGAAATGTATATATATATATTTTTCAAGATGTACGTAATTATGAAGTTCAAAACCAACACCTTTATCAGTTAATCAACTAACATTTTACATATTCACAAGTTTTATTTTCTGAAAATGCCCTAATATTGTTGAAATTTTGCAAGTTGTAGTTGAACGATATCTAGGGTTTTTGAAAATGTGTTTGAATAGGAAGAGAAATAAGGGTTTGATTGTTTACGCTTCTGGGCATGTTTCCTCGAAGTTTTTGCTGGAATCGCCTCAGTTGTGTTGGTTGTTTTGCCTGAGAGTGGAAGGGATTCGCCGGTGGTGGAGACAGAAAAACAGGGCTTCAATCGCGTGACTTGCTTTTTGTTTCCCGTCTGGCGAATATATTTTGGGTTAGAAAGTACTTTTTTTTTTTATTATTGGTGATAAATTCAGAAATTGGGTAGAAAATGGCAAGTATCTTTGTACAATAGGAAGATATTTTGAGTTTAGAAAATGCTTTAGGTTTCTCATATTCATTTTGAATTTAAATTCTTCAACATTTCAGTTTATAAAGTGATTCAGGTTTTTCATATTAATATTCAGATTCAGATGAAATATAAACATATTATATTTGGGATTGAAATAAAATACTTGCAATACTTATTAAAAAAAAATATATAAAAATTAAATTAGCTATCAACTTAAAATTGATAAATTACATTGTTAAAATTAAAAATTATGCTATGATCTTTTAACATTATTGAGCTCATGTGTAATTAAGTAGAAATAATTTTTTTAATTTTTTTTTTTTTTTAATGAATGTGTTCTAAACATTGAATGTAATGAAGTACAAAACATTGAATGTTTCATTGCAGCAAATTAAGAAGGAAAATGATCAAAACAATGTAATACTGTTTATGTTTTAATTTATGTAATTTTTTTTTTTTTTATATATAGTGTTTTCTTTACTTGAATTGGGAAAAAAGAGTGTGTGTGTGAGAGAGAGAGAGAGAGAGAGGAGGGGAGAGAGAGATATTTTACAATAGTACTTGTTTTTATCAGTGGCATATATGTTGCTACAGTAGCAAGATATTTTGAGTTTTGCAATTTATTTTTAGTTTCAATTGTTCAAAATTTCAGTCTAGGAAATGCTTCAGTGTTCTCATGTTTAGATGAAATATAATACATGAGAACATTCTTGAGCATTTTATAAACATGAGAAGACTCTTGAGCATTCTTGAGCATTTTAACAACAGCTAATTTTTAAATATTAGTATTTTTTATTGTAAAATTATAATATGATTTTTCAACATTCTTGAGCTCATTTGTAATTACAAATATAATATTTCTGTTTTAAAAATTTATTCTAACTGTACTTATATGTTCCATTTAAAAATTTTACAATGATCAAAATAATGTAATAGTGTATGTGTTTTTATTTTCAATTTAGGTAAATTTGTAATTTTTTTTTATAGTGTTTTGTTTAATTGAATTTGGAAAAAAGAATGACAGAGAGAGAGATGTGCTGGGTTTTTTGTTTGAACAGTAAGAAATTTGTCAGTGTTTACAGTGATAAATTTCTTGAAACAGTGATAAATTTATTAGTGTAAACAAAACACTATAAGAAAATAATTTTATCAGTATAGTGATTCCAAACCTGTTATTAACGTTTAAATTTGACACAAATAATCAGATTGTAATCAATTTTTTGATTGAAATTTGCATAAAACTAGATTGATATCAAAACCTATATTTTTTAACAATATGGATAAAAAAGATTAAATGTTTCGTTATAGCAAATGAAGAACCAAAATAATCAAAACAATGTATTAGGGTTTGAGTTTTATTTTTCAATTTAGGTAAATTTTTTATTTCTTTATAGTGCTTTGTTTAATTGAGTTTGGAGAAAAAGAGAGAGAAAGAGAGAGTGAGGTGTTGGTTTTTTTGTTTGAACAATGATAAATTTATCAGTGTAAACAAAACACTATAAGAAGCTAAATTTATCAGTATAGTGATTCCTAACCTGTTATTAACCTTTAAGTTTGACATAAATAATCAGATCATAATTAATTTTTTGAATGAAATTTGCATAAAACAAGACCTATGTCAAAAGACATAGATGGTAACAATATGTTTAAAAAGATGAATTGTTTAATTGAAGTAAATTTGACATTGTAACAACCAAGCATTGTAATATTCATTGAAGCAAAGTAAGAACCAAAATGATTATAATCTTTGTCCCCAAATTATTCAAGCATTGTTGTCATTGTGTATTGTGTCCCAAAACTCCTTGTCTTCAAGCACCGCTTCTATTGCCTCATCAACGATTTCTTTGGGTGTCTGTTTGTTGGTTAGTCAACAAAGCATCTATGATATCTGCTTTCGATTTGGTGGCACTCCTCCTTTGTTAAGTTGGGAAAGATGTCTTTATTCTGAGACATATTCTCTCATGAGGTAACAAACTATGGCCACAATCAAGTCTCTGATGACATTGGAAAAACAAAGTTAGTAGTCATCAATGATAATTTTATCAATGTAATGTGTTTTTGTTTTCAGAAACTTACGAATGATCAACTTGTTGGGGACAATTCATTGCAATTTCTGTTTCTTCATGAAACTTGTTGCCTTCAATGACTTTGGGATTGTGATGTTGAAGGTATTTTTCAATAACCTTTCTCTGCAAAATATATTAATAATTAATTGGTGTTTGACAAATATATGCATAAGAAAATTTGATATAGACAAGGGGAATGGATGATATCATAAGTAATTGGTGTTTTACTAGTTTGTTTGCCTCGATTAAGTGGTTATCTATTACTGTGCTTGGTGACATTGAATTGTAAAACTCCCATGAGCCATTTTTAGGGACCAGTACAAACAACATCCAATGCTTGACATTGAAACTTGGGAAAAGAAGATACCTTTCCTTGAGAGCTACTAACAACATTCAGTTCAACAGTTGATTTGTTTACATCTCATCCTTTGTGGTGAACAAATCATGTGTTTTGCAAATATATTAGTTTTATTACAATGTAATTCATTAATTATCACTATAAAATTTGGATGAATGTGAACTTATGCACTTGATTTAGACAAGGGGAATGGATGATATTGTAATGAAATATATATATATATATATATATGTAATTTACTTACATGGCATGATGTAGTAAATATATATGTTGTTCCTGCTTGTGAGCTGAGGCTGAAGTTTGGTTTCAGTTGCTCTTCTGTCATTAAGATTTCCTTGTATGCATTTATTGCCTGTTTTAAAAACAAAAGCAAACAAGGTTAATGAGAGAATTATAGTTTGGTATTACAATTGATATATGCACAAATAGGGATTTGATTTTACATTTCCAGAAAGTTCTTCGCATTTGACTATTTTGTCAATATCATCCAAGTACAAATAGCTGCCTACTTCCTTTCCTTGTAAGATTGGATAACTGCAAATGTGAAAACAAAATTTATCACTGTATACCAAAATTTATTGGTCAATTAACAAATCAAAGGTTAGGGGAACAAATTGAGCATGAAATTTTACTTCATGTATCAAATATGAACCATGAAATGAAGTACAGAACATAAACTCAAATGCCTAAATAATTTGACACCATATATGAGACAATATGAAGATTAGCAAGATATATCACTCTACCAAACAAATTAAGTAAAATTTATCATAATGTAGCAAATTTTATCACTGTATATCAAAATTTATCAATGATTGAAGTAAATGAAGGTTATACATTGGTAAATGCATGACTACATACTAAAATTTAGATTCCAAATTTGGAAATTTTAGGTCCAATTCATGTTCTTACCTGCTGGTTTTTGTTGCCCAAAGACTAGTGAGTTTCATCCTTGATTTCTTTGGCAATTTGTGAAACCTTTGGATAGGAAGTGTTAATTTGTTTTGTTGGATGTTGATGTTGATGTTGTGTGTGCTCTTCTTTTACGGTCTTTGGATTTTTTCAACCATTGGTTCTATTTGATCAAGCTGTCTTGTTACGGTTTGGTTGTCTTTTCATTATGTAGCAAAAATCTGGATCTTTGTGCTCTTTTCTTGTTTCTCTATTTTTGACCCTTTTTATCATTGGTGACAAGAGGAGATGTTTTTGGTAGTGGTGGCTTCAACTTCAACTTGGATTTGTTCTTCTTCCTTTGTCGGTAGAGATTTGATTCCACCAACATTGCAATTCTCTCATTAAGTAGCACTATTTCCACATCTTTCACTTCCATTTGTGTCTTTGCTTTCTTGCTTTGTTCTTCCATTTGTTTACTGAGCTTCATGAGTTGGTCCTTAAGCTCGTCATTTTCTGCTTGGATTCTTGCCTTCTCCGTTTCTAGCCTTTGGATTATCAGGACATTCTCTTCTAGTTTACGAAAAGTATGTTCATTGATTTTGACATGGTAGATATTTCTTTCATAGGCAAGTTTCCTTTTGCTTTCCTCATTTTTTGGTGTTTGATGCTTCAATCCGGGGAAGTTCTTTGGACCCGACTTTTCTGTTTGATCATTGTTTCTTCTTCATTATTTTCTGGGTTGTCAAAAGAAAGCTCATTTGTTTGCATATGAACTGGACCTTCTTGAGTTTCATGCTGAAAGTTGGCTTTCCTTCGTGTATTTTTTTTTTATTGCAGTGTTGTTGATTTCCTCTTTTTTGGAGCAGCTGTTTGATTCTTGGGATTTTGTGAATTTCTTCCTGGATTGAAACTGATTATCTTTCTGATAATTGGCTCCTCTTCCTTTTCAGTTAATTCAGTCTCCTGTTGTTTCTCAAAGTTACATTTTTCATCTTCATGCTCATCATCTGTTTGTGGTTGCAATTGTTTGTATATGTTATGTTCTTCAATTGTGTTTTTCAAATTACTCTCCTACATGAATGAAAATTATTAAAAAAAATGATATGAGGCAGAGTTAAGTAATAATTTATCAGTCGGTGATTCAAATTTATAGTAAGAATGGTAATTTGGTTCATGATAACAAGTTTTATTAGTGAATTAGCAACATTAAGCAAAATTTATAAGTCAATGAAGCTAACTAAGGAATTTATAGCGTGAGCAAAAAGTTATTAGTGCATATGAATATTTATTACTGTATAGCAAAATTCATCACTCAATTAAAGAAATAAAGGTTAGACATTGATAAAAATTGTTTATTGAATAATTTTCTAGCACAGATGAAATGCCTAAATAATTTTTCTATGACAAATGTGACACCATGAAGATTAAGAAGAATTTATTAGTCTTGCTAAAATTTATCCTTTGCATAAGAAAATTTAATATTTGTTTAAACAAAACAAAGGATATGAATGGATACCTCAATATGTTTCAGATCATGCAAGGATGACTTTGCCAATTGTTCTCCGAGATGAGTAATGTTCCATTTTGCAAATCTTGGTATTGGATTCTTCTCATTTGGTTTGATGATATTTGCATGCTCACATATCCAATACTGTTGAGGACAAAAAAAAATGTTATAAATTAGTATTTAGTAAATGTAAATATTGTTGTTTATTAGTTGTAAGTGAGGTATTTACTTACCAACAAGATGATCACACATCCGCACACTCTATCAATTTGGTTGATGTTGCATGCTATTGATTTTGTAAGATGTTGTTTTGCTGCACCACACCAATCATAAATCTTCATTTCATCAATATTCTCGAGGTATTTCATGAACCCCCAACCAATTGTTGTCCCAATACCCGGATACAACAAAAGCAAACAAACCAGAAGGCACACAAGCCTAACGACATCTTCTACATCTTCATTGTTGGTGCTTCTCAAAAGTTCTGTTATCAACTTTTGGATTGAAGCACTTGTCATTCTGCTGTCGGTTATTTTCTTTCTTTGCACCATAGCTACCTCATTTTTTCTTCCGTATGCAAGATTCATCTTCTTGTGTCCACATGCAATCCCAAAAATTAACTTGAAGTCATTTCTTTTCAATTTCAGCTTCTTCCCAGCAATTTCAAATGTGGTTCCATCCATTTGGTAAGTTTGCAAAATTTTTGCAACCACATCATCATATTTAATTGAATCTCTTCTTTTAACCTTGTTCTCATTCAATGTATCAACCAAAAGTGAAAAAGGGGTCTTTCTCAATAGTATCAAATGCTCCTCTCTGAGTTTTGTTGTCTTGAAAAATTTGATAAGAGATTGAATGTTAGAACGGTAGACATACTTTGCTTCATTATCATTTATCTGTTCAGTCCTAGTTTTTCTTCCATCAATCTTTTTCTTCCCTCTTGCTTTGTGGATCTCTGTAGCTGGTTTCAGTTGTTCCTGTTTAGGCTCCTCATTGTCAATGTTAGATTCAGGTTTAACTTTTAGTTGATTTTCACTTTCATGTGTTGTTGGCTCTATAACAAAGTCAACTTTTTCAATCTTTTTCTTCTTTGAGAAACTTGTTTTTCGACGACGTAATCTGTTAGAATGACTGGCAACATCTGTACAAAAAGATTGAGCATGAACATTGAAAATTAAGAAGAATTTTTTAACAGAACTAGTCATACTAAGAAGATATCTCTCTGTTATGCAAATTAAGCAAATATATAACTGTATAGCAAAGTTTAGATTCCAAATTGCTAAAGAACATGAAGTATGATGTTGAAGATGAAGATGAAAGCAATTGTATAGCAAATTTATCACTGAATTAGCAAAAGTAAGCAAATGCATTATTGTATAGCAAATGAACATAAAGGTATGATTATTATGACATTGAGTATCACTCATATATTAATACTGTATAGTACAGATTGAAAATAGCTTCAAGTCAAATTGTATCACTCATAAATTAATTTTGTAAGATACACATTCAAAATAGTTTGAAGTTGAATTTTATTACTCAATTATAGTTATGAAAGAAGAAAGGAAGCAAATCCATAGTTATAAAATAAGAAGAGAAGCAAATCCATCATTATAACAAATTTTGTCACTCAATTAGAAAAATTAAGCAAACCTATCGTTGAATTGGACAAAGTAAGCAAATATGTTATTGTATATCAAATTTTATCACTGAATTAGCAAAATTAAGCAAATCCATCATTGTTTAGCAAATGGAGATGAACATGTGATTATTATGAAGTTGAATATCAATGATAAATTAATACTGTATGATACACATTGAAAATAGCTTCAAGTCAAATTTTATAACTCAATTACAGTTATGAAAGAAGAAAGAAAGCAAATCTATCATTGAAACAAATTTTATGACTCAATTAAGCAAATTAAGCAAATCTATCATGGTTATAGGAAATTTTCTCACTGAATAAGCAAATCTGTTATTGTATAGCAAATGAACATGAATATGTGATTATTATGAAGTTGAATATCACTTAATTATAGTTATAAAAGAAGAAGGAAGATGAATCGACTCACGTTTGATTCGCATGGTTCTTGAAGATGAATGAAACAGGAATATAGATCGAAGCGGTGGAGGATTTCTTTGGGTATCTGTTGGAATCGAATATATATCGAAACAGAGCTGATTTCTTTGCAAACGATGGGAGATTCAGGGAAAATCTCTTTGTTTGTTTCGATTTCGAAATCGCAAATCGCCATTGGTTTCCAGATCGCCTCTGATTAGTTTCCAAATCAGAACAATTTGAGAAGGGCGTGTATTTCAGCGCCTGACGTGACTTCGTGTGAGGGTTTGGTTCACGCGTGTTTTGTGACATTTAGGGGTAAAATTGGAAGCTGAAATAAGAGAGGACTTGCTGGGTATTAAGTTGTTTACATGGGACCGGCTGGTAAGTCCCCCAATTAAAACATATACAAGTATAGTTGGCCCAAATAATAGAATAAATAATTTTGTCCTAATTTTTTTTTCTCATAAACTATCAGATTTTAATGGAATAAATAATTTTACCCTAATTTTTCCCCCTAATTTTGTTTTATTAAATTCTATTCCATACTTTTTTTGCTACCAGATATTAGATAGCGAGTGGATTATGCGTTTTGTGTGAAAAATTGATTATATAGTCATGTTTCCTTTTCATTTATGTTTGCTTCACACTGTTGGTGAAACAAAATTATTATCTCAGAATTTAACACAATATGAAATCATTTATGTCTGTTTCATACTGTTAGAAAATTTTATTAATTAGATTTGTTGATTAATTAGTTTGTTTTGTTGATTTGAACTATACTTGAATACATTTTGATCTAGGGCTATTTTGGGAAGTTGGCTTTTAGCCACTTTTTTTGGTTTGTAGCAAAAGCCAAAAGTTGGCTTTTTTGCATTTTTTTCCATTTGGAAAGATGGTTTTTAGACAAGGATGAAATTACAATTTTACCCCTCATGAGTCAAAATATGCTACATGGGTGAAGTTGTAATATTTTAAACTAAATAGGGGTAATTTGGTCATTTGATTATGATTTGACATCATAAACAAATATTAATCAAAAAAGCCAAAAGTCACTTTTTACCAACTTCCCAAATCATTTGTCTAAAAAAGCCAAAAGCTTGGTTAAAAGCTAAAAAGTCACTTTTAACCATCTTCCCAAAACAAGGATATTTTTACTTTTATTTTTATTTTTATAAATATAGGACCCTTTTTTTTTGTTTTGCCTTAGGCCTTCGATAACTCAGAGTCGACTCTAGATAGTGTCCTCCATAAAATTAAAATAGTGTCTCTTTATTAAGGATTTTTTTTCCTAATTACAAAGATACTACTAAAATGGGTCATTCAACTATACTCTCCCCAAAAATGTGTATCATATATAAGTCATGATATTTCATAGCATTGATATTAGAAAGTACAATAATCAAATCATTTTCAATTATAACTAAAAGGACCATAATAAATAATTACCAAACATCATCTTTTTGGTCATAATCTAAAATAATTGCAATAAGTTATAATTAAGCCATAACTAATAACCATAAGAAGTCATAATTAAAGTAAAATGAACTCCATAATGAGTCATAATTAATATCATAATCAAAGACCACAAAGATCACAACTGCGACATAAAATACACACTTTTTTACGATGTGTTTTATAGAATTTTTTTTACTAAATTATATCATATCTATTTCGACTAATTTTCTTTTATAAATTTTCCAATCGACTTATAATAGTTACTCTCCAATATTTTTACAATAGTCAATCTCAAATCTCTTAATTTGAAATTCATATTTATCCAAATGAACTCATAATATTTAAGTTTAGCAATATTTCATTATTGTTTATTATAAAAAAAAATTCAATGCTATCTTTAATTTGTGTCCCCTTTTGCTGAATTCCTAACTCTGCCATTGGCCACATTAGCATTTGCCATGGGTGTGTTTTGTTAAACTTATATAAGTTGCTTATCGTTTTTGTTTATTTACTTGTGATTAATTATTTACTTAGGGGAGATTATATTTTTAAAAACCTAAGTGGCTAATTATTTTGCACAAAATAAGTTTCAACAGCCTATTTTGAGATCAGCTAGTTTAACATGAGTTTTTAGTTGCGACTAGCTATTTGAATTTGGGGCGGAGTCATGATGACAATATTGTAAAATCATTTTTTTTTTTTTTTTTGGATTTTTTTGTGAATTCTATTCTGAAACCCTAATTTGTCTCCTCAATATACAACCCATCCATTTTAAGCCCAGCCCAATTGCAAATACAAGTTTGTTGGGCCACATTCACTTGTGCCCTTGCCCTTTGCACATTCATTGCCCATTGGGCCGCATTCACTAGCGTGGAATGGGTTATGTGGATAGGAAAGGTTGACCCTTTTATTTTTTACATGCACATATATTTGTGAAGAAATTTAAAATAAAAACAAATTACTAAAAATTAAAAAATAGAAATATATTATTACTATTATTATTATTCTTTGTTTTTAGTGAACTATTTTGATATTTTTTTTTATATAAATATATTATACTTTTTAAATGCATATAAATTAAAAATTCAAAATTTAGCATTGTCATTACTTAATCAACAGTTGAAATGGACAAAATGATTTTTGAAGTAATTATTCTTTTTCATAATTTCCTAACCAAATGTGCAATTCATTAGGATAGTTATTTTGATCCAATAAACAAAAATGGGATACATATTATTTCTAGCCAAATAAAACGGCCATTTATCCTAGAACTAACAATTTTATTGTATTACACTCTCCCTTATCCCGTTCATCTAAATAAATGAGACCTAAATATAATATGAATATACATAACATTTGTTGAATGGATTAAAAAACAAAAGAGATTATAATAAAAAAAATTCAAATTTTATCAAGTAATGTTAGGGACTATAAAAACATTATTAAAAATTTTACTCAATACTTATATAAGTTGGAACCCACATTACATGAAACCCAGATCCATATGACTATTATGTAAAATATTTAATATATTTTAAAAAAGATCGGGCTTATCTCAAGGTAAAAATCTGAACTTGACCGTCATGTTAGGGCCTAAGGATTTCAACGATCTAAATTGTTCATTTTATAAAGTTTTATGTGTATATCATTTATGAAAAAAAATTAGATATATCCGATAATCATAGAATTTTTATTTTATCGTATTTAGTTTTGAAAAAATGAACGACAAGTATGCTTTTGAATATAAATTATTTATTTTTTTAGACAAACACAATAACATAGAAATGTTATGATTATATCAGATTGACCTAATCTTTTTCCAAATTGATGTACATAAAAAACTTACAAAATAAATAATTTAAATTATTAAAATAAAATTCATAATAAATCTCATGCGTCTTAACATAACGACAAAGTTCAAATTTTCAATTTATAAGAATTCTCAATCCTTTTGAAATCTCTTTAATTTTTTAATTTTATATGATAATATAAATAGCAGCACTAGACCTCATGGGGGTCCTCTTTGAGTTGTGTTTCTTTCTTCATCATCTAAAGGATTAAAAAAAAACATTGCCAACCATTCATTCATGAACAAGATGGTACCTTTTATTTTATTGGCTACAATATAATATTAATAATAATAATAATATACATGTTGAGACGGCCCAGTGGTCCGCATGCAAACAACAAACACAAAGTAAGGGCGCCTCCATCATTACTTCGACATAGATATAACGAATCTCTCTACTTCTTTACAAGTCAAATATATAAATACAATACACGCCACTTTAGGTGAGTGAGTATTATATCCGTCAATTAGGACATTAGGGATTATTTTAGAAAGATGGTTATAATTAATGTTTTAGTTAAAATTTGATTAAAAGTTAATTATAATTAGATTTTTATAAGAGAGAAAAGTGAGTTATAAATTAGGAAGTGGATTATAACTCACTTCTCAAAAGACCCCAAGATGGTATTTGATTTATTAAAATAAATTAAAATAGAATTATTATTCTATCAAAATACTAATTCTTCTGTTTAGTTAGACTTAAAAAATAATGACAAATGCATTTTAAATGAAATTACCTTTCACTATTTTAAAAGATTAATCATTCCATAAGAAAAGTTAAAGAATCACAATTCTCTCATTCTAATGAACCAAATGGAACATAAGCCCTATTTGGTACAGTTTAAAAGCTGTTTATTTCAGCTTTCAGCTTAATTTAAGTTATTTTGATGTGTTTGGTTTAGTTTATAGCTTATAACTTATAGCTTTTTGAAAGTCAGAAATTAACTTATTCTTTGAGTAGGGCAGAAGATGCTTAATTTATAAGTCAGAAATCAACTTACGTTCATAGTTATAAGTTATAAGCTGTTTAGGTATAAGTTATAAGAAATTTTCCACAACTCTACCAAACAGGACCATAATAATCTTTAGGTATAACTTATTATAGTATTAGTTATAACTTAGTTATGATTTGATTGTATACATTATGGTATTAGTTATGAGTCATCATAATGTTGATTAAGTTTTGATTATAATCTAATTTTTTTTTAATTGTATCTTATGTGATATTTAATTATTTCCTCCTCTTTCTTCTTCTTCTTCTTCTTTATTTATTTTTAAACTCCACAAATATTATAATTTTCATGGTACATACCTTAACTTAATCCATGTATGAATGATGGTGAGTAATATTATCACCAACGTCAACCACTTGACTCAGTCAACAAATAAGCAAAAGTAGGGGTTAACATTGTCATTATAGTAAGTTAAGAGGGTCAGCTTTCAAATTAATAATATCTTACTGGAAAGGTGTTAGTTGGACTTGGTGATTCCACCAAAGGTTGGTTCTTAATAAAAATTATTCATTATGTAAATCTGTCTAACGGATTGTTTGGTGTATCCTAAATAAATGTATTTTTTGTTTTTTTAAACTAAAAAATTGAAAAAAAAAATATGAATGTTTGAGTTAACTTTTTGACTTTTTATGGAAAAATGTGTAATAAAAAATTATAAAAATTGATTTGTAAGAAAAAATTAGGATTGTAAGTTGTACAGCCGCAATTATTGACTTTTGATGGATAGTGTTAACTTTTTAACTTTTTGAGTAATTTTTAAAATTTTTAACTTTTTTACAATATGCCAAACTTGACCTTAATATAAAAATTTAAGTTAATCAAATACTAGTAATCTTATATCAGATCATATTTATATCCAATTATCTAATTTCAAATTTAGAGCGTAGGCTCTATAATTTCAAATTTGATCAAGGTCAAGATTAAAATTTACTTCCTCAAATTAAATTAGGATAGAGATTGGATACCAAACAATTTGAATTGTATATATATGCATATATATTTTTTAAATTCTATAGTTAATATATAGTTTTATCATCATTTTTATTAAATTGCAATGTGATATATTCTATTATTTGGTACACATAATTTAAATTAATTTTCTTATTATGGTTTGTTTTTGTTTGTATTTTTTGAGATAATGTTTGTTTTTTATTAAAAAATGCAATACATCATTTAGGACAATTAAAGATAAATTTGTGTTCGAATTTAGACAATTCAAATCAAGCTCGAACTTTTTAATTTAAACTCATACTTGAATTCGGGTTCAGCATTTCAAGTTAAGGCCTCGTTTGGGAACATATTAATTTAGTAACTTTTTAGCTATTTGGCTAAAATATGAGCTAAAAAAAACTAGTATATTTGTGATGTTTTTTTGACTTTTTACGAAAAGATATGCAAAAAGTAGAGAGAAAAGAAAATCTTTGACTTTTTGGTATGAGTTATTGGCTTTTTGGCTAATTTATTAACTTTTTGACTTTTTGACTAAAATGGAGGGTTCCCAAATGAGGCATAAGTATGAGTGTATACTCTCAACTTGCCCCCAACCCAACTAAAGCGAAGTTTGGCAACTTAAGATTTTAATCAAAAAAATTACTAAAAAAAATTAAAAGTTAAAAAATTAAAAAATCATATAAAAAAGTCAAAGATTCATTCTATTATCTCTATTTTTGTTTTTTGTTTGTTTATTTTTATTTTTTTTTGTAAAAAGCCAAACAATTATTCTCAAACACGACCCTGTTTGGTTTTCAATTTTCAAAAATTGTTTTCTGAATTTTCAATTCGTATTTTTATATTTTTAATATTTTTAATATTTTGAAATATTTTTATCGATTTTTTTTTCTTTTAAAATTTTAAAGGATACTCGGTTCAAAAGTCCAAATTTCAATTTTACCTGTTTAAAAGTCTAGGCGTTGAAAAACTTTGTCCAAAAAGACAAACTCAATCAAAATGACCAAAATAACCTTTCTTATTGATGGGTCGTTTCACACACCAAAAATAAACACTAAACTATACCAAATTCCTTAGAATAATGGTAAGTCTAGGTATTGATCTACAGGGACAAACAGAAAATTAAACTAATTTAATTATTAAATTCTTAAATTAATTTTGAAAAAAACATTGAGGGATATTATGACTAAACAAGAATTAAATGAAATTGAAAAATTAAATTAACAATTAAAATTATGGTTCGAGATACTAATTTTTGAAAAAATCTTAGGGCAAAGAATTGACCACTAACCACATAAATAAGACTCAATATCGGCCATCAATTGTACTCTAGTTTGAACTACCCAATATTTCACAACTACAAGTTTAAAACATTGATCAAGAGGATTGTTATGTTCAACGCACAGGCACGAGTCATCTCAAGTAGCATGAGGCGTTTGCCCTAAATTATGGCAGCAACACGACCCCATCTCTTGTAGTATGACTCGTCTCATACTT
Source organism: Camellia lanceoleosa (assembly GCA_025200525.1). Lineage (NCBI taxonomy): Eukaryota > Viridiplantae > Streptophyta > Magnoliopsida > Ericales > Theaceae > Camellia > Camellia lanceoleosa. Next base: position 36,764,613 of record CM045760.1, read on the forward strand.
TGAACACAAACACAAAGAAAACTAATGTATGGAAAGTATTAAACAATCACAGAGAGTAAAACAATTGAAGATATGAAAATGAAAATTAATATAAACTTCTAAAACATCCATACATTTATTCAAACCGTTTCACAATCAAAGCTAAAGAAAAATCTTTTTACATGGCTAAGGTTTCATCAATATCCTAAAACTAGAATATTAACCACTCATGGAGGAGTGGGAAGAGGAGGGGGAAGAAGAAGCCACCATAGGAGACATTCTTCAAGTTTCAAGTTCTTTTGTTTCAAACCCTAGCCTCTTTCTCCTTTTTCTCTGAAATATTTCGAACCCTTTTCAGCCTATTTTTTTTCTTTTTATTCCCAACAGAAAAGCCTTAAATTTTTATGCACACATCCCTAGGTGGGTCGCTCGAGTGCCCATATGGGCCGCTCGAGTGGTGGTGGGTTGCACGTACGGTGGAGCTTGGCCGTATGTATAGTGAGGTGGCAGGCTGGGATTTTTCGCTCCTCGCACGAAGAATCTATTTTCGCGCCCTTTTTGCTTGAATTTGCGTGTTGCTTGCCAAATCTGCACAAATGCATAAAACACATCATCTCCACCAAATAAACAACATTGAAAGACTAAAAATGTAATTTAAGTGGCCTCAATGTGGTATCTTTCGGCCTACATCACATCCCCCGACTTACATTTTGCTTCTCGAGCAAAACAAAAGAAATAAGAAGAGTAAAATAACTCTAAGCCACTTTCGTAAGGATCACAATTGCATTTAGCATATACAATAAGCCTTTAAACCACAAGGTTACCCCTAGTGGACGAGTATAGTCTCGTGAGGGTTTTCAGAAATGATACCCACAAACAACAACATATTCACATCTGCCCAACAACAATAAGTAATCACATTACTCCAACTATCAATTAATTTATGTGCCAACTACAATGTGATATTAAGGCATGATTAATCATTGAAAACACATTGGACAAGCATAAAAGAATCTATTAAGCAAAAACCACAATTCAGTTAATAAAAAAGTTAAGTCCCCTGTACTTGTGAATGCTAGTAAACACATCATCAGTGCCCTTGGTGTAAAGTGCATTCCCCATAACTAGTTAACTATCCACTATAATAGCTTAGTGTAACTCATAATAATACCCAACATATACAAAAAAACTAAAATTTTGCAATCAAGATTCTCATCATTTTTTTTTGAAAGACTGTGTAATGTCCTGATCTATTAGGCTTTCTAAACAACCCATGTAATAAGCATTGGGCCAATGACTTCCAAACTAGACGGTTTTGAGGCACTAGGTGTGAAGACACCCCTACGGGCTTAAAACTCGAGCTGAAAAGGCTATGAACCCGAACAAGTCTTTATTTTATTTTTTAATTGTGCTTTGTCTAGGTCCCTTAAGCTTTCTAATTAACTCATATAGCAAGTATTGAGCCAATCCCAAACTAGACGGTTTTAGGGCACTAGGTGTAGAGACACCCCTATGGGCTTAATAACTCGAGTTAAAGAGGTTACAAACCCAAATAAGTCAAGGTTTTTTTTTTTTTTTTTTTTTTTTTTTTTTTTTTTGTGTGTGTGTGTGTGTGTGTGTGTGTGTGTGTGTGTGGTAAGAATCAAGGTTACTCATTTATTCTTTTCTATGACATTAGTAATTATCAATGATGTATACCAGGGATTAGAATAGAGAGCTCACCACCATGAAAGTGTGTTTATGTGAATCAAGGTATACTCATGACGAGTGTACTAGTACCACAAACACAAAAAACTCTCCTAGTGCAAACATCACATGTGAGTATTTACCTAATAAACCCTTTTCATACAAGTCCACTATGTTCCCCAATTAACATATGTTTATATCACCACCATACTGGCAAAAAGTGAACTTCAAGTAAAGTGGTGCAATCAAGTGTAGCAAGTACAAACATGAATTGTTTTTAACAATACCCTCACCCCCCAACTGGAATCGAACATTATCCACAATGTACGCAACGGTAAAGTAGATAGTAAAATGAGAGAGAGAGGATCTTACCAGACAGCATAGGCATACATCCAGCGAGGAAAGGACACACCAAACACATACACATTTTTTTGTGTGTGTGTGTGTGTGTGTTTAATTTTTTTGGATTGTACAGTATAAAAGGAAAAGAAAAATAAAACAAACAAAATAAAAATAAATAAAGAAATAAAACAAAGAAAATAGAACAGATATCACTGATTTGGATCTAGCGGTGGTAGAAAATGTTGCTCAAATAGGGCATACATTAGCGTCCGAGTCTCGAATGCCTCATCATGAACCCTAGCGCCAAGCTGATCAAACCGCTGCTGGTTTGACTCCCGGTATGTGTAAAAGTCAGTTTGCAGAGATGCAACTGACTGCTGATACCCATCAAGTGCCATGTGCGAGTAATCCCGATATGCCTAATAGTTTGCCTGGAGATCAACCACATATTGCTGAATAGCGGCTTGATTATCCAAAAGAGCCTGATATTACGCCCGTGTCATACGGAATGGCGGCGGTGTTGGCACTAGCGCGGTGGCAGGCTCTACTGGAACATCATTAGGATTGGCTGGGGCATCGGGGAAGAGTAGTGGAGGCGGCAGGTGAACAGTGATTTGGAGCCATTGGGTTTTACCATAAAGCGTTGGCGACGGAAGCTAAACCTCATTGGGTTCAAGTAAGTATGTCCCTTGGTCTTTTATGAGTGCAATGATGAGGTTGGCGAACGAAGGGCCCATGTAGAACCGCATTGGGAGTTGCCCAACTTGACTTTATTGAGGATACGGGCCATCTGGTTGAAGATCAAAATAGGGATGTCGACCTAAAATCCAAAATCAAATCTATGCAAGGCACGGAGGAAGTCTCCTCACCGCTCTTCGTTGTGGCCTCGAGGGATGACATTCTTTTTTAGAATCACATCAAGGAAGAGGAGGTGGTGCAGTAAGTTAGCCTGATGAATGCTAGTGCGGTTGTCATCATCTTATCGCCCCTCATAAAATTCGGTCACCAGTGTCAGGAAGGTGAGTTCCCGAGTAAACACCAGGAATTGCTCTTCATTGATAGTGTCCATGGAGCATTTCATAACCTCGACAATGGAAGCTGGTGTCACTATTAACTAAACCCCGTCAACAACGGACAGAAGAGCTCCTGGGGCCTCGTCACTTACATACATGTTTTGGTAAAAGACTCGCACAATGCAAGGATATGCCGTTTCAGTGACGATGCAGATGCCCAATAGGCCCTGGTCTTTAAGTTGTCGGACACTCCACGCAGTGAGTTGATGGTGTCAGAAGAAGTTCATATCAAAAGTTGTGTTACAGGCAATTGGTTTGTTAGCCTAGGTGTCAATTGACACATCCCTAGTGGCTATGTTAGCATTGCGGGGACGTGTGGATGCTCGGCGGGATGATGTAGACATACATGCACAAAATAATACAACCAACGCAACCAAAAACGTGGAACCATTATATTATCAAATAGTGCATGCATGCACAAATCACTAAAAACCTCATTGTCATCACACCATCGGATTACTTTTATTTCAATTTGTTTTTTTTTTAAGAAAAAAAATAAAAAATAAAATAAATAACTAACTTAAAGAAAAACTGGTAAACCAAAGAATAAAATAAAAGAAATAAATAAATAAGTTCGTAGAGGAAAAGAAAAGAAATTAAAACAAAATAAAATAAACTAAAAATACAAAAAATAAAAATAAAAACTACTAAATAAAAATAAAACTAAATCACTAACTAAACAATTAAAACAAAAATAAGAATAATCCACTAACCAATTAAACTAACAATTAAATTGAAATTAAAGAAATAAGAACCACTAACTAAACAATTAAACTAAACAACTACATGAGAGGATGAAGATCATGGACAATGATGATGAACAAGGCTAAAAAATCACCATTAAACTACCAATGGACTAATATTACAAGTGAAAACTAAGAAATCTAAACAAACAGAGGGTGATTACCTTACAAAAAAGTAGGAAGAAAAGAAAGGAAGAAGAAGATGTAGATCGGCCAAAAAAAATGGCTGCCGGAAGATCGTCGGACAGAGAAGATGGTGATACTCCAGTGGGAAGGTGGTGATGAGAAAAAGGTGAGTGAAAGTTGAAGGAAGAAGGGTTGGTGATGGTGGAACTTCATGGGGTTGTGAGTTTGTGTGTGTATGTGTGTGTGTGTGTGTGAGAGAGAGAGAGAGAGAGAGAGAGAGAGGAGAGAGAAAATATCAGGAAAGTGGTGGTAAATGTGGGTCTAGGGTTTGGCTTAAATAAGTGAAATGTTTATTTGAAGAAATATAAAATAAGTAAATAAAAATAAATAAATAAATTGCATGATTTTTTTTTTTTTGCGAAGAAAAAGAAAAAATAAATAAAAGAATAAAATTTGAACAAATTTTTTTTTTTACTAGATCACTCGTGCGCCTGAGGGGACCACACGTGTAGTGAATTATGGGCTACTCTAGCGGCGAAAATGGGCCACTCCAGTGGTGCTAAAGCAGTGTGCTTTTGGGCTTGGGCAGCTCGTGCGCTCAAAAATATTTTTTTTTGGATGGGCCTTTCGTGCGTCTATTTGGGCTGCATGAGCGCTGAATTTTTGTCCGCTCCATCGGTAAAAATGGGCCACTCCAGCGGTACTTGCGCAGAATACTTTTGGGCCTAGACCACTTGTGTGGCCTGGGCCTCCGCTCGTGCGCCCATTTGGGTCGCACATTCGATTTGTTTTGTTTTCGTTTTTGTTTTTTTTTTAATTTAAAAAAGCCCAAGTACAACCCAAAACATTTCAAACCATTTCTACCTTCATTACACATCCAAAATAAATATAGCACTTTGAAAATATCGAAATTCTTAACAAAGGAATAATCTTCACGCGAACACCACGAGTACTGCTTTTCTCCCTAACAATATTTGTAACTTTCCCTATTCTCTAACAGGGTGACAGACTCGGTTGATTTGGTATCCAGAATCGAGGCACTTAAAGCTAACTCGACCTATGGGGCTACCATATAGAATTCAAGTTGGGGTGATTTTGAAGTAATCTCCACACCCCTGGATATTTAAACCAGACTTTAGTTTTAGAAATTCCAAATCTTTGTGTTCTAGGCTTTGCCATTCGAATTCTAGTTCCCACCGTCTTAGTTGGTGTCCTAGGAACTCACTACAAATATAGTTAGGTGGCTATACCAGATCGTCAGATACCGTTCGGGCACGGCTAACATCAAAAAAATTACACCTTTAGAGGATTTAAAGTCTCATAGACTCAAATAAAGCAGAGCAAGAATAAATAAAAATATAATAAAATAGAAAGGAAAGAAAAAAAGAACAAGATATCAATCTCTCAATCAGGGTAAAAAGGGTTCATCAAAGCAATGGACTCAATCATATCCCCATTCCCAATTCCCTCTATATACGGCTTCAGTCTTTGGTCATTACTTTGAAAGTGTGGCCATTCCTTGGATCTTGCACCTCAACGGCGCCATGAATAAATGCCTCTACAACCACAAAAGGATTTGTTTCCTAGAGCTGGCTACCGGTTCCATATCTAAAATAAAAAAATCAATAAGAAAATAAAACCTATCAACCTTTACTAGTACATCCTTAATCATGCCACGTGGCACTTTGAGGGACCAGTCAGCAAACTGAAGTGTGACAGTAGTGGGCTTTAACTCACCAAGCCTAAATTCCTGGTACACAGAGTACGACAACAAATTGACACTAACCCCTAAATCTAACAAGGCCCAATCAATGAAATGGTCCCCTATAATGCATGCAATGGTTGGGACACCTGGGTCTTTAAGCTTGGCAGTTGTGTCACTTAATAAAATGGAGCTTACTTGCTCCGTGAGTATGACCTTTTGGGACACGTGTATCTTAGATTTATGCTTTTGGGTACAAAAGTCACTCAGAAATTCAGTATAGGAGGGTACTTGCTTAATCGCCTCTAACAGGGGGGGTTGATTTTAACTTGTTTAAACACCTCTATCATTGTTTCCATAGATGCTGCCTTCTTATTAAAAGGGGACGGTGTATAAAGGAATTGGGGAAAGGGTGCCTTAGACTCATGTGAAGTGCTAGGGACTAAGTCATCCCCTTTAGGTGTTTTTCCCTTACCTTTACTCTCATTGGGTTTACCACCGTGGTCACCCTTCTTAGCCCTAGTTACATTAGACGCAACTGGCCGAGGCTCTAACTCCCTTCCACTACTCAAAGTGATCACCGCTTGCACTTGTTCATGGTGCTTTCTATTTCCACTCGACCCCTCTGCTCCATATTAACGCGTAGGGTTGGCCACAGTCTGACTCGATAATTTTTCCTCATCTCTCTTATTCATGTTATTAGCCATTTGACCCAATTGGTCTTCTAGTGTGACGAGCCCACCACGTATAATATTTTATTTTTGGTTAATTAAGGAGATTTGGGATTTTAATTAGTCGTTATCCTAATTTAATTTGGGATTTATGAGAATTGTGGAATCTGATTCGTATATGATTCTATTAAAGATTTATTTTGGAGTTAGAAATTAAGGGTCCAAATGGCTTAAGGAAGTGAAATTAAGAAGTTGAATCAATTTAATTTTAATTACGGACCCATTTGGGAGTTTAATTAATATTTAGTTCAGTTTAGTAAAATCAAGATTTGATTAATTGGGTCCAAATCAGAGTTAATTAAGTTAATTATGTTATAAGGTTTGAGAAATTATGATTATTATGAATTAAAATTATTTTTGAGGTATCCAATTTGAATATGTGATTTATTGACGAAAATTTTGGGTCTGATTAGAAATTGAAGACCTAAACGATTTGGGAAATCAAAATTGATGATGGCAATAAGTTTAATTTAATATTTAGAACCTTTTGGAAGTTTGATTAAAAATCTAATTCAAATTGGTAAAAATTAAATATAATTAATTGGGTTTCAATTGAAGTCAATTAGACTAATTAAATTTAAAGCTAGACATAATGAACTAAGATTAAAATTTATTAATTATGTTAAGTGAAATAATCTACGCAAGTCAATTAAATAATATGAGAGAGAGAACTTCATGACTTATATACATGCATTATAGTCATTCTTTGGCTGGAGCAAAAAATAAAACCCAGAGAGAGAGAGAGAGAGAGAGAGAGAGAGAGAGTTCAAATCAAGAGAAATAAAGAAGGGAAGTCCTATATTACTATTGCCGGAAATTGAAGAAAGGGCTTAGAGAAGTTGAGACCAAGTGAAGGAAGGAAGGAAGAAAGGCTTAAGAAATTTAGCCGTTGAAGACTTGAAGTACGAAATTGCAACTTAAATTTCATAGATGAATCACCTAAAAGCTAAAATTAAGAGATGATTGGGTTCAATCTCGTGTAATTACAAAGAAACTAGCAAATTGATGAAGAAATTGATCTAGGTTTATGGTTATGGAATAAATTTAGAAATTAATTATTTTGGGTTTGATTTTGGAATATCTTGCATGAGTTTGAGTCTAATTTCTACATGGATGGACAAATTCTACAAGTTTTAATACTCTAATTGTACATGCATCATGGATTTCTAATAATTGATTTCATGTTTTGATGAAATAAGAATTAAGCTTTGGAAAATTATGAGTTTATGAACAATGAACTTAATTTGTAAATTAAAGGAGTTTTGGTGTAAATGATTTAAAATTGATCATGTTTTCTTGATTATTTAAAAGCTTGTATGTTTTTGGACAAGCCGTATATGAACCCAAGTTTTGAAGTTATATTTTGAAAGTTTAATTCATGTTTTGGAATTTATAAGTTTGAAATTGGGTTTGATATAAAGAAAATGAATTAAATCTAAATTTGGACAAATTTGGAAATAAATTATAATTTATATTTGAGAATCAAAAATTAGTTTGATTTTCAATTAAATTTCATACATGCAAATATTTTTGAAAGGGCTTATAGCTTCAATTTTATGTTTCATAAAATAAAGAAAGAATTGAAAGATGATTTTTAAACATGAAATCCAAGGTTTAAATTTGAATTAAAAATCATGGAATTTTGAAGTATAAGTGGAATTAACTTTAAATATATGTAATTGGGAATGTTTTTGCATATTCAAGTGAGTCATATATGAATTTGGAGCCTTGGTAATGTGTTTTGAAGTTGAAACAAGATTTTGGAAAACCCAGAATTGGTTATCATCTCATTCATTAAAGGCTTAGCATGCCTCTCTTTCTCTCCATTGATCAAATTTTTGCAAATCCCGAGGAATTCCTTCATCTTTGTTTTCATCACAGTGTTAGAAAAGTTTTGAAAAACTTAGGTTAATGCAATGACTTAAAGGCACAGAAAAAGTAGGTGAAAATCTCTGTCTTTTCATTAAGAACTTTTGGCTCAACTGGCTCCATGATAGAAACAAACTTAAAAGAAAGAGCGAAAAGACAAACAAAAAATAAGAAAGTGATGCTCGAGTTAACATACCCGAAGTCACCAACCTCCGACACAATAAGACTGACTCAATACAAAAAGACTGACTCAATACAACACAACAAGACTGACCCAATGACTAAGTTAGAAAGTATAATAAACAACATTTTCAAATTGCTCAAAACAGTGCGTACCATCCACCACATCTGGAGTAAAATAAGCGCCATCAGTAGGTGGTTTATCCCTCCAATCACATAGTCATATTATCTCCCAAGTTCATCGACCCAATACCGATAGACTTTACAGGACCTGGTGTAATGATGACCTCGTTGTCAATCAGATTTTGAACTTCATGGCGAAGACGATAACAACCGTCAGTGTCATGACCGGTTTGTTGATGGAAGGCCTGATGCTTGGCGACGATTATGCCCGGCCGAAGGGGATCCGGGAGAGGCCGAGGTTCAAGGGGTTTGAGATGGCCTTGTCCTATAAGGATTTGGAGAGCTTTGGACAAAGTCATGTAGAGGGGATTGAAGGTGTGGTTACCAATTCTAACAGGCTTGACAGAGGGCTTGGCAGGTGTTGACTGGGTTTGATGATCTCTTCCGAGTGTAGGATTGGTGCTGAAAGGGGTGTTTCTAGTACGATAGCCTTTTCCATGGCTTACCTCTTGATTTAGAATGCTCTCATCTTGAGTGGCAAAAGTATCATCCACAGTCTTTGCAACAACTGCGAGCATTTGCTCTTTGTTCAATTCTTCGGCTTTCAAAGCCTCAACAGCCCACTGAAGATGTTCATAGGGACCAATGCTTGCCCCTACCTTGTTCTTGCCATTTGCCTCTACTTTCCCAAGGGATTGGCCTTCTTCCAATGCAGCCCGTTTCAAGATTGGGGAGCCTTTTGACATGAAATTCCTGATATGTGAAGTGGTCGATGACGGAGCCAATATCCCAAAGGCTAGATTTGCCACAGTTCTTTACAAATCTTCAATCATGGTCACTAACTCAGAAATAGTAGGTTCATGGGTTTGAGATGATTAGGGTTCAAGTGAATCTATCATGCATAAGTCTATGTTGACTGGAATGAACACCTCAGGCTTGGGTAAATGGGCCGGGGTGATGTATATGATGGGGTTGTAGGTGGATAGTAGTGTATGGATTAGATTGAGATGTGGAGGTGACGAGTCAGTGGTGGCCTAAGGTTCTTTTGGTGGAGCTATGATCTCTTCATCAACAAGATCCTGAATCTTATGACGGAGGCGAATGTAACGATTTGTATCATGACCGTGCTGCTGATGATAGACACAGTATTTAGCTGGGTCATATCTTGGTGGAAGAGGATTTGGAAGGGGTCGGGGTTCTAGAAGCTCTAGGTGCCCTTTTTCTCGCAGCATTTTCAAGGCTTAAGAGAGACTCATGTAAAGAGGATGAAAATTTCAGGTTTGGGGCCGAGTTGAAGTGGTCAGTCTTTGGCTATTATCAGCAAAAGGCCTTTTGATAGGCACGGCAACAATGTTTACTTTTGAGCATTTTACAGCCGTGCTACCACTGGTGGTAGCATTGGAATTGCAAACAACATTCTTCCTCATAAGCTCATTTCCTTCCACAATGAGCCCTTATCTGATGGCATCGTTGATTTGAACCCCAATTTCATAGAGGTCCGTGTAGTTGAATATCATTTTCTACAATGTCTCAGCTTGCCTAGCCATAACTTGTTGTAGCGAATCCACTAATGGCTGAAGACAGATCAGTAAATCCTCTAGATTTGTCGAAGGCTGAGCCATGATAGGGGTAGATGGTCGTGTTTTGAACAGAGGTGATCCAACTGGTTAATGTCGGAATAATGGATCCGGTGAGCCCTGGCTGGCCTTTTTTTGCCTTGCCTCTAGTGAAAGAAACACTGGTTGTCTTTGAACTAAATCTCCGACCTGACAAAGTCTATCAACACAAGTCCAGAGTACTCGGGGGATATCAGAGCCTTTTGAAGCTATGGTTCCAGGACTACCTAGCAAAAGAGAAAACATGCAGCACCTCAGGCCAATTTCACTAAAATAGAGATGATCACGGCCGAATGACTGTACTTTATACAGAATTCTGCCCCAAAATGGATACCAACTTTGCAATTGATATGCACGTTCCTATAGAGTTTCACTCTCAAAGCACATATCAAGCAAGTGAGAGCTAAAACACCCTATGATGGGGTAGGGTTACCCTGTCCTAGTTTCGTTAGGAACTAGGGGTTCACTACGTAAAACAAACAGTTTCATGCAATTCTTGCATTTGGGTAAGCAACCTGTCCTAATTTGGAATAGTCTTTATGGTTTCCGATATGCAACTAGGTTGATTGGTCAAAAAGGGTACCTCAACAAGACTACCTAATATACCTCTCACACTTAACATCGAGAAGTGAAAGGAGGATCAAACGGTATAGCGGTAGTCCAGATCCAAGGGTTGTATTCCCATTGTGGTAGAGCCCGCAACCGGTTAGCCTTTTGGCAAGCTTTTCCAAACAAGCCTCTGACAAATCGCTCAGGAATAGCAGATGGCAAACACTATGACTTAGGCGTACCGATACAAATGCAAATGCAAAGAAACACATAAGTGTAGATAAAATAACATATCACGAGTTAGAGTCAAATCCTCTAAATCCCCAATAGAGTCGCTAGAAACTGTGGACTCGCCTTTTTCCACGCCCCGCCTTTCGGAAGGTTTGAAAAGAAGGCCTCATAGTTTGGACTCCTGCGGTTCTGAATCTAGTCTCATAAGTGCAATGTGAAATTGATAAACACCAAAGAGTCCAAATTTAGCAAATCTTTTTGAAAAATCGATTTTAAATCAAATAATGCCAAAATTGGATTGTTTTTCCAGATATAGAGTCGCCACCTAAATATTTTATTTTTGAGAAAATTTAGGAAACCTTGACTCGTACCGTAGGCCACGTGTCTATCATCACCAAAGTTGCTTTGGCTCTAGAACTTGGGTACGAGGGAAGAAGGTCATGAATTGAGCACCACCGCTTACCCGATCAAAGATCGGCCTCTACTAATCATGATATGATTTTTTTATAAACATTATGTGCTCTTGTTCCGGTTTTTAAACTAGCTTTACTATGTGATGTGCACAAACAAATATAGACTAGTTTGCTCAATTTGGAACAATTCAACTCATGTTTGTTTGTAAAAATGGTTTGAATTTGCCACCTCAAGTGGGTATAAAGATGCGGATTTGTCACCAAACATAGTGGGCTTAAAACATGGTTTGCCACTCAACAAAGTGGGCTTAAGACACACATTTATTGAATCGTACCAATTCAAACAACAAGTCTTCATCTACAAGCATTCATTCAGTTTAGCATTTAAGCACATAGCCTCATGGAAAACATGCTAATCATGGCAACATTCACACTTATGCAAGTATGCTAAAGTGTAAAAACTCACTTAGTACTCCGAGCTAGGAAAATATGAGTTAGAAAATAATGCATGATTCCTAACTATACAAGATGCCTAATGTAACAAATACAATATGCAAGTAACAGGCTCGGCTACTAATATGACATATAGATCGACTTGATAACATGCGGTTAAACACGTATTCAGATAAGATATTGAAATAACAATGTAGTTTAAATGATGCGCCGAGCCTCGGTGCATGCAATACGAATGAATGGATGCAAGTATAGTGATCCCGGTCTTCCTTTCCTTTGTATATTGTATTCCGGACTTGGTTCCATAGTTGTGTTGTTGTCTCATTCTCATTTCCTTCCCTTACTCTTTGTATTTGAGTCTTGGGTTATGTTGGGCAGGTTTGAAATAGGTTGGTTGTGCTTTGGAACCTTTGGTTGATGCCTAGAATTTGGCCTTCACGCTCGAGCGGAGCTTTTGACGCTTGAGCGGGCCCTTCGTTGTTGCTTCTCCGCTCGAGCGGGCGTTTTAACGCTCGAGCGTGATTTTCCATCTCCCAGTACTTTTGTCTGCAGGTCTTCAGACGTTCGAGCGGGAGTTTTGACGCTCGAGCGGGAGTTTTGACGCTTGAGCGTGACCCTTTAATTTTGTTTCTCCGCTCGAGCGGGGAGTTTGACGCTCGAGCGGGGACCATGTTTGTAAAACTTCTAGAAGTGTGCAATCGACGTTCAAGCGGCGCTTTTGACGCTCAAGCGTGAGTCTGTGTCTGATGCTCGAGCGGGGGTTTCCACGCTCGAGCGGGGTGACTGGTATAACACATCGGGATTTCACCTTTTTGGATCACTTTTTCATTTCCTTTTCTCTCTCTTACTTTCCTAAAACCGATTTTTAGAGCTCCTCTCTCTAGAATCTCCCTTCTCTCTAGGGTTTGATCTAGCTAAAGTGATTCACTTCCTTGGTGTCTTTGTAAAAAGTGTGTTGATCGTTGAGAGCTACATTTTGATCCGAAAAGTTTGAAGTTTGGAGCACTTTGAGTTTGGTCTTCTTCTCCATTTGAGCTCTAACTTTGAGGTAGGGATTCCTACTCATTCTTATGTGCTTTAACATAGACATTGAGTTATTTGTATAGATGGGTTGATTTGGAAAGTTAAGATTTGAAATGTGTTATTTTCAGAAGAGGGGTTTTGTTATTTTGACTCATAAATATGTATTTTGGATCTTAAAATGATAGTATTGATGTTGTTGCTAATATTTGGACCTTTGGGTCAATATTGAGAAAAATGGGAAAAATGTCATGTTTGGGTATATTTGGGTCATTAGTGTAATTAATGACAATTGTTACAGAAATGTGAAATTGAGTTGGAAATAATGGAATTAGCTGATTATGAGTTAGAATGGTGGAGTTGGATTTATTAATCGCTCACTTTGAAAATGTTGAGATTTTATATCTGTTGAGGCATTTATTATTTGTTTAGAAATAACTGCTTTGGACTATCGGTAGAGGATAGTCTTGATTGTTGTAGACAATGGATGATGATTAGGCAAACTAAAACTAATCAATTGAATATGTCATCGAATATGACGGTTGGAATAATACATCAAATTTATGTATTGATTAATTGTGTATATGATATGTGTTTATATACATTGTATTGTATGGGAGGAGATAGGGGATGTACTCCACGGTTTAGGGGAAGATAGGGGATGGACTCCTAAATCGGATGTTATGTGGGAGGAGATAGGAGATGGACTCCATTGATACAGCAAGTACGTGTATCTGTTGAATTATTGATACAGCAAATCTGTGTATCATTTGTGAAGTATGGAAGTGTTCTATATGTTATTGATACAGCGAATCTGTGTATCTATTGCGGCTTATAGAAGTGTTTTGATATGAGTTGTTATCTCATTTAAATTGTTGAAATGGAAGAGTTATTGATATGAGATATAATCTCATTTGAAGTATATGGCCAGGTTCTGAGCCAGGATTATGAATTGAGAAATTGGATAAGTATTGAAAATGAAATGAAACATGGACATACTTGTCATGTAATTGAAATGGGTTATGAATTTATTCATGTGAGTTAAACATCTGTCAAGTGCTAATGTTTTAGTTATTGCTCATATTATGTTTAGTATATCTCTACTGGGCGTTGGCTCACCCTATATGGGACATCATTTTCAGGTACAGGTAGTATGCCACCTCCAAGGACGTAGCTTGGAAGGCTTGAGGCTGTTGGACTTTTTTTGTTATTTTTGGTTGTATTACATGTATATCAAGCCAAGGGCTTATTCTGTGTAGAGTTAGCACTCTCTTTTGTAACCAAGTGTTGACTTGGAAAGTTGTAAGCCTATAGGGCATTTACTTTTGTTGTCAACATGTAATACATTTTGTAATGAATACTCTGATGATATGTAATTATGCTTTATTCTTTTATATTTAAGCATGTCAAGAATGTATGATTTATGGGTTTATTTTGAGGGCGTTACAGCAAGCATGTGATATGCTAATTGAAATATGATGTCCCTAATCTAACCATCGAAAGCGATTAAATAAAAGGGAGAAAGACATGGGGTTAGAAAACATACATACACGCATGCACACTTATTACAACATTACACCCTCGCGAAGGAGGGTCCGAATGAATAAGAACTAATTAGCTATGCTAATTAAACTAATCTAATTAACCTAATTAGACTAATTATTACAAATCAAATGAATAACTAGCTAAGCTAATTACTAATTATTACAACACTTTAATTAACTAGTAAACTAATTAATTAAATTACAAAACAAATGCACACAAAGTAAGCATGCACATGCTCGGTTTTTGGCCCAAAAAGACCTCCGCTTTGCTCTTGAAAGTCTCTGTTTGCAGAGTTGAACATTTCCATAATCTTTCTGCTCCACCTTACCAAATATTCTCTAAGGCTTACATTAGTGACTTGCCGGCCATGTATGGTTACTGTCGGCCTTCTGCCGGCCAAAAAAGTGTACTGTTGGCCAAAAATAATGCACTGCTGGCCACTGGTGGTGCATTGTCGGCCACTGATGCATTAGGTCACCATGCTGCAACAGAGTACAAACAGAGCAAAAATGAGTTTTTTCCAAGGATTTGTTTGTACTGTATCCCTCCTTATCATCTCAAAATGTCAAAGGAGTGACATATTTGGATCCAAAACCACCAATCAAGCAAGTTCACAGCATGATGGCTAAAGATCCAAATTGTACAATTTCGATAAGTGCACAAATATGACCAACAAGACCACCACCCTATCATGCATAATGAAGGGCAGTGGAGACCTAGGAAAGTGGCACATTTCATCACTTTTGAGTATGAAATGTCCCATTTTCATTGTGTTCGAATTAACGTCCGATTTGAACACATGAAATGCAACACAAAGACATGCTTATCTTGTCATTTTTACTTGTCAATTTTGTTTACACATTTTAATTACCAACTCATTCTTTTGTCAATTTGTCTATTGGTGAGTGTCCTCTAAGGTGAGGGAAGTGTCAATCAAAGGATAGTGTAAGGCAAGAGAGAGATCATAGCTTTGATAATGAACCCTCAAAGAGGATTAAACCATTGAGCATGACCTTAATCTCAAGCTTAAAACATCTCAAGTTTGAAACAACCCTTAAAAGCAAATTAAAGAGTGAAACAAAGAGGGAGGTTGCAGAGATTTAGGTACTGAAATTGAGTGATAAAAGCACTAAAAATGTGTAGCCAAGTCACACCAATGATGTTTAAAGCCTTAAAACAACAAGCTAGTGCAAGGATTTACAATACAACTACACAAAACAAAGTTCAAATGAACTTAATAGCCCAAAACATAGCTAAAGCAGGCTATTTTAGAGGCTAAAACATGCTGGACTTAAGTTAAGTTAAGCTAGAAAAACATAATAACATATGAAGCTAACTAGGCATGCAAACAAGACACAAGGAGGGGAGGCTAACCCTTTCAATTTTGGACTTCAAAATGAGATTTTTACCACTAAAAAACCTCTAAAATTCAGTGGTTAAAAGGCCCAAAAAAGTTGATTTGAAAGTGGTGAACAAAGGCATAAAAACTTAACAAGCAAAGAAGCAAGAAGAGTGAACCACCCCCTAATTGAAAATGGCCTCAAACCACCACCTTTAGGCTACAAAAATAGAGTTTTTTATAGTTTAAAAATAGGCCAAAAACAGTTGAAAAAGATGGCAAAGCAAGTGTGCAAAACAAGTATAAAAGGAGAGTGTTATACCTCTTAAAGGGAAGGCACAAATGAGGCAATAAATCAAGCCAAGACCACCTTCTAAAGCTCAAAGAGGGTCCTAAGTAACCACAGCCCAAAGATAAGCAACTTTGGTTAAGGGTTGATAGGCAAACTTGAAGTGTATGTAGGCTAATTTGCACAAACTTGCAAGAGAGAGAAAGAGAAATGTAGAGAGAAAGACTCCCAAAATTTTTCTAACCTTGAAATATGAGAGATAGGTTATATATATAGGAAAAATGTGAGTTTTGGTCGAGAATATCATCAAATGGACAGCTGGAACTTTGTGCAAATAGCTGGAGGTAAATATATGCACAAAAAAACTGATTTTTGACACCAGTGGCCAGAAAACTTCATCCATGGCAGGCAAACATCATCAGCAAACCTCATTTAGTGGCTGGCCAGAAAATCTATTTTTTGGGCCCGACTTTAAATGGTCATATCTCCTTCATCCGGACTCCTTTACAGGTCATTCTTGAGTCTAAATTGAAGCCCCAAAAGTCTACTTTCCAATGGTGGAAGCCGCACTTCAAAATTATAAGTGTGCAGAGAGATATGCCTATTTTAGTGAAGGTTGCTCAGTTTTGGCTTAAACGGATGGATGCCTAACTTTAAACAGCCATATCTCCCTCATCCAGACTCGGCTTTAGGAGATTCTTGAGTGTAAAATGAAGGCTCAGAAGTCTAATTTCCAATGGTGATGGCCTCACAACTAAAGTCCAAGTATACAAAGGATAGGCCTGATTTAGTGAGGCTGCTCGGCTCTCTCTCGTAACGGTTCATGCCCAACTTCTTCCCTAACTAGGTTTCTTTCCTCCACTCTTATTTTCTTCAACTCCAAACCTCTAAATAAGATGTTTTAAAAATATTTTTGAAAAATTTCACCTCTCTTCCATTTATTTCTGCTTTGTCCTTGTTTAGTTTACCGAAAAGTGCAATATTTAACGAAATGCGAGCCTCGGAACATTGTAGAAGCATTTTCAAAAATACTTTGAAAGAGAGGGTTTTAAGGTCTAAAATAATTTTAGTTGAAATATTTTTGGTCCAAACTGGGGTGTAAGGTTAGGATTTGGAGCTCTTCTTACTGAAGAAATTGAGTGATTGCACAACATAGCCTTCATCCTCGAGTAATCAAGTTGAGGCGCCCAAGTCTTAAGGGCGGTCAAAAATGGGGTGTCTACACATGCCTCACAAATGAGGCCTTAGTTTTAGAACTTTCATTTTGACCTTTTTGTCTTCTTTTGATGGTCATGTTTGACCTTATCTGTATATAAGCTATGGTTTTGTATAAATATGGTGTTGCATGGACCTAGACATAGAATGTCTTTTATGTGGGTATGTTTGGTGTGAGTTATTAATATAAGAAATGTTTTTGTTCATTCCATTTATGCACAAGCTCATTGGAAAAATATTATCTTTGTGCTTTCGCTTTTGGCCCCATATGATTATTTAAAATTTGTTTTCTATCTGAGGCCGTAGGTAATCTAATGATTACCGGCCGGTTATGATCCTAAAAGTATGTGAGTGAACTATTAGTGCTAACCCCTTAAGTTCTGAGAGAATTTCTAACACCTGACTCTCAAAGACCAAGTTGCCTTAAGGACAGATGGGGGCTGTGGTTTCCGGTAAGGTTGTGGTGGTCGGTAAGGTTGTGGTTGTCGGTAAAAAGATTGGTTGGCAAAATTATTAAAATTCTGCCTTGGTGGTGGAGGATTATAAGAAGTGCTTGTGAATGAGGTCTTCATGAAAAATTAGGGTGATTTCTTCATCCTGGATTATATGTATTGGAATATGGGTCATTACTCGAGTTGGAGAATCCTTGAGCTGCATTCATATGCTCTTGGACTAATTCTAGAAATTATGATGCCGAAGGGCACTCACTCAAGTCATAAGCAGGGCTTGCACAAATAGCAAATGCCTCGTGAAATTGGGGCTGATCTTGCTGTGTAGGGGCATCTCCTGAAGCTAATAATTGGTCCATCTTGTAGGACAATACCTTTACTTGTTGGGCTAACTCTAGGTTTTACCCTACCTAATAAATGCCCCTAGTTTTCAGGGCTCCAACTACAGGTTGCCGGACTTGCCGGGCTGTGAAGGCATGTGGAGGGAATTATCACTTAAGTTCTCAAATAATTGCCATGCCTCGACATCATTTTTGGACATGAATGTCCCACCACAAGAACAATCCACCATTTGGTTGTGAGGCTCAATTAAGCCATAGTAAAAGATTTGAGCAAGTTGTCAATTAGGCACTTGGTGATAGGGACACTGTTGGAGAAGGTCACGAAGTTTTTTCCATATTCATGAAATTGATCGCCATGAATTTGAGCAAAATTGGTGATGACTCGCCTAAGTTGGTTGGTCCTACCAATGGGAAAGTATTTCTCTAAAAACTTCTGCTGTAATTAGTTCCATGTTGTGACAACATTAGCAGATAAGGAGTTCAACCAATGTTTGGCTTTGTCCTTCAGTGAAAATGGGAACAGTAGCAACATTAGGGCCTCATTGGTGAAATTCTGGATTCTTACTGTAGAGCAAATTTATAGAAATTCATGCAGATGTTTATAAGGGTCATCATGAGCTAGTCCATGGAATGATGGGAGCATTTGGATGGTGCTAGACTTAATCTCATAATGAGTATCAGTGGTGTTAGGTAACTTGATGCATGATAGTGATGTATATACAGTGGGTGTGAAGTAATCCTTAAGGGTCCAGTTAGGCCCATTTAGGCCATTCGGGTTCGTTATCTTTAATGGCTTGAAGTATGGATATTGATATTTAAGCCTAGGAACACGGGTAGAGGCTCTAAGTTTCCTGTCACGACCCAAACCCGGCCCTATGGGTTATGGCACCGTAACTGGCCAGTAATCCGAGATTACCAAAGGCCTGTGAAAGCGATATCTGATCAAGCAGTGAGAACTGGCGGAAGCCAATACAGTAGATAACTAGTGTCCATTGAGCTGTGTAAATCTGTATGCCAAAAACATTTTTTTTATGCATTCATACAGTGCAAAACAGTACAGTCTATACAATCATATACAGTCAGTCAGTACGGGGATCGAACCCCTCGATAACAGTACAGCAAAAACGGTAGACAGTCTATACAGTAATACAAAACGGTAAGGAGACCGATAGGGGACACAAAAACACCCCAAGCCATGGCATGGCAACTCGGAACCTCACAGTGAGGCACATAGGCTGGCTTGACAAAACTGGGGACCAACCCACGCTCCTAGCTCCGGTCTGGCTGCTGAGAACCTACATATATATAAAACAGTGAGCTAAAGCCCAGTGAATAACATAATGCGTAAAGGGGTTATGAACGAATGTCCTTACAGTAATGAAAACAATTCATTAAACAGTATTTACTTTTCAAGATTTCATCAATCACCATATGTGGTACACCCATTAGCCTATAACAAGAGGTCCAAAGGACCGGTCTTAACAGACTCCAACAAAGAATGATGGCCATCAATTAGTAAATGTGTATGATTCCACAAGGAACCGAGCTCAGAATAAAGAATAAAGAATTGCTAAGGATGCCACAATACAGCCTGTAATACAGGACATACATTCATTCGGTAAACAATATCAGTTCAATAAACAGTTCAGTTCAGTATTCAAAAGATAACCATTTTGAACATATCTTTACACAATTGTTACTCACAGAGATTGGGCTATAGCAGCTAGAGCGCGTCCCCGAGAGCCAACCCTAAACAGTAAACCAAATAGAACACACACTAAGTTCACAGTCGAAAGGATGTTAATTAAATCCCTAAATTCCCTCGGTGTGGTTCTATGTCTAAATCCTCATTAAGATGCTTTAAACTAGGCCTAGGAATGCCTAGGATGGGATGAGGATGCGAAAATACACTTAGAAAGCAATTCCAGAATTTTCAGTGAAACAAGGCCTCCGCTCGAGCGCAGGTTTCCCCGCTCGAGCGGACAAGCAAAACAAAGGTCCCCGCCGAAGGCCAACTTCCCGCCGGCGTGAGACACAATCCTCCGCCGAAAGCACATTCCTCCGCCGAGGACCGATGAACAAGATAAGATCTTTGGATGCTCGATTTCTCCGCTCGAGCGTGAAACACTCCGCCGGCGGATCAGAAACAAGTCGAAGAAAATCTTTGGGAGCATGAATTTCGCCGAAGCGGCACTTCCGCTTCGGCGGACATCAAAAATCTGGAAAATCCAGATTCAACCTCCAAGTTCCAAACCAAGTTTTGATGCTCCCAACTCGATCCTCTTGGGCCCATTTTCTGGAAAACTCTTTCAAACACATAGAATAACACGTTTTAAAGCTCAATTTAAGAAATCAAGGCCCAAGGGTGTTTAAATTAACTCAATTTTCAAACCAATTTCATGAATATCATGCAAATATGACATGCATGCACTTTAAACAATTTCAAGCTTCCAAACTAGCTCAAATGAGCTCCAATCTTTCAAAACAAAGTGAAAGCATGGACTATAATACAAACATGAGCTTGCATGTACAATTCAACATGAAATCAACTCCAAAATACACCAAAATGGCCATGCATGCATGAATTCTAGCATGAATCAACCTATTTGCACTCAAACATGGCTTAATTCTACAATTGAGCATGAATCATGCAAGAATGAAGTTCAAAGACAACAAGAAAAAGATGAATTCACTCACCTAAGTCTCAATTACAAGGTTTATGAGCTCAATTAGCAACTACCCTTCAATTTCTTCAAGTATACAAGCCAATCTCCTAGTTGATTTCACAATTCTCTCATTTCTCTCTCCCTAGTCGGTTCTCACTTCACAAAATGGCTGATAGGAATGTTTTGGTTGCATGTAATAAGGCTCAACATACAATAAACAAAGGCCCCACTTTGATGGCAATTCCGTAAATCAGGCAACTCTTTAATTTAACTTATTTTAATCTAATTTAATCATTCCCAATCAATTTTCAGATAAATATACCATAAAATCACAAATATTCTACTGAGTCCAAAACACTAAACTGTTCCTAATTAACGCCACGATAAGGCCTTCAATTAACAGTTTAAACACATACACTCAAACAGATAATCAATCAATCAAACAGATAGAAATGCAATATAATAGATAACTTATTCGATTTTTCGATTTGATCGATTCACTTTCGATGCTTCAGTTAATCCAATTATCAGTCATTATCAGTTCAGTTTAACAGTAATCAGTACGAGGGTTGTTACAGTCTCCCCTCCTTATAAGGAGTTTAGTCCTCTAAACTCGAGTTACCTTCAGTCTGGAAGAAAACAGGATCCAGTGGAAACAAATCAGGATATCTTTTAGCCATGTCATCTTCCCTTTCCCAAGTGGCATACACACCACCATGGTTCTGCCAATCAACTTTCACTAGCGGGATCTCTTTATTTCTCAGTTTCTTGATCCGCTTTCACAATCAGATAGGCCGTTCCTCGTAAGTGTAGTCATCACTAAGCACTATCCGAGTAGGCTCAATCACATGAAACGGATCTCGAAGATAGTCTCTCAACATCGAAATGTGGAAGACGTTGTGCATATGCTCCATTTCAGGAGGAAGTGCAACTTGATACGCCACCGGATTGATTTTCTCAATAATCTAATACGGTCCGACATATCTTGGTGCTAACTTGCCTTTGACTCCAAAACGAGTCTGGCCTTTCATTGGTGTCACTTTTACAAACACGTGATCACCCACTTCATATTCCCTGTCCCGTCTTCTAACATCTGCATAACTCTTACATCTACTCTGTTGCGGTCTTTCTTGTCAGACGCTTTATCTTTTCGCCGTTTCATATACAATCTCGCCCGAGCAAGGCCCATCTCCAACTTCGCCCAGATTGAGATCTACATTTTCTGCCATACAATGCCTCGAAAGGCGCCATTCCAATACTCGAATGGTAGCTGTTGTTGTAGGCGAATTCAGCCAACGGCAAATGACTTTCCCAATTCCCCTGAAAGTCCAGTACGCACATTCTCAGTAGGTCCTCTAGAGTTTGGATGGTCCTTTCTGACTGGCCATCTGTCTGAGGATGATAGGCGCTACTCAAATTTCAATTCAAGACTAATGCGATCAGAGGCTTTGCCAAAACCTCGATGTAAACTTCGAATCCCTGTCAGAAATAATAGATACAGGCACTCCATGCAATCTCACAATTTCGTCAATATAGATAACAGCCAATTTGTCCGCATTATAAATTGTCATGACAGGTAGGAAATGTGCAGATTTAGTCAATCTATCAACAATAACCCAAATAGAGTCCATACCTTTCTTGGAGCGAGGTAATCCAACAATGAAATCCATCGTGATATGCTCCCATTTCCACTCTGGTATGGGTAAGGGTTGCAGTAATCCTGCGGGTCGTTGATGTTCAGCTTTGACTTGTTGACAATGGAGACACTTGGATACAAAATCAGCGATCTCCTTCTTCATTCTCGCCAAAATTACATTTCAGACCTTGGTTCATTTTCGTATTCCCTGGGTGAAACGAAAACTTCGAACTGTGGCCCTCTTGCAGAACCCTTCTTTTCAATTCAGTGTCATTTGGCACACCCAGTCTTTCTTGAAATTTCAAAACATTGTTCTCAAATTTGAACCCTGGTCTCGGTTTTGAATCTCTTTCTTCAATAACCTTTTTCAAGAAATCATCTAGTTGTTGTTTTCTTTAATTTCCTCAATCAAGCGGGTTGAGCAAAATGGACTATTGTTCCACCTCGTTCTCTCAAAACGATTTCAATTTCGGACTTTTCGGATCAAGAAGCAACTCTTTACGTCGATTCAACAAGAAACAAGCTAAGTTCCCAATCGATTTCCGGCTTAAGGCATCGGCAACGGTGTTGGCTTTTCCCGGATGGTACAGAATCTGTAGATCATAATCTTTTATCAGTTCAAGCCATCTCCGCTGTCTCATATTCAGTTCTTTCTGAGTGAAAAAGTACTTCAGGCTCTTATGGTCAGTATACACTTCACATGTTGCTCCATACAAATAGTGACGCCAAATTTTCAGTGCGAAAACCACTGCGGCAAGTTCTAAGTCATGGGTCGGGTAGTTCTTTTCATGTGGTCTCAATTGTCGAGAAGCATAAGCAATAACTCTCCCATTCTGCATTAAAACACACCCCAAACCCTTATGAGAAGCATCACTAAATACAGTATAACCATCCGTACCTGAAGGTAGAGTCAGAACCGGTGCAGTCACAAGTCTAGTTTTCAATTCTTGAAATGCTGATTCCCTCTGGTCAGTCCAGTCAAATGATACCCCTTTCTGTGTCAACTGGGTCAGTGGTAAGGCAATTTTGGAGAAGTCTTTAACGAACCTTCTGTAATATCCAGCCAGTCCCAAAAAGCTTCGGATTTCAGTCACATTTGTTGGTCTAGGCCTGTTTACTACAGCTTCAATTTTCTGCGGATCAACAGAAATTCCATCTTTGCTAATAACATGCCCCAAAAACATTACATGATCAAGCCAAAATTCACATTTAGACAGTTTAGCATACAGTTTCTGTTCTCTTAAGGTTTGCAGGACAAGTCTTAGGTGACGTTCATGTTCTTCTACAGTCTTAGAATAAATCAGTATGTCATCAATAAATACCACAATAAAATCGTCAAGGTATGGTTTAAAAATTCTGTTCATAAGGTCCATAAATGCAGCAGGGGCATTCGTGACTCCGAACGGCATAACTAAAAATTCAAAGTGGCCATACCTCGTTCTGAAAGCAGTTTTATCAATGTCTTTCGGTTTGACTTTCAGTTGGTGATACCCCGATCTAAGATCAATCTTAGAAAACACTTGTGCACCCTGTAACTGATCAAATAAATCATCAATACGCGGTAATGGGTATTTGTTCTTTACAGTTACCTTGTTCAATTCACGATAATCAATGCACAGTCTCAGTGAGCCATCTTTCTTCTTCACAAACAAAACAGGTGCACCCCACGGTGAAGTACTAGGCCTGATAAACTTCTTGTCTAACAGTTCCTGTAATTGCACTTTCAATTCTTTCAGTTCAGTTGGAGCCATTCTATAAGGAGCTTTAGATATTGGTTGTGTACCCGGAACTACATCAACGGTGAATTCAATCTCCCTGTCAATCAAATCCCCTGGTAGATCATCTGGAAATACATCTGGGAATTCTCTAACTATAGGAATGCAATTCACATCAGTTTTAACATTATCATCAGTAGGTACAGTCAATACAGAACACAGATATCCTTTACACCCCTTTCTAATCAGTTTGACGGCTTTTACAGAAGAAATCAGATATGGAGGAGGTACTACTCCACTCCCACTAAACACAAATTCAGGCAAACCCGGTGGACGGAAAACAACTTGCTTGGTCACACAATCGATAGTAGCATGATATTTTTGTAACCAGTCCATCCCCAATATTACATCGAAATGATCTATGTTTAACGGTAGTAAATCAATAAACAGATGCATATCCCCAACAATGATTTCACAAGCAGGATACATATATGCACATGTCATGGATCCCCCAACAGGTGATGATACGGCTAACAAGTAATTCATGGGTTCTAGGGGTCTATTCAATTTACGCAAAAAAGCATGCGATACATATGAGTGTGTAGACCCCGAATCAATCAATACATATGCATTCTGAGCATAGATAGAGAGGATACCTGACACAACAGTCTCAGTGTTTTGCACATCTCCCGGTACTAGGGCGAACACTCGGCCCTGCCTCATAGGCTCTTTCCCGGTAGCTTTGGGGTTAGGCTTTGGTGTTGCGGTGATCTTTCTTGCAGTCTTGACTTTACTCTTGGCTTGAGGCGGAGGGCGATCTTTAATCTGTGGCCCACCTTGCCACACAGAAACAAGCTCCAATCGTAGCAAACCCCTTTGTGCTTGTTGCCACATACGGAGCAGGGTGGAGTAAACCCGCTCCCTTGGCTGGGGCTAGTCGTCGACCCCGTATTCTGTTTCTTGGTTGCTGGGTTATGCTTACCCTTCTTAAATTTGAAACCCTGTCTTTTACCTTGCCACTCAGTTGTCGGTGTTTCAGATTGTTTCACTGCTGCAATATTCGTCTCGGCCATCAATGCCCGGTCGAGAACACCCACAAAAGTTGGCATTTTCAAAACATTTATTCGGTCCTGTATAGCGACACTAAGGCCGCCTTCAAACCTCCTGGCCTTCTTATAATCGGTATCCACCATATGTGGTGCATACCTAGCAAGTTCGGTAAATTGCTTCTCATACTCGGCAACTGATACTTTGCCTTATCTCAGCTGTTCAAACTCCGTCACTTTTCGGTCTCTGATGCACTGGGGAAAATACTTTTCAAAGAAGGACTCCTTGAACTGAGCCCAAGTCACAATAGTATTTGCATCACGGGTCAACATCCACCACCTTCTGGCTTCTTCTTGAAAGGTGAAGGTTGCTAACAGTACTTTGTTGGCTTCGGAGCACGGAAAAACCTCAAACAACTTTTCAGTCTCAAGAACCCAAGCTTCAGCCTTTAACGGTTCTAAGCCTCCCTGAAAGGACGGCGGTTTCATCTTGCTGAATTTCTGAGTCAATGCAATAATGTCCACCTCATTAACATTCACATTCTGTACATTCTGTTGCCGAAGGAGGAGGAGGTGGGGAAATTGGTTGGTTGTTGATCTAGTCTTTCAATTATCAGTCCCATCATTTGTTCAAGTCTGGCCATTCTGGCCTCAGAGGATGATGGTTCAGTTTCATTTGCATTATCCATTTCACTATAAACAGTTATAACCGTTATCATTGAACAGTTTAATATTTTATCATATAATCAATCAGTCGTAAGCACACACTTTTCAAGTTCATGAGATGCCCTAATTGCTTTTCTAGGACACCCTATAGCTCATTTGGACACGTGTGTGCGGTATAACTCGTGGTTAAGTATCGCTCTGATACCACTCTGTCACGACCCAAACCCGGCCCTATGGGTTATGGCACAGAATCGCCAAGAATCCGAGATTACCAAAGGCTGTGAACAAGATGTCTGATCAAAGCAAACTGAGGGCTGGCGGAAGCCAATACAAGAGATAACTAGTGTCCATTGAGCTGTAAATCAGATGCCAAAACATTTTTTATGCATTCATACAAGGTAAAACAAGATATTCTATACAATCATTTACTGATCGGTCAAGACGGGGTCGAACCCTCGATAACAAGATAAAGAAAACGGTAGACAGTCTATACAGTAATACAAAACGGTAAGGAGACCGATAGGGGACACAAAAACACCCCAAGCCATGGCATGGCAACTCGGAACCTCACAGTGAGGCACATAGGCTGGCTTGACAAAACTGGGGACCAACCCACGCTCCTAGCTCCGGTCTGGCTGCTGAGAACCTACATATATATAAAACAGTGAGCTAAAACCCAGTGAATAACATAATGCGTAAAAGGGTTATGAACGAATGTCCTTACAGTAATGAAAACAATTCATTAAACAGTATTTCAGTCTTTCAGTATTTCAGTCAATCAGTCATATGTGGTACACCCATTAGCCTATAACAGTAGGTCCAAAAGGACCGGGTCTTAACAGACCCAACAGTAATGATGGCCATCAATCAGTAAACAGTATGATTCCACAAGGGAACCGACAGAGCTCTGTAACAGTAACAGTAATTGCTAAGGATGCCACAATACAGTTCAGAATACAGGACATACATTCATTCGGTAAACAATATCAGTTCAATAAACAATTCGATTCGATTGAAAGATAACCATTTTGAACATATCTTTACACAATTGTTACTCACGAGATTGGGCTATAGCGGCTAAGCGGCGTCCGAGAGCCAACCCTAAGCGATAAACCAAATAGAACACACACTAAGTTCACAGTCGAAAGGATGTTAATTAAATCCCTAAATTCCTCGGTGTGGTTCTATGTCTAAATCCTCATTAAGATGCTTTAAACTAGGCCTAGGAATGCCTAGGATGGGATGAGGATGAAAATACACTTAGAAAGCAATTCGAATTTTCGGTGAAACAAGGCCTCCGCCGAGCGCAGTTTCGCTTTCGGCGGACAAGCAAAAAAGGTCCCTGCTCGAGCGTCAACTTCCCCGCTCGAGCGTGAGACACAATCCTCCGCTCGGGCACACATTCCTCCGCTCGGCGGTGATGAACAAGATAAGATCTTTGGATGCTCGATTTCTCGCTCGGCGTGAAACATTCCGCCGGCGGCGATCAGAAACAAGTCAAAGAAAATGCTGGGAGCATGAATTCCCCGCTCGAGCGGCACTTCCCCCGCTCGAGCGGACATCAAAAATCTGGAAAATCCAGATTCAACCTCCAAGTTCCAAACCAAGTTTTGATGCTCCCAACTCGATCCTCTTGGGCCCATTTTCTGGAAAACTCTTTCAAACACATAGAATAACACGTTTTAAAGCTCAATTTAAGAAATCAAGGCCCAAGGGTGTTTAAATTAACTCAATTTTCAAACCAATTTCATGAATATCATGCAAATATGACATGCATGCACTTTAAACAATTTCAAGCTTCCAAACTAGCTCAAATGAGCTCCAATCTTTCAAAACAAAGTGAAAGCATGGACTATAATACAAACATGAGCTTGCATGTACAATTCAACATGAAATCAACTCCAAAATACACCAAAATGGCCATTCATGCATGAATTCTAGCATGAATCAACCTATTTGCACTCAAACATGGCTTAATTCTACAATTGAGCATGAATCATGCAAGAATGAAGTTCAAAGACAACAAGAAAAAGATGAATTCACTCACCTAAGTCTCAATTACAAGGTTTATGAGCTCAATTAGCAACTACCCTTCAATTTCTTCAAGTATACAAGCCAATCTCCTAGTTGATTTCACAATTCTCTCATTTCTCTCTCCCTAGTCGGTTCTCACTTCACAAAATGGCTGATAGGAATGTTTTGGTTGCATGTAATAAGGCTCAACATACAATAAACAAAGGCCCCACTTTGATGGCAATTCCGTAAATAAGGCAACTCTTTGATTTAACTTATTTTAATCTAATTTAATCATTCCCAATCAATTTTCAGATAAATATACCATAAAATCACAAATATTCTACTGAGTCCAAAACACTAAACGGTTCCTAATTCGGTCGCCGATAAGGCCTTCAATTAACAGTTTAAACACATACACTCAAACAGATAATCAATCAATCAAATAGATAGAAATGCAATATAATAGATAACTTATTCGATTTCAGTTTCGATTTCGATCAGTTCACTCAGTACTTCATTTAATCCAATTATCAGTCATTATCAGTTCAGTTTAACAATAATCAGTACGAGGGTTGTTACATTTCCTAAGAGTCCTTTTTAGTTCAAGGTCCAAACTCTACAATTCAGGGTGATAAGAATAGTGCCGTGTATACACCACACACACATACACACACATACACACACTAAGTTCCGACTCTGTGTACTAAGTTATGAAAGCAAAATACCATCTTGCGGGTGTTTGACGTGTAAACGTGTTCTCTTGCGAGTGTTTAACGTGTAAACGTGTTCTCTTTAACGAAAATGTTTTACTCACAGCGGTTTAACGAAAATACTCACAGCGGTTTAACGAAAATGTTTTACTCGTCTTGCGGGTGTTTGACGTGTAAATGTGTTCTCTTTAACCTCAAATTGAGTTCTTTCTTTCTTTTGAGCACTTTGGTGTTTTACTTGCGAGTATTTGCATCTTCTTTTTTTTAGCACTTTAGTGTTGTGATTTGTTTTTAAAGCTCAGTTGTGCTCCATTTGCACTTCGGTGATAGCTTCACTTGCAAAGACTTTGCACACTTAGCAACGCTAAAATATAAAATCCTAAACTAAAAATTAAAATAAGAATATAACTTTAAATTAATTAGTTTCGTTAGAAGTACTCGGTAACGGCACCAAAATTTGATGGGTCGTTTCACACACAAAAAATAAACACTAAACTGTACCAAATTCCTTAAATAATGGTAAGTCCAAGTATCGATCCACATGGACAAACAAGAAATTAAACTAATTTAATTGTTAAATTTCTAAATTAATTTTGGTAAAAATATTGAGGGATATTATGACTAAATAAGAATTAAATGAAATTGAGAAATTAAATTGACAATTAAAATTAGGGTTTGAGATACTAATTTTTGAGAAAATCTTAGGGTAAAGAATTCACCACTAACTACATAAATAAGACTCAACATCGGCCATCAATTGTACTCCGGTTTGAACTACCCAATATTTCAGAATTACAAGTTTGAAATATTGATCAAGAAGATTGTTGTGTTCAACGTACAGGCACGAGTCATCTCAAGTAGCACGAGGCATTTGCCCTAAATTATGGCAGCAACACGACCCGTCTCTCATAGCATGACTTGTCTCATACTTTGAATACAAACACAAAGAAAACTAATATATGGAAAGCATTAAATAATCATCAGAGAGTAAAACACTTGAAAAGATGAAAAAAAATATATATATATAAACTTCTAAAACATCCATACATTTATTCAAACCGTTTCACAATCAAAACTTAAGAAAAATCCTTTTACATGGCTATGGTTTCATCAAAATCCTAAAACTAGAAGACTAGCTACTCATGGAGAGGTGGGAAGAGGTGGAGGAAGAAGAAGCCACCATGGGAGACATTTTTCAAGCTTCAAGTTCTTTTGTTTCAAAACCTAGCCTCTCTTTCCATTTTCTCGGAAATATTTTTAAACCCTTTTTCAGTCTTTTTTTTTTTTTTATTCCCAACAGAAGAGCCTTAGATTTTCACACACACAGTCCTAAGTGGGTTGCTTGAGCGCCCATATGTGCCGCTCGATCGGTGGTGGGCAAGATGCGTCAGAGAGCTTGGTCAAGCACGCGGTGAGGTGGCAGTCGAGATTTTTGTTTCTCAAGACGGAGAATCTGTTTTCGCGTCCTTTTTGCTTGAATTTGATTGTTGCCTACCAAATCTGCACAAGTGCACAAAACACATCATCTCCACTAAATAAACAACATTAAAAGACTAAAAATGTAACTTAAGTGGCCTCAATGTGGTACATTTCGCCCTACATCACTTATATATTTCATATATATATATATATATATCCAACCCTAACCAATCACACTCATCTCTTTCTCTCTCTCTCTCTCTTACTTTCTCTCTTCTCTTCGTAGCGACACAATCACCGTCGCCTTTCCCATCCATAGCGACGTAGTCACTTCAATCTCCTCTTTCGCACTACCACCATTGACATAATGCTAGAGTCGCCGAACCTCTATACTCTGGCATTGGTTCCCTCAACCACGACAGATTCGAGCAGACGTGAACAAAAGTTACAAACGTTGTCGACGTTAGTTTACTCTCTCTCACACCTCACGTCGTCCTCCTCCATCGTCCATCACTGCCAATACACTGCGTAATCTCTTTCCTTAGATCTCTCTCTCTTTCTTTCTCTGTGTTTGTGTATGTATATGTGACACACACTCAGATACACAGATCTTAGATATGTTTGATGATATAGATAGATACAAAATTTCAATAGATAGAAAAGATTTTGACGTTATATAGAGTTGTTTTGACAAATAAGAACGAAATTTGAATTGAAAAGATAAGAAAAAAAAAATTGAACAGATGAGGGAAAAATTGAATAGATAGACAAACAAATTAGACAAATAGAATTTTATTTGGACTAATATTTAAACGGACAAGAGAAATTTGAATTGAAAAGATTAAAATAATTAAATAGATAGGGTAAAAAAATTAAATCGATAAGGAAAAAATGAACATATAGGAAAAAAATTGAACATATAAGAAATTTTTTCAATAAATAGGAAAAAAATTTGAACATATAAGAAAAAAAAATTAAACAGATGGTCAACGAAAGTCAATAGATAAATTAAGGTATAAAATTAGAAACAAAATGTCATTCAAAACAATAAAAAGTGATTTCTCATCAAACTATTTCACAAAAGGTGGATCTATCACTAATAAAAAAATATTCACTAGATCTAATACCTTAGACACCATTTAAATTAGATTTATCATCAATTTTCTCATTTTTAAATTCACTTAATCTTAATGTAATTAAAAAGTAAAAAATTAGTACAAAATCTTTAAAAAATTCATTGAATACAACCAACTATGAAAATGTATTAAATTTTTGTATTTTTTAAATATTTTTTTGTATTGGTGAATTTTTTAAAGTTTTTTTTTTTTTTGGGAGACTTGTTTATAAGTCTTTTTTCAGATATTCATGATAGACTAAGTTGTGTGTAATTTTTTTATAGAGTTTCAAGTCCTATTTAGATATGAATGTATTCCATAAGATCCTACATAAACGTAACGTGACGTGACACTTACATAAATGTCACGTGACGTGACACTTACATAAACGTAACGTGACACCTACATAAACGTAACGTGACGTGTCACATGACGTTCCGCAAACTTAATGAATTTTTATTTTTTTAAATTGAATGTGAAAATGTTGCTGGTTTATGTTGGTGTCACGTTACGTTTTATATAAATATTATTTATGGTAACATTCAATTTCCTATATAGGAATAGGAAATTGAATGTTGTCATAGATCATAGGTGTCATGTTACGTTACGTTACGTTTATGTAGATATGATCTATGGTAACATTTAATTTCCTATGTGTCACGTTACGTTTATGTATGTGTCACGTTACGTTACGTTTATGTAGATATGATCTATGGTAATATGCAATTTCCTTATGTAGATGTCACGTTACGTATATATAGGTGTCACGTTACGTTTATATTGACATGATCTATGATAACATTCAATTTTTTATATATGATTTTACTATTATTTATGATATTAACAATTAATATTGAGGGTAAATGTGTCAACAAACTTTTCACAGGACTTATGGGAACATAAATTTTTTAATAGGACCATATGTAGCATAAGTCTCCATAATAAGACTTATAAATAATTTTCTTTTTTTTTTCATAAATATTATATTGTGTAAGCGTATATAGATTAGATATATTTAAAAGGTAAAAAAATTATATAAAATATTAAAAAAATTCACTAAAAAAAAATAAAAATAAAAATAAAAATAATACATTTAATTTTTTAAAAAGTAAACTTAATTTTCTAGAACAAAAAAAAAAAATATATATATATATAAATGATTTATCTTATATTTTAATCAAAAAAAAATCCTTCCCAAACCATCCCTAGATATACTACTGCATAAGAAATTTGAGAACCTTCTATACCTTTGTTTTTCGTTGACTTGGTCGCTTCTCCAACCCATCATTTTCCCATTGGGCAAAGACAAACTAATAAGAAATATTCCTAGAAAATAAATAAAGAAAAATAAAAAGAAAAGGAAGAGGGAAAGGAGGTTGTTGGCACAAGTTTGAGTTGTTTGTGGAAGTTGGTTAAAAATTAATTTTTTAGTTTTATTTATTTATTTTTTTAAATATATAAAAAAATAAAAAGGTGAAGTGATAAAAAAATTAAAAAATTAAAAAATTAATTTTTAATCAATTTGCTAAAATGATAATTTTACTATTATAGAGATATTATTAGATATTTATTAGTTTTGTTTTGCTTTTTTTTTTTTTTTTTTTTCCCCAACAGGTCTAATTTTTTGACTTCATCTAACAACTCTAACCTAATCTTCACATAATGCCAATTATCCTATGCAATTTCCACCAAACGAATCTCTCACTCTCTCTCAGATCCAAAAAATAAAAAATAAAAAATAAAAAATCTCTCTCTCTCTCTCTAAAATGAGGTGGCTGACTTCCTCCTGTAGATTATGACCTAGGACTACTGCAAAGCAGTTTTGTGTGACAGGACAATTATTCCCTTTCATAGGACCCTTTATTTCACGAGAAAATTGTCATTTCGATTACTCTAATCTCACGAGGAAGCAATGTAAAAGAATAATTAAAGAATGAAGTATAAAAAAAGTAAATACAAAGATAAATTGAACTAAATTTATAAAAGAAAAAAAAAATGATATAAAGATTTACTTGTTGAACTCATTTTTAAAAGTAATTTGTAAATGAGATAGTTAAGGATTGTTTGAGATGTCTTAAATAAGTGTATTTTTTGATTTTTTAAACTAAAAAGTTAAGGAAAAAAATATGATTGTTTGGGATAACTTTTTAACTTTTTATAAAAAAAATATGTATTAAAAAATTATATAATTTAGTGTATAAGAGAAGTGAGAGAGAAATAGGCCGTACACTGGGGCAGAGCCGTGGCAGACTAGCATATAGGATATGCTTGCCTTCTTTTCGGACATTGAATTGGACGGTGATGTTCGGCCCGTGGAGGCCACCATGGGTCTCGTTTTGGTAATCAGAACCGTTCAATGTGTAGAATTCATTGAGTATTATATGTTTGTAAAAAATTACGTTGATCGGATATCGATAGCTATTTGATCGGATTAGTTTTTTGTCAACTGTTAACTATAATACCATCATTTTTTATACAAAACTGATTTGATTATATAGTTAGCAATATTTGATCAACGTGATTTTTTATAAACATATAGTACTCGACGAGTTCTACACATTGAACAGTTCAGATTATTAAAACGAGACCCGTGATGGGCCCCCATGGGCCGAACAACACTGTCCTTAAGCTTGCCTCTGCCTGTGTAATTTGTTCTTACCAAAGTCAGCAAAAGGCAACTCATGTCAACATGATTTGTACCTTTTTGTATAAAAATAATTTTTTTATAATTTTTTTTGTTGAATAGTGATAACTTTTTTAGTTTTTAGTAATTTTTAGTTTTTTTTTTTTTTTTATCTTTTTTCAAAGATCCCAAACCAGGCCTTAACTGATGAATGGAAAAGACATGACAGAAAGAATTACTTTAAATATTATAATAGATAATTTGAAAAATAAATTTCACTTTTAAACTATAGTAGCCATACTCAATGTGAAAAAAAATGTGAATGAAAAATAAAGGCTGTGTTTGGTTATGTTTTTGAAATTTAATTTCATATTTTGATTTGAGTGTTGTGTTTGATTAGAATTTTCAAAAATTGATTTCACTCCCACTTTTGAAAACATGTCTATTCGGTCATCCTTTCCCCCGACTTCCGGCTGATCGTTTAGTCGGTTGACCGGAACAGTGTTTGTTTTTTTTTCTGGCACCTATTATTTTTATATTTTAAATAAAAAATATTTTCATAATTTAATTTTTTTTATTTATGAGTTTTAAATACAATTTTGAGTTATATGTTTGGTTATAGGTTGTAATTTTTTAAATTAAATATCATATGTCACATCAAACATATCTAACTCAATTCAAAACTCTTTTTAAAACTCATAACCAAATAAATTTTTTACACTCAAATCATAATTCCAAAATTCACAAACTCAAAATATAGCTCTATTCTCAAATCATAATTCTAAAACTCTATCAAATACTGTTAAATTATTTTTTATTTTATTTTTAAAATTTTTATTTTAATTGATTCAAACATAATGTCAAAAACATAAGTGTCAAACTTGAAAGATGTTGATAGTGTGATTCCTTCACTAATCATTTGAGAATTTTGATGTAAGCGCACAAGAGATTACATACAAAAACATGAATGCCTGAATCAAGATGACTTAGAAAATATGAAATATTTTATAAGATTTGTTTTGAAAATATTGAATGCAAGAGCAATTCAAATATTATAACTCAGGAATGCTATGTCATTTACAACTCTGGCATAGTTTGGATGAAATTGGTAAACTTTGTGTTTAACACGACTACACTCCATTTCATTTGTTGATGTATTATCTTTGTATGGTGTACTTTGAATTTCATCAATAAAATTCTATGGATGTGGTAGCATCAACTCTGTTCCTATGGGCTTTTGAGGAGCAAGAGAAATTGTTGGAATTCTATGAACGAGTCTTGGGAGCCAGGATGCATGCCAGTTTCATACGACTAGGTGGAGTGGCACAAGATTTGCCTCTTGGCTTATGTCGAGATATTGATTCGTTTGCGTGCCTTTCAAAAGTCATTTTCAATATCGATCGATCAGTCAATCACCATGCCATGCCCTTCCCACTTCCCTTACAAGCACTCGAATCACTCGATCCCTTGGATAGCTCAAGGACAGATGTACAGTGTGCTAAAGAAAGGAAAGTGAGACGTGCTTTTTTAGAAACTGAACCAATGGACTAAAGCGACTCAGGTGCCTAACCTATACAAGGGTTAGAATCCTCAGTGAAAGGGCCGAATTCAGACCAGGGTCAATTCTAATAGCTGATCGAACTCCCCTTTGAAAAGGTCATAGTCTTTAACAGTTTCATTTTTGTATTCCTTCCACTCTGGCATGTCGATATGTATTGCCCCAGATGCGTAGAAGGCTCGATAAAACTTGTTAGCGAGCACGTCCCAACTTGATATGAATTTTTTTAGCTATTAAAATAAAAGGTGCCTAATCAACTACAATTAGCCGGTCAAGAGGCATCGTTGTAGGTGCTAACACTCAACCATCGTCCTCTTAAGACTTGAGGTAGTTGTTCAAATAAAAG
Organism: Camellia lanceoleosa; assembly: GCA_025200525.1. Lineage (NCBI taxonomy): Eukaryota > Viridiplantae > Streptophyta > Magnoliopsida > Ericales > Theaceae > Camellia > Camellia lanceoleosa. The sequence continues at coordinate 36,800,143 of CM045760.1, forward strand.
TTGATAGATGTAGTATTTTATGTATAAAGGAATAGAAGTGTAAACAAATCAAGATGTTCAACAATTTGAGTTTGACTTGTTTAAAACTCGTTTGAACTTATTTCATTTACTAAATAAACGTGTTGGAGTCAAATTAGGCTCATTTAATTATTGAGATGAGCTCAAGTAGATTCAAGTTCGGTTTAAATAGGCTCGTGAACATAATTATAAATAAATTAGTAATTAATTTTAATGATTATCAAATATATTCTCATTAATTACAATAATTTATTTTTCTCTATTCATTATTGGCATTTGTGCAAATTTATATTTTATTTTACTAATAATATGAGTATCATTTTACATTTTACTCAAAAATTTCTCTCAATATATATATATATTTTCTTTTTTCAAGTTCAACTCGTTTATGTAATTGAATTGATTTGAGCCAAATTCAAGCTTATCAAATACATGACAAGCTAAGTTCCAACTCAACAAATGTTTAGTGAATCAAGCTTAAACATTTCGAAGTTCAGCTTAGCCCGTTTAAAACCCTGTGAAAGAAGTATAAATAGTGAGTGTTATTTAGATACATAAGAGGTTTGAACTTGAGAAAAAGGGTATGTTTGGTTTGTGTTTGAGAGATGTGTTTTAGAGATAAAAAGTACGAAAACATGTTTGGTTTGATTTTTTTCAAAAGATGTTTTGGAAAATGATTTTGAGAGAGAGTTTTGGAAAAAGTGATTGATTTGATATGTGTGAGAGAGAGATTTGTTTGGAAAACTTGTTTGGTTTACAAGTTTTGAAAAAATTTTTGAGAAAATTTGTTTGGTTTGATTACTTTTGAAAACTTATTTGTAGAGAAAATTTCTCAAAATTTTTTAGAAAATCAAACCAAACGAACCCGAAGTATTACATGTTACAAGACTTGAATTTTTATTCTCCTAGTCAAATATAAATATCCTAACCAACTAAACTAGTACTAATTGGCTCAATCAGTTAAAGTTGTGAGTGTTTATTTTGTCAAAAATAAATTAGGTAAATTACACTCACCATTTTCAAGTAATAAAAGAATAACATTCGTAATCACAATTTTAATTTTACATTTACCTCTCTCATAATAATGTCAATTTTAACAACAATTACCCTTAAAATAAGTGTTGAATTTAATGCTTGGATTGTAGAAAGAGAAAAGTTAGGAATCATCAAAATTTTTTTATGAAAATGATCATGAAAGATTTATGATCTTTAGATTACTTTGATTAGTGTGCGGTGTTTTATTCTAAGTATAATCCAAATGTCACAAAACTTTCATAATTATTTTCATAAAAGATTTTTCATGATACCTACCATTATTGTTGTAAAAAATATTTGAAATCTTCATTAAAACTAGTCAAGAGTGATCTACAGCCTAAAACCGAACACTAAAGTCAAATGTCAAATTATGATAAAAAAAAAAAAAACAAGAGTCAAATGTCAAATATTTTTGAATAAATTACAAAAATATTCACTGAGATTTATTTAAATTATAAATTATTTTTTATATTCTAAAAATTATATTATACATTCTAAGATTTTTCATTTCATAACAAATAAACTTTTTTATTAATAAATTATTAAATTAATTAACAGTTTTTAATAATGTTAAAATTTTATTTCAATTAATAATTCAGATAATTTTATTATTGTATATGAGTAGTTAGAAATTTTATTTTTTCAATTAATTCTGTTCAATAAAAAATCTTAATAAGGAGGTATTTGTAATTTTCAAATAATAAGAAACAATTCGTATTTTAAACAAAGTTCAAAGAATGTATTTGTAATTTACCTAATATTTTTTTATGAGTTTTTTTTAATTATTATTATTATTTTATTTTACAGAACTGTCCTTCCATTTGTCGGCCACTAACGAAAGCGACAGTCGCCTGTCATCCTAGCTTTCCCTCCCTCTATTTACCGTTAATCCTCGACAACACCGACTTCACAAAACAAGTCCAACGGCATTAAAAAAACACAAAACACAAAATACAAAAACATAAAACACAAAGACAATACTATTAAAAACAAGTATAAATTACAACCTATTATATATTAATAGATGATATAATACAATTTTAAAAATTTTAATATTTATAATTTATATAATAAGTGAGATCATAATTTTAAAATAATAATATCATAATATATGGTGATTCATTAATTGGCATACCAATTAGTATATGTAATATCCCGTTTACTTAAAATACAAATTGTTTGATGTAATTTTGAAAATTATATTTCACTTAGATGTATCTAATTAATAAAATATTTGTGAAAAAATATTTTAAAAAATTAATAAATACACTAAAATAGGAAAAATGTATTGAATTTTTATTTTTTTCTATTTTTGATATTTAGTGAATTTTTTAAAGATTTTTTTTCATAAATATTAAGTGTATTTATGTTAGGTGTGTTTAAAAATTAAAAAAATTATTTAAAATATTAAAAAATTAATAAAAATAAAAAAAATATGAAAAACGAAAAAATAATATTTTTTAAAAAGTAAATTCTTAAAATTAAAACTAAATAAAGTGATTCGTATTTTAAATCAATTTTAAAATATGTTTGTAATTTATTTCTCTAAAAAAGAAAAGGTAAAAGAAAAGTCTTGCAAGCCTAACTCATCAAACTTACACACATACCTTCCTTCTAAGTTTTCCAAAGCACCACAAACCCCCCAATTCTCTCTCTCTCTCTCTCTCTCTCTCTCGCGCGCTCTCTGCTATGGACTCTACTTTCTCTCTCTAGACCAGAGGTGAACTTATTGAATACTCTCTCTCTCTCTCTCTCTCTCTCTCACTCACAGCTATGGAGTCTACTTTCTCTCTCTAAACCAGAGGTGAACTTGTTGAATTCTCTTTCTCTCTCTATGTATATATATATATAGTTATTGAAAGAGGCAAAGTGGAAGGGAATTAGAGATGCCAGAAATGGAAGGTCCGTCAAAGCCACCACAAATCTCCGAAATGTTTCAGAAATTCGCACTCGCTTTCAAGACCAAAACGTTCGAATTCTTCGCCGAGGAAGACGAGTCCGTCACCGCTGGCGCCGCCACTGACGGCGAGGATGGAGATGGGTTCACACTCCTAGACTCCGCCGAAGAATTCATTACCGATCAGAAGGTCGTTGTGATCAAACCAGACCAAACCCACAAATCATCTGCTTCAAAACCATCTTCCCCAATTCGAACCATCGATACCCAGTTCGCAGAGACTCTGATATCTTCCCTTTTCGCTACGATTTCATCGTTTGAAGCTTACTATCTTCAGTTACAGACAGCCCATTCGCCTTTCGATGAAGACACCATTAAAGCTGCTGATAAAGCTCTGGTCTCTCATCTTCAGAGATTGTCTGATTTCAGGAATTGGTTCAGGAATTTTCGCAAAAACCCCAATTGCATTCTTGATTTCCCAATTGGGTCTTGCTCGGAAGCTCAGGTACAAGAGAATCAGAGCAAGCTTCGGGCTCTGGACACCGTCTTCAATCGATTGCAGTCCGAAATCGACGATAAAGACACCAAAGTGTTGGCTCTAAGGCAAGAGTTGGATAAAATTCACAAGTCTAATTCAAAATTGTCGAAGAAATTACTGAATTCTAGTTCGAATTCGAAACCAAGCTCGAATTCGCCTATGGAGGTTCTGTTGACGATTCGGGTTTTCGATTCGATGTTGCGCGAAGCTTGTAGATCATTGCATAGTTTTACTAAGCTCTTGATTGATTTGATGAAGAAAGCAGGGTGGGATTTGGATTTGGCATCAAATTCAGTTCATTCTGAGATCGATTACGCGAAAAAGGGGCATAGCCGGTATGCGTTTCTGTCATATGTTAGTTTGGGTATGTTTCGAGGTTTCGATTCAGAAAATTTTGGGTTGGATTTGAATGGAATTGTATGCAATGGTAATAACTCAAATTCGGAGAAAAATAGTTCTTTGAAGCAATTAATCGAGCACGTAACGTGCAATCCTATGGAGGTTCTAAGCAAGAATCCGAGTTGTGAGTTTTCACGATTTTGCGAGAAAAAGTATCAGCATCTCATACACCCTTCAATGGAATCATCAATTTTCATCAATTTGGATCAAAATGAAGTGGTATTGAATTCGTGGAAGTCGTTGAGTGCATTTTATGAGTCGTTTGTTAAGATGTCGAGCTCAATATGGTTGCTTCATAAGTTAGCCTATTCGTTCAATCCTATTGTTGAGATTTTTCAGGTTGAGAGAGGCATAGATTTCTCGATGGTTTACATGGAAGATGTCACGAAGAAAGGTGTGTTTCCGGGTAAGGGGAGACCTAAGGTGGGATTCACGGTAATGCCAGGTTTTAAGATTGGAAAAACAGTCATTCAATCTCAGGTTTATCTTGTAGGTTTGAAGTGTGCGTATTAATATATATATATATATATGGGTAGACTATGTGGGAAAATGATGAATTTCTTGTATTGGGTTTTTAGTATGTAAACTAAGATTTTCGGTTTGTGGCATTACAATCTTGATATACAAGAATACAAAAAGATTCCAGTTGAAGTGTTCAATCAAAGGCTGTTTGAGTTGGTGTGCTAAGGAATGAATTTGGGAAGTACACTATTCAAAAATTGCAAGCTCATTGCTCTATGGCATGGAAGCTCTTTGGCTAATGGTGACATTTACCTCTAGTTCTCTATGGTTTGTGAATTTTCTTGGATCGTTTTTGGTTTTTTCTTTCTAGGTTTGTCTACTTGTATCCATGTAGAAATGGTTGTAAAGATTTTCCTTTTTTGGGGTTTTCTTTTGGGGGGTGCATGTGGGGTTGGTTTGACACTAATACGTTACCAAATTGTATGTAGTCTAGAGTTCTGAAAAGTTGTAACTTTGTTTTAATTTGTCTAATGAAACTTGCTAATTGAATTATTATGCTGTCTGTGTAACCTCTAAAAGATACATCTGGCTTGTCTAAAAGATATTATGCGAATTTTTCAGGGAAAAAATTATTGATTTCAATCATTTGTGCTGAGAAATGTCACATTTTGAAATGTTCCTTCTTGTTAGTGAAGTTCTGATTGTGTTTTTAGTGGTGCAAGACTTCGGATCATGTGACAACCCACGATATTATCTCTTCAAGTAGGTTATGACTAACGAATTGTGTAAATTCTGCTTTGCATTTGACAAACTAATTGGCTTGGATATTTGGCCATCCTAGTAGCTCTTGCTATGAACCTTTTGCATCATGCTTTTGAGTGTACATCTTGCAGTTTCCACCCCACCTTGTCTGCCTTTTGAGTATCATTCTATGCTGATGGAATCTCATCTCCTTCCTCGATGTCTCTCTTTTTCTGCACTACCAAACAGCATTGCTTTTCAGCATCTTTTAGGCATAGGTACATTCAAACGTTACCACAGAAAACATCGTTGGGAAGTACCTCTGTTTGTCTTTCTCTATACGACCGTAGAGGACTTATTTTGCTTTAGAATCATTATTTTGCTTGGTTTGTATTTGCAGGAGTGTGTCGGTTCTGTAATGCTTGTAATTTGATGAAATTCATATGGCATGGTGCTCCTAAAGGTAACTAGTGGTTTCTGTAGTACATGCGAGGTTATTTAGGTTCATCATTCTCTCTTCTTGGGAGCATACTTACGTTCAACTTCCGTGTTTCGAGTTTTTAGTACTTCGATTCAACCCTGCCAGTTTGCTTCTCTTCTCATTCTTCTCCATGTTTGAAATTAGATATATCAACCGACGCTATAATTGAAAAACTTTATACAGTTGCTCTGTAGATAATATGCAAATACTTGACTCTAATTTCATGCTGAAAAGAGTTTCCCTCTTGACTGATCATCAAGATGCTTATGATACAAATCTGCTTCACGATGGCAAGGCGAGTCTCAACTGCTCTGAAGTTGTTTGAATGGAGAGTTTTCAGCAAAATTTGAGTTCAATTCAATATTGCATCAGTAAATTTTTGGCAGGTGTCAGTTTCATATGCTGTTGCACATTTGTAGAAATTATGATCTCAAAGGTGAAAGAGAACTGGTAAAACTAGCGAATCCAATTATGGCGCATTTAGAAGAAAGATGGATTACAATTGAATCTTTGAAAGGAAACCAGGAATACAGGCTCTGCTGGTCTCTCCATGTTAATCTGAAGCACACAGGGAATAGGGTGCTGGGTAGTGGTGGATCTTGATTAGTATGGGACACTATATTTGAAAGGGTATCTTGGTATCTTCGTACTTGTAGCCTTAATTATATGTATATGTAGTTGAGGGAAACGGCTACATCTCACTTGTAACACTTTCTAATCGTAGTGAAATTGCCGCAACAGTAAACGCACTCCTAGTGTTTGAGTGACACATGAAAATCTTGTGTTCTTGTGTGCGTGTGATTTACAATATTTATTTATTTTTTCTTCTCTGTTTTTGTTTTTCACTTATCTTGATTAGTTGTTAAGAAATTTCTAAATGGGGTTTGCTTGCTGAAGCTATGTTTTTCTGTACTTTGTGCATGAAGTTTTTCATATTCTGTTTCTTATTTTGGACCTCCTTGTTTACCATGTCTTCAAGTGATCATGTGAAGATCTGCCAAATGAATGAAGATGACCAATGCTCTTTTTGCCAAACACTTCTCCTCCTCCTCAAGAAGAAGAGATGAAGAAAAAAAAAAAAAAAGAATGAAGATGATCAACCAAACACCCTGGTATTTCGAGTGAGTAAGATGGCAGGATAATAATCATAGTTGTCATTTGAAAAAATCTTTTTTAGTTGGCCTTTTTGAGTGGTAACTTTTTTAGCTTGGAATTAAAAGTTCGTTTAGATTGATTTTTTTGATTTTTGATTTTACTTTTGTGAAAAAAAAGTAAAATAATTAAGATTTAGACGTGACATTTTGTTTTATTATCTTATTTAGCCTATTTTATCTTTTGTGTATTTTTAGTCCCAACTAAATAGCCAAACGAAGCCAAAATTACATAGGTCGTGTTTGGTTAGTGTGTTGAATAAGTTGAGTTAAATTATTACAAAATGAGTTATTAGGATGAAGGTATTTTAATCATTTTGTAACGCTAGTCTTATCCTGTGATAAGTTGTCCAATCTTGCTTGGGATAAAATAATACCACATGTGGGATAAAAGTGTTTAGGATGTGGGAAGGTGGTGGTGGTAAATTTTAGTGTAAAAAATATTTTTTTCCTATATATATCCTTTTTCCAAATAAGCTTGTTTTTTTTATTAAGGAAGAAAAATGTTTGTTGTTGTCTTTTGTTTTCTGTCCTACCAACTGTTGGAAAAAACAAAAATATTTTAAAAAAAATAAAAATAAAGTGTTAGTGTGTGCATGTACTCTATTGGTACTATTGTGTATATATATGGGTAAATTATATTAATAGTTTTTATAGTTTTGGATTTACCTCATTTTAGTTTTTAATTTTTTAATTGTAACACATTTGATTTTGAATTTTAAATCTTATTTCAAATTAAAAATATTATTGTTCAATTTTAAGGGTAAAGTCATTAATTTGATAAAATATAAACTAATTTGATAAAAATAAATGTCAAAAAAATATTTAAATTTTTTTTCGACCCACCAAAGATAAAGTTATATAAAAATTGATAAATCTTTTAGACATTTATTTATTTATTTTGTTACCAAATTAATTTTTATTATGTATTTGGATGATGATCATGTAATGGGTGGTTGTTAGGTTTTTAATGTGTAATCGATATATTTAATATATGAAATATTTTTAGTTTTGGATTTTTTAATTTAATGGATTGGTTTAATAATCAAAGTTGTCGCCATATTTAATTTTTAGAAAAATAAAAACTAATTTAATGAAAATAAAAATAATCACATATTACATGATCATCATCTAAATACATAATAAAAATTAATTTAGTAAATAAATAAATAAATGTCTTGGGGCCACCACTTTGTGTATTATGTCAAAGGTTAGGTGTATACTCAATCTTTCCCCCTCCTAAAAACACATTAATGTATATTAATTGAGCGTTATTTTTACATAATTTTATCTTTAGTGAGTAGAAATAATTTTTAAAAATTGACAAATATTTTTTTGACATTTATTTTTGTTAAATTAGTTTATATTTTATCAAATTGATGACTTTACCATTGAAATTGAGCAATGATATCTTCAATTGTCCTTATTTGGAACAAGATTTAAAATTCACAATTAAATATATCACAATTAAAAGTAAAAGACCAAAATAATACAAAACCCGAACTATAGAGACCATTAGTATAACTGCTTTATATATAACAATAGAAGGATGACACACAAGAAACATTGGTCATTTATTTAGTCTGTGGCCCAATATAATAGGTGCTTGTAGTAACCAACTTGGGCTTGGGTGGTTAGCCCAGTTTGTTTACTTAGGGCCTAGCCCAGTACTATTCATGTGATAAATTTCACTAAAAATGGTGGATGCAAATCACAGGGTTGATGCATATTATTATCTCTCACAATTTTATTAATAATATAACTTTTCAACAAAGACCAATCGAGAGGCAGTGGTATAAAACAGTGACAAATTATCCTCTTCATTGGGAGGTAAACAAATCGACTAAGGGCTTGTTATAGAAAAAAAATATTATAGAATATTCACAAAAGATATGTAGGGGCCGTATAACTTAAAAAAAAAAAGAGAGACACAAATGTGTGCAATACACCACTTGAAGGGGACACCCACACTCCCTTGTGTCTATCGTGACTATTTTTTAATTCTTTTCTGTGTTGCTATGTTTTTCCAGTTATCTCATCAGGGTGATTGTGAAAGTTATTTAGGGGTATCAGCGAGAAATTTCTCATTAAAATTTGTTCCTCATTTCAAATCTATGCATTCATTAACCGAAAATATAGCTTTCAATGGGTTCTTTTCATAGTCCATTTAATAATTGGTTTGCCACCATACAATGAAAACTATCGTATGATATATCAATCTAGTTTTTTTTTTTTTGATCAGTAAAGAAAAATTTCATTAACGGCATGAAATTAAGAGTACAGGAAGAAGAAGTGCACCGAGAGAGATTCGGAAAGTACAAACTACCCCTACTACTGCTACTCGCACCCAAACAACCAACCCCTACTGCTACTAGTTATTAACACTATTTTAAAAAAATACATGAGATCTATTATATTAATATTTTGTTGACAAATCAAATAATAAATACAATACAGCACAAAATTATTATAAGTGTGACATTATTATTTAAGTTAGTTGGTTAAATATTTACTGTGTTTCATAGAATTCATTAGGGACAGCTTTCAATGTGTCTCGTGTAAGGTCTCATTCAATAGGTTGGCAATCACTTTGTTTGGTTACAGGTTCGTACACAGCCATTCCTTACATGGGTTTCCAAATTAAACTTGGCCAAACCTTGTGTGATGAATTTGCCTTTTGAAAATTAGTTGTCTCATCTTTTTTTTTTTCTCCTTCCTTTTCTGTATGGATTGCAGTCAGCGATAGAGTCAGGATTTTAGATTAAGAATAACATTAAACTAAAGTGTTATGTTTTTGGATAAAATATATCTATGGCCTTTTAAACGTGTGTTTTATGTCATTTAAGTTTTAATTTGTCAATTTCGTCTTTAAATTTTGTAATTTGGGTCCAATTAATCCAATTAGAGACAACAATATTGTTAACAAAATCATTATAAAATTCCAAGTTCAATCCAACTGGATAAAAAGCGAAAATGAGTAGGTTATATGTGGAATGGTTAGGCTATTGTTGTGCCAATTAGGATTTGAGCCAAAAATTTGATAAAGCTAAAAAGATGGTCTAAAATTGGCACTTTTTTGTGTCAAATTTTTAACATTCAACAAATTAAACACTTAAAGAGGGGGAAATCTAATAATTCAAAAATAACAATGCATACACTTGAAAAAAAAATATTAACATCTCCATAATACGAGGCCGTGGCCTTGGATTTGTAGGAAGAACTGCTAAATTAATTTCTATGTGAGTGTAAAACACTTCTTGCAAGGGGATGAGGTGTAGACAGGCCCGCGGGGGACCTCGCTACAATTCGGACTCGATTTGTGTTACGGTTCTTAATCTTGAACCAAAGAGTCCAAATCCGGCAAATCGTTTTGAGAAAACAGATTTTTGAAAGAAGTGCTAAACATGGACTGCTTTGCTAGATACAGAGTCGCCACCTAAATATTTTATTTTTAAAAAATTTAGGAAACCCTGACTCGTTGCCTAAGGCCACGTGTCCGTCATCATCAAAGTTGCCTCGGCTCGGGAACTTGGGTACGATTGGGGAAAGTCACTTCGTGAACACCCCCACTCGCTCGATCAAAGATCGGTCTTTACTAACCATGATACATTTTTTTGAAAACATTGTGTGTTCTTATTTCGGTTATTAGCCTAGGTTACTATGTGATGCGCACAACATACAAGTATAGACTGAGTCGTCTGAATTGGAACAAAACACTTCATGTTTGTTTGTGAAAATGGTTTGCTACTCGCAAGTAGGCTTAAAATGCAGATTTTTCCACCCTCGGGTGGGCTTAGAAAATATGATTTTGCCACTGTCTAGTGGGCTTAAAACAAACATTTGATGAATTGTTCCAATCCAAATAACCCGACCTTCACCCATAGGCATTCAAGGTAGTTATATCACATAAGCAGTTAGCCTCATGGTAAGCATACTATTCATGGCAGTCACTCACACGCATGCAAGGATGCTAAAGCATAAAACTCACCGAGTACTCCAAGCCAAAACAGAACCTAATTAGAAATCATGCATGATTCTAACTATACAGAAATGCCTAATGCAACACATGCAAAGATGCAAACTATATCAGGCTCGGCTATTCTAAACATGGCATATGGAATGCTACAGCTAACATGTATTCAACTTGGAATTGAAATACAAATGCAGTTAGTATGATGCGCCGAGCCCGGTGCATGTAAAACAGATGAATGAATGCAAACATGCTATCATATTGTATGCTAATTGAAACATGCCCTAATCTAACCATCATAAGCGGATAAATAAAAGGGAAGAAAGACGTGGGGTTGGAAGACATACATCACACACACGCACACTTATTACAATTATGCCCTCACACAGAGGGTCCGAATAAATAGTACAGTCCAAATAATACAGTTCAAATAATACAGTTCAAATATGTACAAATCCCTAATTAATTTACAAATTAACTAAGAAAAATAATAAACTGGCATGCAAGCCAGGGACTGTCTTGACTCTTCTTCAGATGATGAATGATGCATGTACGGGTTGCCTTTGCGTGGAAATCCACTGTGATGTCCCAATTAGCCTCTGTTTTGCAATGGTTTTTGGAAAGCGCGCCAAGCCCCGGAAGACTGCTGATTCTTGATTTACTGCAACAGAGAGCAGGAAAAGGGTATGGCAATGTATTTTCACAAATGTATGCATGCCTCGATTCTTGTGCCACCAATCACGCATCTCGATGCATGATGGCCGAGGAGTCGAATTGCACGATTCAATATGGAATGAATGCACATGAAAACTTAACAAGACCTAACTCCATCATAGATGATTCGGAGTGTCGGTGACTGGGAAATTGAGATACGTTCTGTCATTCGGAGTACGAAACGTACCTCGTTTCCTATGCTGGGGCTAACTCCTATCCCAAACATAATGCAATATGCATGACATGCATGAAATGCAACTAAGATACAACCTACCATGCAAAATGCTATGAAATGGCATACACGATGCACGAGGTAACATGGCATACACAATGCGCTAATATACAATCTAGCATACACAATGCTATGAGATGAAATGGCATACACAATGCATAATGGACTTACAATAACATAAGTGGACCTCAGCCACACTCACATAAGAGGCCATAAGATGAAAATGAGACACTCGAGATGCGTGCACACATGCACGCAAACCGAGGACCGATCCTAAGGCACGGATGCCGCTCTAACATGACATGGCAAAGCATGGAATATGGCACACTAGCATGCAATTTTCAGAGGCAATAAATGATGCAAAAAAGCCCCGAAAGATGGCGAAATGACTCCCGATGCATGGAATAGGTCCCGAAACATGAAATTAGGCATACGGAATGGCCTATGGCTATGCAATGCATGCATTATTTGAACACGGAATGTGAAGACAGAATCAAGAAAGCCCAAAAATAAGCATGTTTACAGTTCCAAGCAAGGCCAAACAGCGAACGCAAACGGGGCTAAACTAGCATGCAAAAACAGCCCCCAAAACAAGATAATGAAGCAAGTGCAAGATGATGACTCTAAACAGAGAAGGGACCTTCTACAATGTTGAAGAGGGGCCCAAAATATGATATTTTTCAGTTTACTACAAACCACAAAAACAGACACAAGTATGGAAAAATCCTCATGCAAAAAAGGGGCCAAAATGGAGACAAAGAAACAACTGATGCATGCTGGTCGCAAAAAGGTGAGGGCCCTTCAACAATGTTGAAGAGGGGAAAAAAATATGACCTTTTACAGTTTTTGATTAGAGCCAAAACAGTATAAAAGTATGCTCAAAATACCATGCAAGATTAGGCCAAAAAGAGAGCTATAACACAAAGTATAAAAAGGATGATTCAAACAATAAAAGACCCTTGATGAAATATGAATAGGGGGTCAAAATAAGGCCATTTTTAGTTCAGACCAGAGCCCAAAAACAGAAGCATAAGAAGCTAACAAATCATGCAAAAATGGGGCCAAAAGGGGAATATAATGGTAAGTGACAAAAGGAGGCCCCAAACAGTGATGAGCCCTTCAACAATGTTGAAGAAAAGCTCAAAATAAGCTACTTCACAGTTTATAATATGCCTCAAAACAGTTTACATATAGGCCAAAAATAACATGCAAGACAATGGCATATTAGGGAGATAATGAAGCAAGTGTAAAATGGGGGCCTCAAACAGTGAGAGGCCCTTAATGAAAGATGAAACAGAGCTCAAAAAAATGATACTTTCAGTTATGGATGGAGCTCAAATATACAAGCAAGAAGAGTTAAGAAAACTTGCAAAAATGAGCTAGAAAAGAGGGAAATGTTGCTCACCCTTGTAGACCAAGTCTTTGGCTGGCTTTGGACCAAGAAATGCTACCTCCTAGCCTATGAGAAGACCCTCCAAGCTGCTGGAATGGAGGTGGTGGTGTGGTGCTAGGTGGTGGTGTAGAAATGGGGTGTAGGACTTGGATGTTTGAGTGCTTGAAGTGAGGGAGAGAGGGGGGGGTGCAATATATGGCTCAAAGGGGATTTTTCTAACCCTTTGCAAGGGGGCTGGGGCTGCTGTATATGTAGGCAAAAGGGGGAGAAAAGAGGGAGAAAAAAAGGGAGGGAAAACAATCCAAGTTTTCCCCAAAAAGTTGGCCCCCCGGATACAGAATCTGGGGGGAAAAAAAGTGTATTTTTGTAATGTACCTGTAGCAAGGAGCAAGGCCGGCTAGGTATTGGATTTGCAGGTGGCCGGCCAGCTCTCTCCATGGCCGGTCGGCTAGGGGTCAAAAAGGCCAAGTGTAATTAGTGGCCGGCCACCACAGATTGGTGGCCTCCCATGTGTTCTCAACACAACCCTGTGGTCAAAAATTGGAAACAGTGAACCAGGAGAGAGAACAACCCACTTTTCAAAGGGGTTCAAAAGGTTCAAAAGCAATTACTGGCCGGCCACCAAATATTGGTGGCCTCCCAGATGTGTACATCACAAATATGGGGGTTAGGGTGCAAGAAAATGGCCCAAGGGTGGTCAACATTGGCTTTGAAGTGAGAGAAAACAGGCGATGGAGGGCGATAAAGGAATATAACTGGTTGCTGAAACAATTACTGGCCTCCCACCCTTCTACGACCTTCCTGGTGATGAAACAGAGGTCCCCGCCAAAAATGAACAAAAACCGATGCAAAATAAAGGTTCGGGGGCCGAAACGCGCAATCCGAGGCCCCGAAAACTGACTGTTAGGCACCGGGAGTGGTGTTCGACCATGAAATTGGTCTCTCGGACTTCAGTGTCCCTTAAAAGGGAGTAAATAAGATGCATGCCAAAAATCGAAGCAAACGGAGGTAGTTAGGCGGTCCCGAACCGAGGCACTTGGCCTGACGGCTCCGAAAACCGGGAACCGTGCTCCGAAATGGGCAAAATGGCCTACGACCACGAAATGTAGCCCACGGCCACTGACAGATGGTCTACGAGACCCCTCCCTCCCTTTGGGAAGAGAAATAGAGAAAATCAAGCCTGGTTTGCAAACTGAGGCAAGGCACAGAAAAGCCCGGAAGTCCGGAGGCAGGGCTCACGGCCGAGACTCTGAAACCTCTGGACGAGCACGATATGCAACATCACCAAGCGCTCAATCGGTGACGTCTGAGTCTTAAGGTCGGTCAAACATGGGGTGTCTACAATTGCCCCTCTTTGACAGAGCTCGAAAGTCACAAGTGACGGGAGTGAATGTCAAAACCCAGAGACGATCCATTTTTGACAAGGCTGAAGACTTAGACAAACAGGCAAGATAAACAAAGGTGTGCCCGCGGGGCACGCCTGCGGGCAGAGGGCAAAATGCAAAATGATATGCACAAGGCTAGATGTAACTTGATGATCATGCAAGTGCAGCAAGCTGTAATGAAGCAAATATTCGCAAACAGATGCAACAATTTTAAGTAAGAAGGCAAAGCAACAACTACATTTCATGTAGTTTAGGAATGTGGAGAATTTATTCAATTCTCGTCACGTCTCACACGGAGAAGATACGATACCTGCGCGATTCGTCTGGTCGCACCAGCTTCAAATGAACCGTACATACAATATCGTGCCTGCAAAAGAGAGAAACGCAACAAGCACAACATACTAACAACATATGTTCAATGGGATATCGAAAGTTCGACAAGCGCGGTGTCGGTGGGTGAGTGCACCGCAATGCGAGAAAGGAGTGTGCGTGATAACGCGAGCTTAAACACAGGGGCATGGTAATATCAAACAGACGTGTAAGTATGTTCATGAGAATACAAGTCAGATGCACAATAATGCAGAACAATCGCAAATCAGGACGCGTGTTTGTCACAAAACGGCGAGCAAGGAAATGCGCGTTTCGGCGAGGGCGACTCGATCGCGGCCTCTGGTTCACCTCCCGGAGAGGTTATAAAAGGATACACTTTGATTTTGATGAGTAATGATGAGACACATGTCAGAAGTTGAAGCTGAAGTTCCGGCGGACCAATTTCGCGACAGAAAGTGCACTTCTCTTGTACTTTTTTAGGTCTCGGGAACTCCAATCTTCCCCAAAATTTGCAGAGAGCTTGGGAGGGGTGTGGAGGACACCACCGGCCAGTTTTCTTCTTCATTGGAGGCCACTGGCCACTTTTCAAAAAGGAGATGGCTGGCCAGCCTGAAAAGGTGGCCGGCCGGCCATATGCCCAAATTCGTGGGCAATTTTGTCTTTTCACCTTCTTTTCTTTAAAACCATTCGGCCAAACATTTTGAGCTCACAACCTTAGCTCTGAAATCATCTCCTCTAGCCTCCCAAACCATTTTCCTCCTCAGATCTGAGCTCTATACGCGTTTTCCAACGTCCCACGCAAGTTGTTTTCGTGAAAACTTTCAGTTTTAAGCACTTTGAACCGATTAAATTTTGATTTTGGTGCTTCTTTTCTCATTTTCGCTACTTGAGGTGAGTTTATCTCAACATTTGGAAGATTTTCTCGGGAGTTGACTTTTGTTGACTTTTTCATTTCCCGAGAGTTGACTTTTGTTGACTTTTTTCAATTTTGGCTCATTTTTGCTCCTTTTGCAGATTTTCTGAAATGGCCGGTCATTTTCCTCACGGTGGAGGTCCTGCGGATGTCAGAGGTGATCTCGATATTATGGCTCTGCCTCCGAGGGTTCGACCCTTCATACCCGAGAGGTACGACCCTCCAGCACACATTCTTCCGCGAGCTGTTTTCCATCACTTCACTGACTTTGATGAGCGAGTGCTCGGGGATCTCCTCTTGCGGGAGCTGGAGTATCACCTCTCTCATTAGGCACGAGAGGTATTTACTTCATTTTTATCTTTTCTGCAACGTATTCTGCGCTTTTCGTGCATTCTGTTTACATTCTGAACACACGGCTCAATTATCTGAATTTCTGAACACTCAGCCTATAAATTGATTATGAACACACGGCACACATTGATTAACATTTGAACACACGGCCCAAGTACTGATCTTCTGAACACACAGTTCGAATTGAAAGTGAACACACGGCACACACTGATTGAGATTTGAACACGCAGCCCAAACATTGATTTTCTGAACACACAGTTTGAATTGAAGGTGAACACACGGCACACACTGATTGAGAGTTGAACACGCAGGCCAAACACTAATTTTCTGAACACGCAGTTCAAATTGAAGGTGAACACATGGCACACACTGATTGAGAGTTGAACACGCAGCCCAAGCAGTAATTTTCTGAACACACAGCCCAAATTGCAGGTGAACACGCAGCACACACTGATTGAAAGTTGAACACGTAGCCCAAACACTAATTTTCTGAACACACAGCCCAAATTGAAGGTGAACACGTGGCACACACTGATTGAGAGTTGAACACGCAGCCCAAGCACTAATTTTCTGAACTCACAGCCCAAATTGCAGGTGAACACGCAGCACACACTGATTGAAAGTTGAACACGCAGCCCAAACACTAATTTTCTGAACACACAGCCCAAATTGAAGGTGAACACGCAGCACACACTGATTGAAAGTTGAACACGCAGCCCAAATTGATGTCTAGCACGCAGCTTACACTTTGAAATCTGAACACGCAGCTCATTTACTTTATTTTGTACGCAGCCCATTCATTTCATTTGCACACAGCTCATTCATTTTATTTGCACACAGCTCATTCATTTTATTTGCACACAGCTCGTTCATTTCATGCTGAAGCATGTATTCATTTTGAATGCAGGTGACTTCTCGCACAGTGCGGGGATATGGCTCCACCGTAGCCAGAGATTGGTACGCCGAGCTCCCGGAGGCCGTCCGGGATTTGGTTGATTTGGCAAGGTTTGGGCCCTTCTGTACTGGGCTTTCCCGTTGTCCCGCCAGGAGGACGTTGATGGCAGCTTTGGTGGAGAGATGGTGGGACACCACCAACTCCTTTCATTTTTCCGCCACGGGGGACTTGACTATGACCCCGTTTGACTTTACTGTGTTGACTGGCCTCGACGTGGGAGGTTGGCCCATTCCTTATGACGAGGATATGGGTCAGTGGGAGGCCGCTTGGATATATCTACTGGGGGCTTGCCCACCTGTTGATAGAGCTTCGGGCAGAGTCCGATACACTTGGTTCTCCTCCCATTTTCGGAAGGTGGAGATGGAGCCCGGGACTCCTGAGGAGGCAGCACAGTATGCCCGTGGTTTTCTAATGTTCCTCTTCGGGACCACTTTGTTTGCCGACAGGGGGAACACTGTTGGGCTGTATCTATTGAGCGCCTTGGTGGACCTATCACAGGTCAGATGGTATGATTGGGGTGGCGCCACTGCTACCTTCTTGCTACATGAGCGCGACCTCCCGCGGACGGGGGGACTTACTTGGTGGTTACTGGAGAGCCTGGGAGGTACTTTCTGCCCTCCTGATTTACATTTCCACTCCTCATTACTTGTACACTGCACGCACGGCGTATTTTACACACTATATTTTGCCTTTAGCACTTTGCATTTACATTCTACACTGTTTTCCACAGTTATGGGTCTATGCGTACTTCTCGACATTAGCCGCAGAGATGGTGGTGGAGGGGCCCCTCGTGACCCCGTACTCACTTGTATTTGA
The DNA here is from genome assembly GCA_025200525.1 of Camellia lanceoleosa. Lineage (NCBI taxonomy): Eukaryota > Viridiplantae > Streptophyta > Magnoliopsida > Ericales > Theaceae > Camellia > Camellia lanceoleosa. The sequence continues at coordinate 36,817,924 of CM045760.1, forward strand.
GGGCCAGCACCGGCCAGGACTTCAGGAGTCTCTCATTTATCTACGGCAGTATTTTGACACGGTGCGGTCGACGGAGGTATTTCAGAACTCTCAGTTCCTTGTGCTTTCATCTTTGATTTGTCTTGTACCTTCCTGATTTCTGATTGATTGGTTACCCGCAGATTACATGGGAGCCCTGGGCATCCTTTGGTGAGAGTCTCCGATACCAGTTTGCTGGAGGGCGGGGTGTCTCTTAGTACAAGATTCTATTCGAGGGGCCAGTTGGTAGAGCATGGTTTTTGGGGGAGCGCTTCTTGCGCCAGGTATGGGGCTATATTTCTCAGGACCCTCCTTCAGCACCCCCGGTCGAGATGCGGATTGCTGATAGGCTCTCTTCTCGAGATGTTGTCAATGCTATGCTGGGTACTGATGCTTTGCTTTATCTTGAGGAGGGGGATTATGCTACTTACCGTCACATATACCTGATGCCTCCATTGACGGGAGTCCGTACTTCAACGATGAGGTCTGCCGGCATGCCATCTTCGAGCCATGCCCCGGCTCGGGCTGCAGAGGCTCTTTCCACCAACAGGGCTGGTACATCCAGAGGCGGGCGCGGATTTATTCCCCCGATCCCCCCGACTTATCATCATCCTGGATGGCCGGATATGCCGACTGAGCTGATGGGGTGGCAATATGGGACTACCTCTCCGATTCCGATCCCGATAGAGCCTCCAGTGCCTGGCCACCGCTATGTCAGAGACCCCAACTCACCACCGGTATGTTTTACAGCTTCGATTCATCACTCAGATTTTTGAACGTTCATTCCTTTACTGATACTCTTGCCTTTGCATTTGCAGTCCCGTGTTGAGTACATGGATCAGGTGCTCGAGATGGTAGCCTCACTTGAGGGGATGGTCCTGCGGAGGGAGGCGCAGTTGTCCATCATGGGCTTCCAGGTACCCTTTAGTTTTCTAGCACTGTATCTTCTGATCACATGCTGATTTTGGACATTTTACTGTATTAATAGGCTACTTGTGTAGAGCACATCTGACACACACCTCACTTACCCACTGTATTTACATGTACCCACTTCATGTAGTTCTCTTGTATCTGCCTCTGATGTACATGTTTTAGCTGATGTTTTCAAACTGCACTTTTCATTTTCAGATGCCTCCAGTATACGCTCAACCGCAGGTTGGGCCACCCGGGCCTTCTCGGGGAGGTGGACCATCTGGGTCTTTTCGAGGAGTTGGGCCATCTGGACCTTTTCGAGGAGCTGGGCCATCCATGCCTTTTCGAGGAGCTCGAGGAGAGGGATTGTCTCGCAGACGCAGGGCACATATTATAGAGGTAGAGCCCGATGAGGATGAGGAGGAGGATGTTGCAGATCGTTAGTCAGAGACGTCTGCTGACAGAGAGGAGGGCTTCGGTCTTGGCTCCGAGAGTGGAGGCGAGGCTGAGGGGGATCCTGAGGATGACAGCTCTGACTCAGACGGTGATGGGGGTGCAGAGGCTATTCCACAGAAGAGGATGAAAAGGGCCTCTTATTCCCGCTCTCGAGAGCATTGATGTTGCAGTTCCTTGTTTTATTTACCTTTTTGCTAGTAGTTGTAGCACATTGTACATTATTAGGCAGTTTTATATTTTTGTAAAACTTGTGCCCTTTGTTTGCAAAGTAAAGCATGATGGAATGAAACAGCTTTTGAAAAAGGTGTTGTACTTTTAAACTCTTAGCATCATATCGCATCGTTTTGCACCATAATGAGATTGAATGAAAATGTGCATTGTGCATTTGCCCAATCAGGTAATGAACCGATGTAACAACTTAACTTACCAAGATACAACAAAACCTTAGCAAGTTTACAACTCGATAAGCAAAATACAACAGTGTTGACAATTTAATAAACAAAACTTAACAAGAAAATTGCTTAAACAAAGAGTACCAACTTAAACACACGAAAACACGACAGCTCGACAAACAACTCGATAAGCAAAACAATAACTCGATAAGCAAAACAATAACTCGATAAACAAAACTTTAATAAAATAGAGTGTGCTTCGGACGATCTGGGCAACGGAATGCATTCGAAATAGAGGGAAATGGAGGCCTTTGACATACTCGTTGCATGGAAATGCTCGAAACTTCCTCCCGGGGGATAAAACAGGGCCAAGGACACACATGGGAGCATGACCGGCCACTTTTGGGGGCCGACCGGCCAGCTTTTTGTATGAGGGGGGGGGGGGGGAAATGTGGCCGGCCTGCTAGAAAAGGTGGCCGGCCGGCCACTTAATCCAGCAACCATCAACTTTTCGACACGTGTCCCCCTGAATAGTGTTCTCTCCTCTTTAAAAGCTCTAACTTCGGGACTCATTCATTTCATCACTCCTTTGCACAAAAATGGAGGCATTTCTCGTAGAAAATCTCACATCTTGGATCTCTTCTTTGGATGGCTTGGAAAAGTTAAACTTCCGGGGTTTCGGCTTGAATGCACTATTCATGCTGAGTCATACTTCACTGCACCTTCCTTTCCTCTATGCCGCGGCAAGGTTCTGGAACCCAGTGACATATGTTTTTAGCTTTGGCGGGCAGGAGGTATGTCCAACTTTTGAAGATTTTCAAGTTTTGATGGAGTCTGAATGTTCGGAAGAGATCTTGCCTCAGTTCCGCTTTGGCCACGCCCAAGCTTTAGGGCGGATGTGTGGACTTACCGCGCATGATGCGCGATCTCTGATTTGTAATGGGGAACTAGATATCCTTGGTTTGATCCATCGCTTTTTTGGTGCCGGTGACCGCGGTGACCATCATTGGCAAGGTTTCCGACAACATGCGCTCTGCTTGTGCATGCTATCTCACTTCCTGCTTGCCCCGGGCCTGGGTGGACCCAGCATCCGTTTGATTGAAGTTGCTCAGGGCTTGAAGGAAGGGAAGAGCTGTATTGCTATGGCGTTGGCCGAAACACTGATGGGTTTGGACGCTTTCCACCGTCAGGAGACGATCAGATTTGCGGGGAGTCCACTACTGTTACAGGTAATGTTTCCCACCCAATCTCACATATGTATTTGCTCGCATCACTCGGCCCTCAGCCTCGGTTTTTCTCACAAAACCCCTGCCTCACTGTTCTCTCATCGCACATCTCTCTATTCTTTATTCTCTCATTTTTCATCCCTCCCCAGGTATGGTTGATGGATAAACTGCAGGTTCTGGACTCTTGCCCTGCCTACTCGGCCGGCTACTTTTTTTCGGCCGCTTTGGTTGATGCGCTTGATGAGGATGGTGGTTCAAGCTGGATGTGCAATTTGTCTGTGACCGCATTGCTTGGCGTGTCCTTGGCTCAATCTTCCGCAATGAGCTATGGCATGTCGTGCGAGGTCGGTGATTGGTCGACTCACTTTGTGTTCTATTTTCCATTCGGTTCGGCGCTAGTTTGGCCATGATCGGACTTGCCTTGAGAGATTGAGTACCGTGCTTTTTCGGTCCGGCGCCTGACTTGCCGATATGCCACAACATGGAGGACTAGAGAGCTCCTGGCCCCTACTCCCACTTTCAGTTGCACTTTGTCTGACGAGTGCTGGGATTGGCTCAATGAAGAGGCACAGATTGGGCCTAGCTTGGCATTAGAGGCTTCGACTAGCTCCGGGAGGGGGCGTAGGGACACCTAACTTGACTATGCCCCGGATTTATTGCTTTATTAGTACTTTCAAGTTTTCTTTATGAGTGTAATAAAAAAAGCAACTCCAATTGTATGTAAGAGCAAGAGAACTCTGTTTTGAAATCAATGAAATTGAAGGTTGTGGTACTGAAAATTTTCCGCTTTGGTCAAAAAATGGTCTTAGTTGTAAAAAGATTAATTTGAACAAAGTCAACTTTTATTAAAACTTTTCAAAACTATTTTTGATATGGATCAGAACTGGATACGCCTGAGATCTGTCACTGAGATGCACAACCCCGGATCCTAGCAACTGGAAAGTTGCCCCTAGTCTGAATGGCACTATACCGGAGATTGTGATGAATGCTGATGGAAAAAGATGACTGAGATGATCAAAATGGACAAGGTTGATCGGGGAAAAGTTTATGGTTGAACTTTAGGATGAAGTTGCCTACGTATCCCAAAGATGGAAATCAAGCCTTACGTAGTTCAGGCTCAAGTTCGCTCGGGTATTTTTACTCTCCTTTTGCGCTCTAACTTTTGCCAAGGCCGCCGTTTGCGGGTTTTCAACCTTGCGAGCTCAGTTTTTATGATTTCAAATTTTTTGTGCTCTGAGTTTTGCCTAGGTCGCCCTTTTGGGTTTTCGGCCTAGCGAGCCTCTCAGGGGTAATATTTCTTCAACTTGTCCATATTGATCGGTTGTGAGAACTCCAAGCCATCTAGATCCATCAGAACCACAACTCTACCTGACCAAATTGACTTGATGATGTAGGTGCCAGTCCAGTTGGGTCTGAACTTGCCCCTTGGGTCGTGGATGGGAGCTCGGTTGTCTTTGAGCACCAAATCTCCTTCTTTTAAATTCCTGGACTTAACCTTCTTGTTGAAAGCCCGGGCAATTCTGCGTTGGTAACCTTGGACATGGTACAGTGCTTTCAGCCTTCTTTCATCGAAGAGCATGAGTTCCTCAAATCTGCTCTGCTGCCAATCCGCTTCGGCTATCTGGCACTCAGCCAATACTCGTAATGACGGGACCTCAATCTCAATAGGCAGAACGGCCTCCATCCCATAAACCAATGAGTACGGAGTCACCCCAGTAGAAGTTCTGATTGAAGTCCGGTAGCCCCACAGAGCGAACGGCAGCTTATCTGGCCAGTCCCGGTAGGTTTCCACCATCTTCTGCAGTATGTGCTTGATATTCTTGTTGACGGCCTCAACTGCTCCATTGGTCTGCGGCCGATAGGTAGACGACTTATGAAAAGCCACATTGTATTTCTCTAACAAATCAATCACCTCCTTCTTGAAGTGGGAACCATTGTTTGAAATTATTTCGTTTGGGACCCCGTAGCGACAGATGATATTGTTTCTGATAAATTTTGCGACGTGCGAAGCCTTCAACACCGCATAAGATTGGGCCTCAACCCACTTTGTGAAATAATCTATCGCTACCAAGATGAACTCATGCCTATTCGACCCCTTCGGCGTAACAGCTCTGATTATATCAATTCCCCAAACTGAAAATGGCCATGGCGAAGTCATGTTGTACAGCTTTGACGGCGGAATGTTCATGCGATTTGCATGAATCTGACAGTTGTGGCATTGCCTGACGAAACCAATACAATCCTCTTCCATGGTGGACCAGTAATAACCCTGTTTGAGGATCTTTCGTGCCAACATTACCCCATTCATGTGCGCACCACATTCTCCCCCGTGGATGGCTTCCATCAGACGCTTTGACTCTTCGGCATCAACGCACAGTTTATGCATTCCCAGATGACCCCTTTTATACAGTTTACCCCCGCAGATGATGAACTGAACTGCCATTCTCCTGCTTGCCCTTTTGTCTTTGGCATTTACCCCTGGCGGGTATGCTTCTTTCTCCAAGAAGTTCCAGATGTCGTAATACCAAGGGTTTTCGTCCTGAACTTCATCTATAGCGGCAATCGACTCGTAGGCAGGTGCAAATTTTTGGTCGATGATGACTGGACGCATCCGGACTCCACACGGGATGTCTATCATAGAAGATAGAGTTGCTAAAGAATCTGCGAACCTGTTGTTCTCTCTTAGTAGATGAGTAAAACTTAGCTTCTCAAACCGAGGAATCAGCAGGTCCAAGGTCTGGTGATACATCATCATCTTTTCCTCTTTCACTTTCCAGTCTCCTTTAGTTTGAGACACAACAAGGTTCGAGTCCTCAATGACGTCCAACCGTCTTGCCTCTAGTTCCAGGGCTGCTTCTAGACCAGCAATGCATGCCTCATACTCTGTTTCGTTGTTCGAGACTTTGAATCAGAGTTTGAAGGCTAGAGGGATACGGGAATTGTCGGGTGCTATCAGCAACACCCCTATCCCATACCTGTATTGATTTGACCTTCCGTCAAAGTACATTGTCCAAGTTTCGTCGTCGATATGCAAAATGGCCTCATCTGGGAATAAATACTCGACTGCTTCACCCCTTTCCACTGGATGGTCGGCTAAGAACTCTGCCACTGCTCTTCCTCTGACCGACTTGCGTGTTACATACTTTAGATCAAATTCGGAGAGCAACAGCAACCAACGAGCTAGCCTACCCGTAAGTGCTGGTTTCTCGAAAAGATATTTGATGGGATCAAGTCGTGAAACCAACATTACAGAGTGAGCTAACAGGTAGTGCCGCAGCTTCCTGGTAGCCTATACCAAAGCTAAGCAAGCCTTCTCCAGCGGAGTGTAGCGTGTTTCGTACTATAGCATCTTCTTGCTTAGATAGTAGATGGCTTTCTCCACCTTGTCTTTTGATTCTTGCGCAAGCATGCAGCCCATTGTAGTCTCAGTTACTGACAGATACAAAATTAACGGTTTCCCTGGTTCTGGCGGTGACAACACGGGTGGGTTCTGTAAATATTCTTTAATCTGTTCAAATGCAGCTTGGCATCGGCCGTCCCATTGGAACTTCTTTCCTTTCTTGAGGAGGCCAAAAAGTGGTTCACAAGTCAAGGTTAATTTTGAGATAAACCGTCTTATGAATTGCACTTTACCCAGAAAGCCTTGTACCTCCTTTTCAGTCCTTGGTGGTGGCATTTCTAAGATGGCCTTGATTTTGGAAGGGTCGACCTCGATGCCCCTTTGTGTAATCAGAAACCCTAGCATTTTTCCCGCTATAACACCAAATGTACACTTCTGAGGGTTTAGCCGCAACCGGAATTCCCTAATCCTTTGAAAAAACTTGTGCAAGGCGGTGTAGTGGCCCTCTCTTTCTTTGGATTTGACAATCATGTCATCCATGTACACCTCAACCTCTTTGTGGATCATGTTGTGTAATATCGTGGTTGCGGCCCGTTGATAAGTAGCTCCAGCGTTCTTCAATCCAAATGGCATGACTCTATAGCAGTATGTCCCCCACGGGGTGGTGAATGCAGTCTTTTCCCGGTCTTCTGGCGCCATCACTATCTGGTTGTAACATGAGAAGCCATCCATGAATGAGAGCAAAGCATGCCCTGCTGTGAAATCCACCAACTCATCGATATGCGGTAGGGGAAAGTTGTCCTTCGGACTAGCTCTGTTCAAATCCCTGAAATCCACACACACCTGGATCCTGCCATCCTTCTTCGGCATCGGAACAATGTTGGCCAACCAAGTCGGGTATTCTGATACCAGCAGGAAGCCTGCGTCGATTTGCTTGGTGACCTCTTCCTTAATCTTGAGAGCCCAGTCCGGGCGAATCCTCCTGAGTTTCTGCTTGACAGGTCGGGCTTTGGGGTCAAGGGGGATCCGATGCTGTACAATCTCAAGATCGATTCCAGGCATGTCTTCGTAGGACCACGCGAAAACATCTTTGAAATCTTTTAATAAAGCGACTAAGCGCTTGCGTTCCTCCGAAGACAACGTGGACCCGATCTGGACCAGCTGCGGGTCCTCCTCAGTACCAATGTTCACAGTAGTGATTTCATCCATTAAAGATTTGACAAATCTCTCTTGCTCTTGCTCAATTAAACGTTGCAAAACCGGAGAAACTTCGTTCTCGTCGTTTTCATCAAAGTTTTGAAAGTCTGAATTAATGCAATAAATCAAGGGCACAGAAAAGTACTCAGAAACCACAGTTATTTGATTTTCATTAAGCACATCCAAATTGTCCGATTCATTTACAACAGACTCAAATGAAAAGGAAAAAGACGACCTAGACAGGACTGTGGTATTCGGGTTATCATCTCCAAGATTACCAGATTCAGACTCAGTCGAGCTGGAACCTGATTCCGACTCACAAGACTCGGTGGAATCAGATTCCGACTCACTACCTGCCCCGGTACTGCTGGACAAAAATCCCTCCTCGTATTGCCAAGTGAGAGAGGGTGCGATAGATGCATCTAAGATAGTCGCTGGTAGGCCCGCAACCGTTTCATCCCCAATCATGGAAACCGAGAAGTTATCCCCCAAGCACTTATGGTCGATCGGAGGATCAAAAAGTAAACATGCCAGTGCTACCCCCATTTCAAATTCTGTGCACTCAGGATCCACTGCCTTACACTGCTCAAGCTCAGCTGATGGGTCTGTCTGCTCTGTGGCAACGTCATCCCCGGATAGTTGCAGGTCAAAGAAGATCTCGAAACCTGGCACGCACTTCTTCTCCACGTTTAGCCACGGCTCTGGGAAGCCGTAAAATGGAAAGTCTTCTCCCTCCCGGAAGAAGCGTTCGTTTAGGGTACCCTGGATGGGCCTATGCATTAACTCAAAAGGCTTCCTAGCCTGCTTTGCTCTGGCTCTTCCGGCCATTTCTTTTCCCTTCCTCACCCAGTCCTCTTTGGTGGGCAGATAACCCAAGCCAAAGGTATGAGGGTTGTGTGGCACTTCGCCCAATGCTGCAACGTCTTTCCGGCCGCTCCTTCCTAATCCCATCCCGGGGATGTGTTGTAGCTTGTTCATGAGGTAGACAGATTGAGCACTGACGTACACTCCCTCATTCACAGCCATAATATTCTGCACCGCCCGTGCCTCAGCCAAAGTGAACCCTGATAAGAAAACATCCTCTGTGCCATGCTCGATGTCCAAGACAGGTGTGGACACTTCTGGCGGCGGATGGATTGATGAATTCCCGAAGACAATAGCCACCCCCTTCCCGTGAGGGTACTTCAACATCTGATGTAGAGTGGAAGAGACTGCCTTTACTTGGTGCAACCACGGCTGCCCCAAGAGTAGATTGAAGGTTGCGGGAACGTCCAAGGCATGAAATTCAATGTTATGTTGTCCCGGACCAACCTGAGTCTGAATTTTGACAGTCCCCATCACTTCCCTGCTAGTATTATCATATGCTCTGATCACCTGAGTAGTCGGCACGAAGTCCGCGGGTTTCAACTAGATTGCATACGCTGTTCTGGCTGGGCAGACATTGATGGCGAACTCGGTATCAACAAGTACCACTGGTATCCACTTGTCTCTACATTCCACGGAAACGTAGAGGGGTTTGTTATGATTTGTGCCCTCAGGCGGTAGTTCTTTGTCTGAAAAGGTTAATGCCAGGGAACCTCCTCCCGGAAAGACCAGCCCAACCAGCTGCTCTGGTGTAGTATCTATAGAGAGTTTGGCCTTGTCCATGGCAGATAGGGGCGGCTGTCAGGTACCGCGATGCCATAGCGATCCCCGGATGGAGATGTGCCTTGTATCTTCTTTAATTGCTTAAGCACAGCTTCTTCTTCAATCTGTTTCTCTCTCTGTTTCTCAGCTTCCTTGTCTTTCCCGGATGCCTCAGGTTGGTCTAAGTGCGGAGGCTTGAAATACCTCCCACTTCTTGTCATATGAGCGACCTCGTCAATATACCAAGTATCATCTGGTTGATTACTTTCCCAATCCTTATTCGTGTGGGCAAGACATAAATCATCGTCTTCCCACCACATTCTGTCGGCAGCCGACAGACACCTGTCCGGCTCCGGTATGATCGTACTCGCAGCATCTTCAGTCCGTATGCCCGTAGCGTTTTCTGTTCCTGTGCACACAACACTTTCGACCCCCACATGGGCCGTAGCTTTTATGATTCTCTCGGAATCCTCAAATCTTTGTTGTTCCAACTGCGTCAGTACAGCTGGTTGTTTAATACTCCCTACATTTACAATGCCCAAATTCTGAGCGAAATTCTTAGTGCCGGCGCTCTCCGGCGGTGTATTCTGACTCTCGGCCCTTCCGGCCACCACTGATACTCTTGCCCCTACCGGGCCCTGTTTTAGTTGATATTCTACGACGTCTGATTGATCATCTAACCATCCGCTAACTTCTGCCGACTCCTCATATTCGAACCAGTTGATTGCCGCATCCCTTGACTCTTGGTCACTGAAGAACTGGAGGTTGGCAAGGTCCTCTCCTACAGCTGTTAGGTCATCTGTTCCCCGTTCAAATCTGTCCCCCTGTATTACACATAATTTCGCTCTTTCTGGCGGTCCCATACTCAGCTCAGACCGGCCCACTGACTGGATGTATTCACTTGGATCATAGGCTCCTTCAGCGAGATTCCCAGACTGTTCAACCTCCGACTGAACAACCCCACTTTCCTCTGAAATCTGCACTGTCCCATCTTCGGTGGTCACCACCACTGGCTTAGATCAGTTTGTGGAGATGTCCATCATGCACAAGTCAGTGCAGACAGGAAGGATCACCTCCGGCTTAGGTAGGTGGGATGGGGTGATATAGATACTGGGATCGTAAGACACGACCCCAGTTTGGATGAAGTTGATTCTGTTGGAAGGAGGGGCTTGGTTATGTGGTGGGAGAGGATTTGTCGTGACGTTGGGTTTTTCGGGAGGTGTGATCACCTGCTTGTCAATAAGATCCTGGATCTCATGACGCAATCTGTAACAACGGTCGGTGTCATGACCGTGCTATTGGTGATCTGTAAGATATTTTCTTGGGTCGTGAGAGGGAGGGAGTGGATTTGGTAGTGGCCTCGGCTCTAAGGGCGTCAGATGCTTCTTCCTGATTAATACCCCCAGAGCTTTGGACAGGGGCATATGTAGGGGTGTGAAGGTTCTTTGGCCTCTGGGTTGATATTTGGTGTTTTGGGTATTGCTTCCAGATGCGCCAGAGAAAGGCGTGGCTGTCATGGGTCTTGGGGGAGGGGGAATGGTGGCGACCATGCTCACCTCTGAAGCTCGTGCAGTTGTAGCGCCACTCGGGCCTGCGTTGTTGTTACGGTTGAAAGTCTTTCTAGGTTGCTCCCTATCCTGGTCGATCATACCTTGTTTCATGGCATTCTCGATCTGTACCCCCATCTCGTGTAAATCTGAGAAGGTGGGAAAAGGGAGTACAATCATCTTCTGCATCAACTTTGGTTGAAGATTACGTACAATCATCCTGATTTGATCTTTGTCTGTAGGCCTCAAGGTCATCATCGATGCCTTCGCCCTCCATCGAGTTACGAAATCTGAGAAGGTTTCTTTAGGCTCCTGCCTCGTTGTTTCGAGATCACGAGTTGTAATCTCGATCTGGGTATTGTACGAGTACTGTGCAACAAAGGCCTCAGCCATTTCATCCCAGCTTCTTTTGACCTCATATTCTAACTTCGCGTACCAGATGGCGGCCACACCCGACAAAGTTCGGCCGAACAGAGAAAGCTTTTGTGCCCATTGGCCGCAGAATGTCTGAGAATAGCCGAAGATGGACCATGGGGTCCCCGGACCCATCGAAACGGTCAATTTGTGGCATCTTGAACCTATCGGGCAATGTCACGGCCACGTCGTTGTATCCGTCCTTGATGTCCGGAATGGCCTTCACCCCTTGTGATTTCTTGAAAAGCTTATCAAGCTTGCTCAGTTTTAGAGCTGTATGGTCCATTTTGAACTCAAAGGGAGAGTCTGGGTGGTTGTGTATATGGGTTTTGGACAGTTGAGGCGGAAGCGGGGGCGGAGCTAGCCCCGTTGGAAGATTCGTGTCCTCTTGGATATTCTGGACATTTGGCACGGTGTTCTGGGTGTTTGGCAGAGCATTACGGGCGATGAGTGCTGCTCGGGTAATGGGGGCCCTGGTGGAGGAGGAACCTGATGTGAAGCAGATGCCGCATTCTGCTGTTGCAGTCTAGTGATTAGCTCGGCTTGCTGGGCCATGATTGCAGCTTGTTGCTTGGAGAACTACCTTGGCGGCGTCCTCTTGCATCATCTCATGCTCTCCTGCATTTGGTGCATTAGGGCTTCCACCCCTGACGTATTTTGCTGATCCATCTGACTGACCGGTAGATCTATCTCGATAGCAACAATTGGGACCTCAATCCTATTATCCTCTGATGGAGTAACCCACTGTTCTGGCAACCTCTGCTACGACACCTCGCGCTTCCTTGGCTTTCTCGACAACGGGGTTAGAGAATAGAACACTGGATGTCCGTCAACCAGATCCTCGGATCGATTGAGTCGGCGACCTCGTGTCCAAAGTGCTTGGGGAATATCTACTGGGTTGGAAGCAATGGTGCTAAAACTGCCCCTAGCAAAAGATAAATAAAGCAAAAAGGACATAAATAACCAGATAAATGAACAGCATGACAGCTTAAAATAAATACACAACACACAGTCGGGCATACAACACACGGTTGATAAGTTGAAAACACACTGTCTCCAAATACTGATCACTGTCCCTGAATCACTGTTCCCCAAAGACTGAATCGAATACCCGCAGATAACTGATTCTCAAATACTGACTGATGCCCGCAGGCCTGATGCCCAAACTTGCAAACTGATACATGCATTCCTGTAGAGACACACTCTAAAGCACATAACAGATAAGTGAGAGCCAAAACACCCCTATGTGGGGGGTAGGGTTTCCCTGTCCTATTTTGTCAGGAGCTAGGGTTTCACTACGCACGCAGCGGTTTCAAACAACCTATATCGGGTAAGCAACCTGTCCTAGTTTGGAATGGTCACTACGGGTTTCGATATGCACTAGGTCGAATGGTCAAAAAGAGTGCCCCGGTAAAACCGGGGTTTGTGTTCCCATATTGGTAGAGTCCATAACCGGTCAGCCTTATGGTCATGCCTTGACAAGATAAGCCTCCGGCAAACCGTTCAGGAATAGCAGATGGCAAACACGGTGTCCTAGGCGCACCAACGCAAATGCAATGCAAAAAAACACATAAGTGTAGTGAAAACCAGATATCATGAGTTCGAGTCAAGTTCTCTAATTCCCCAACAGAGTCGCCAAAAACTGTAGACAGGCCCGCGGGGGACCTCGCTACAGCTCGGACTCGATTTGTGTTACGGTTCTTAATCTTGAACCAAAGAGTCTAAATCCGGCAAATCGTTTTGAGAAAACAGATTTTTGAAAGAAGTGCCAAACATGGACTGTTTTGCTAGATACAGAGTCGCCACCTAAATATTTTATTTTTGGAAAATTTAGGAAACCCTGACTCGTTGCCTAAGGCCACGTGTCTGTCATCACCAAAGTTGCCTCGGCTCGGGAACTTGTGTACGATTGGGGAAGGTCACTTCGTGAGCACCCCCGCTCGCCCGCTCAAAGATCGGCCTCTACTAACCATGATACCTTTTTTTGAAAACATTGTGTGTTCTTATTCCAGTTATTAGCTTAGGTTACTATGTGATGCGCACAGCATACAAGTATAGACTAAGTCGTCTGAATTGGAACAAAACACTTCATGTTTGTTTGTGAAAATGGTTTGCTACTCGCAAGTAGGCTTAAAATGCAGATTTTGCCACCCTCGGGTGGGCTTAGAAAACATGATTTTGCCACTGTCTAGTGGGCTTAAAACAAACATTTGATGAATTGTTCTAATCCAAATAACCCGACCTTCACCTACAGGCATTCAAGGCAGTTATATCACATAAGCAATTAGCCTCATGGTAAGCATGCTATTCATGACAGTCATTCACACGCATGCAAGGATGCTAAAGCATAAAACTCACCGAGTACTCCAAGCCAAAACAAAAGCTAATTAAAAATCATGCATGATCCTAACTATACAGAAATGCCTAATGCAACACATGCAAAGACGCAAACTATATCAGGCTCGGCTATTCAAAACATGACATGTGGAATGCTACAGCTAACATGTATTCAACTTGGAATTGAAATACAAATGCAGTTAGTATGATGCGCCGAGCCCGGTGCATGCAAGACAAATGAATGAATGTAAACATGCTATCATACTGTATGCTAATTGAAACATGCCCTAATCTAACCATCATAAGCGGATAAATAAAAGGGAAGAAAAACGTGGGGTTGGAAGACATACATCACACACACGCACACTTATTACAATTATGCCCTCGCACAGAGGGTCCGAATAAATAGTACAGTCCAAATAATACAGTCCAAATATGTACAAATTCCTAATTAATTTACAAATTAACTCAGAAAAATAATAAGCTGGTATGCAAGTTAGGGACCGTCTTGACTCTTCTTCAGATGATGAATGATGCATGTCCGGGTTGCCTTTGCGTGGAAATCCACTGTGATGCCCCAATTAGCCTCTGTTTTGCAATGGTTTTTGAAAAGCGCGCCAAGCCTCGAAAGATTGCTGATTCTTGATTTGCTGCAACAGAGAGCAGGAAAGGGGCATGGCAATGTATTTTCACAAATGTATGCATGCCTCGATCCTCGTGCCACCAATCACGTATCTCGATGCATGATGGCCGAGGAGTCGAATTGCACAATTCAATATGGAATGAATGCACATGAAAACTCAACAAGACCTAACTCCATCATAGATGATCCGGAGTGTCGGTGACTGGGAAATTGAGATACGTTCCGTCACTCAGAGTACGAAACGTACCTCGTTTCCCATGCTCGGGCTAACTCCTATCCCGAACACAATGCAATATGCATGACATGCATGAAATGCAATTAAGATACAACCTACCATGCAAAATGCTATGAAATGGCATACACGATGCACGAGGTAACATGGCATACACAATGCGCTAACATACAACCTAGCATACACAATGCTATGAGATGAAATGGCATACACAATGCATAATGGACTTACACTAACATAATTGGACCTCAGCCACACTCACATAAGAGGCCATAAGATGAAAATGAGACACTCGAGATGCGTGCACACATGCACGCAAACCGAGGACCGATCCTAAGGCACGGATGCCACTCTAACATGACATGGCAAAGCATAGAATATGGCACACTAGAATGCAATTTTCAGAGGCAATAAATGATGCAAAAAAGCCCCGAAAGATGGCGAAATGACTCCCGATGCATGGAATAGGTCCCGAAACATGAAATTAGGCATACGGAATGGCCTATGGCTATGCAATGCATGCATTATTTGAACACGGAATGTGAAGACAGAATCAAGAAAGCCCAAAAATAAGCATGTTTACAGTTCTAAGCAAGGCCAAACAGCGAACGAAAACGGGGCTAAACTAGCATGCAAAAACAGCCCCCAAAACAAGATAATGAAGCAAGTGAATGCTGCTGACCCTAAAGAGAGAAGGGACCTTCTACAATGTTGAAGAGGGGTCCAAAATATGATGTTTTAAAGTTTACCACAAACCACAAAAACCGACACAAGTATGGAAAAATCCTCATGCAAGAAAGGGGCCAAAATGGAGACAAAGAAGCAACTGATGCATGCTGGTCCCAAACAGGTGAGGGCCCTTCAACAATGTTGAAGAGGGGCCAAAAATATGACCTTTTACAGTTTGTAATAAGAGCCAAAAGAGTATACAAGTATGCTCAAAATACCATGCAAGATTAGGCCAAAAAGAGAGCTATAACACAAAGTATAAAAATGATGCTTTAAACAATAAAAGACCCTTGATGAAACATGAATAGGGGGTCAAAATAAGGCCATTTTTAGTTCGGACCAGAGCCCAAAAACAGAAGCATAAGAAGCTAACAAATCATGCAAAAATGGGGCCAAAAGGGGAATATAATGGCAAGTGACAAAATGAGGGCCCAAACAGTGATGAGCCCTTCAACAATGTTGAAGAAGGTCTCAAAATAAGCTACTTCATAGTTTACAACATGCCTCAAAACAGTTTACATATAGGCCAAAAACAACATGCAAGACAATGGCATATTAGGGAGATAATGAAGCAAGTGAAAAATGGGCCTCAAATAGTGAGAGGCCCTTAATGAAAGATGAAACAGAGCTCAAAAAAATGCTACTTTCAGTTATGGCTGGAGCTCAAATATACAAGCAAGAAGAGTTAAGAAAACTTGCAAAAATGAGCTAGAAAAGAGGGAAATGTTGCTCACCCTTGTAGACCAAGTCTTTGGCTGGCTTTGGACCAAGAAATGCTGCTTTCTAGCCTCTGAGAAGACCCTCCAAGCTGCTGGAATGGAGGTGGTGGTGTGGTGCTAGGTGGTGGTGTAGAAATGGGGTATAGGACTTGGATGTTTGAGTGCTTGAAGTGAGGGAGAGAGGGGGGGTGCAATATATGGCTCAAAAGGGATTTTTCTAACCCTTTGCAAGGGGGATGGGGCTGTTGTATATGTAGGCAAAAGGGGGAGAAAATATGGGAAAAAAAATTGGGGGAAAACAATCCAAGTTGGCCCCCCAGATACAAAATCTGGGGGGGGGAAAAAGTGTATTTTTGTAATGTACTTGTAGCAAGGAGCAAGGCCGGCCAGGTATTGGATTTGCAGGTGGCCGGCTGGCTCTCCCCATGGCCGGCCGGCTAGGGGTCAAAAAGGCCAAGTGTAATTAGTGGCCAGCCACCACAGATTGGTGGCCTCCCATGTGTTCTCAACACAACCCTGTGGTCAAAAATTGGAAACAGTGAACCAGGAGAGAGAACAACCCACTTTTCAAAGGGGTTCAAAAGGTTCAAAAGCAATTACTGGCTGGCCACCAAATATTGGTGGCCTCCCAGATGTGTACATCACAAATATGGGGGTTAGGGTGCAAGAAAATGGCCCAAGGGTGGTCAACATTGGCTTTGAAGTGCGAGAAAACGGGCGACGGAGCGCGATGAAGGAATATAACTGGTTGCTGAAACAATTACTGGCCTCCCACCCTTCTACGACCTTCCTGGTGATGAAACAGAGGTCCCCGCCAAAAATGAACAAAAACCGATGCAAAATGAAGGTTCGGGGGCCGAAACGCGTAGTCCGAGGCCCCGAAAACTGACTGTTAGGCACCGGGAGTGGTGTTCGACCACAAAATTGGTCTCTCGGACCTCAGTGTCCCTTAAAAGGGAGTGAATAAGATGCATGCCGAAAATTGGAGCAAACGGAGGTGGTTAGGCGGTCCCAAACCGAGGCACTCGGCTTGACGGCTCCAAAAATCGGGAACCGGGCTCCGAAATGGGCAAAATGGCCTACGACCACGCAATGTAGCCCATGGCCACTGAGAGATGGTCTACGAGACCCCTCCCACCCTTTGAAAAGAGAAACAGAGAAAATCGAGCTTGGTTCGCAAACCGAGGCAAGGCACAGAAAAGCCCGAAAGTCCGGAGATAGGGCTCACGGCCGAGACTCTGAAACTTCTGGACGAGCACGATATGCAACATCACCAAGCGCTCAATCGGTGACGTCTGAGTCTTATGGTCGGTCAAAAATGGGGTGTCTACATGAGGAAGCAAGGGGATCTTGGTGGGTGGATCCCAATGGTGAAGTAAAGAGGAAGACAATCAAACCCTAATTCGTGGTCTGAAAGAAGCAAAGCGAACTTGATTACGCTATTCGTGGATAACTTGCCTGAATCCATGGCACCTAGGAACTTGTATGATCTATTCACCAAATTTGGCGTGGTTAAAGACGTCTTCATACTATATAAGAGAAGGAAAGCAACAAACTCCAGATTTGGTTTTGTTCGGTATGATTGCTCTATTGCAGCTAACGTTGCAGAACAAAAAGCTAATGGGTTGTGGGTAGATGATAAATCCCTATCAGTCAAAATCCCTGAGTTTGATAAACATACAGAGGCAAGGCAGTGAGGAAAAAATTTCTCATCAAGACAACCAATGGTAAGGAACATATCCGTTATGGCCAAGAGCTCCATTTGGAACCATCGCACCGATGGGAGATCGTTTGCAAAAGTCATTAAAGGGGATCATCAAAAAGCCCCGTCTGCTGTGAAGACAACAATCAGAGTAGAAGAGATAGACAACGGTTGGCTTTATGAGAGTTTGATCATGAGACTCAAACTAGAGCACACCTCTGTACATGTGAAAAATGAACTAATCAAAAGAGAAGACCACAATGTGTTGGTAAGAGAGGGAGGTGGGCGAGATGTATTTCTTTCATTTCTCTCCACAGAAGACCTGTTAGGCAAAAAGTCTATGGTTGTGGAATGGTTCCAGCACTGGTGCGAGTACATCACAATTTGGAGTCTTGGTTTGTATCTACAGTAACAAAGACAAGTTTGGATCAGCTGTATTGAGGTACCCCTTAACCTCTGGAGTTCAAATACATTCAGAAGGATTGGAAGCATATGGAGAGAGGTGGTTCTCTTGGATGGTAATATTGGTGCACCAAAATCATTTACAAATGGCAGATTCAAATTAATCACTGATGTAATGGATCCGATTAATACATGTATCAATCTGGAGTGGAAAGGACGAGTATATCCTATTCGAGTATTTGAAGAGCACTATGTTGTGGATGATAGCCTCAGTTGTAAAGCCACATTCTCTAAGGACCCAGTTGAAGTTGTCTGCTCCAAAATACATGGTGTAGTCCAACTCTGTCAAGAACACAGACCAAAGGAGGAAGATGGTGACATGGCAGGAGCGTCTGTTAGAACCAATAAGGGTCCGACAGCTGGGTTGAAGGCTATGGATGAGCTGGCTGTAGGAAGCAGCTGGAGTAACACATCAGTTGTAGCAGAGACTGTAGCTTGTGTTGGGAATTCAAATGAAGAAGGCATATGTGTGGCTGATTCAATACTGCCAGTGAAAAGTCTACATCAAAGGTGTAATCATTTTGCCCAAAAAAGTGTAGAAGAGCAGCTAGTTACAGAAACTATGCAAAAGAGGGTTGAGTGCAATCCAGATCCTCAATTTAGTCCCATTGTAGGCCCCGCAGTTGAGGGTCATATACTCACCTCAGGCTTTATTAAAAGCCTTAGTGAGACTTCAAAAGAAAGGCCTAGCATTTGTATAGAGTTAGCTTTGGGCCAAGTTCAAAATGGGCTGTAGCCCAATGAGACAAGCCATCTGAGTTTGCTGCCCTCTAGGCCCTTTAATAATGGATCAAATACTTTAGTTATGAAGCAGTTGTGTGAAGCATCATCTGGAGTGAGTCCACAATCTAAGGCCAACGTTACTTTCAAGCCATCCACTTCAGGATCCACCAACAGCCGTTTAAAGAAAGGAAAAAGGAAAGGTGCTAGAAGAGAAGGGTTCAAGCAATCTTTATTAGCAGGTAGATTTTCTGGATTTGCAAGAAGGGTAGGGCATAAAGGGGCAGGTTCAAGCAATGGGTTCAAAAGAGAAATTAGAGCCAGATCTTAAACTGTTCACTCCTTACCTAGTCACACATCAGAATCAATTCACAACACCTCAACAAAGGAAATTCTTCAAGAGGCTCTTGAAACACTCCATGTAGGGGAAACTCTGGGGATTGACTATAAGGGCCAAGAATTGGAGGTTGTCAAGAAATTCATATGTATGGAGGAGCAAGACAAAGTGAGAATGGCTGGAGGTACTGGTGGTGTGGAATAACCAGCTTCCTCATGGGTGCAATATGGAGTATAACTGTTATACATGAAGATTCTAAGCTGGAATGTCAGAGGTTTAGGAAGGCCTGAAAAAAGAAGGAAAATCAGGAAGATTTTGTATGAGCGGACAGTAGATATGGCTTTGCTTCAACAGACAAAGCAATCAAGTGTTGCAAACTTGCGAATTAAAAGTTTTTGGCCTAGAGACAAGATGGAATTCATGTCTGTAGATGCTACAGGTTTGTCTGGTGGATTAATCTGCATCTGGGATCCTGATGTCTTTCATCTCTCAGACTGTTATAGCAGCAGGAACTTTATTCTCTTATCAGGTAAGGCTCACAATTCTTTTGACTGTGTTCTGGTTAATATCTATGCCCCAAATGATGTAATAAGGAGAAAGGCTTTATGGGTGACCCTGTTAAATTTGAAAACAATTTTTGTAAACCCATGGTGCCTTGGTGGAGACTTCAATGAAATTAAGAATGTGGGGGAAAGAATAGGAATCTCTTGCAGGGATAGAGGTATGCAGGAGTTTAATGACTTCATTGATAACTGTGAGGTGGTAGATGTCCAAATGCTAGGCAGAAAATTCACTTGGTCTAATACCCTTGAAGGGAAAAAGTGGAGTAGAATATATAGATTTTTTCTTAGTCCTGAATGGTTAGTGAGATATAAACTCAAACTATGGGGTTTTCCAAGAACTATCTGACCACTGCCCACTTCTTCTCATGGAGGATGGTTGGGACTGGGGGCTCAAACCTTTCAAGTTTCTAAATGCATAGACCTTACATCCATCATTGGCTTTCTTGGTAGAGAGTAATTGGGGTGAACTTCAACAGTATGGATTTGCAAGATCTATCATGAAGAGGAAATTGCAGTCCCTGAAGTTGGTCTTAAAGAAATGGAATAAAGAGTCTTATGGTAATGTAGCAAAAAAATTAGAAGCTTCTGAATCTGCTTTGCATGATCTTGATCTAAAAGCTGAAACTAGACCTCTAGATGAAGGTGAATTGATGCTGCAAAGAGAGAAAATGGTTGAAATGTGGTCACTGAGCAGGAAGATGAAATGGGAGTGGCTCCAAAAATCTAGGATGGACTGGAATCTGAAAGGGGATAGAAACACCAAGTTTTTCCATGTCATGGCCACTAGTAGGCAAACCAGAAACACTATTAACTCCATCACAGTTGGGGGTGTGATTCTTGAGGACCCAGCTTCAGTCAAGAATGAGGTTTGGCTCCACTTTTCAAACCTGTTCAAAGATGATTGGAAAATGAAGCCAACTCTGAAAGGTGAATTCAAAAGTATTAGACTTTGTTCTCACTTCCTTGTTCTTGAAGCAGATTTTTCTGAAGAAGAAATTTGGGCTACAGTAAATGATTGTAATGGGAACAAAGCCCCAGGACCAGACGACTTTAACCTAATGTTTTTTTTAGAAATTTTGGAAGGTGCTTAAAGGTGAATTCCTCAAATTTATGCAAAAGTTTCATGCCAGTGGCAGTTTAATCCCAGGTTTGAATAGCTCATTCATTACTTATGTCCCTAAGAAGGAAAAAGCTTTATCACTAAATGAATTCAGACCTATTAGTCTGATTGGTTTTGTCTACAAAATTATTTCCAAAGTCCTAACAAATAGATTGAAGTTAGTTATGCCTTCGATAATTGGTAATTCACAATCTGCTTTTCTGGGAGGTAGAAACATCTTGGATGGTGTTTTGATTGCAAATGTAGTGGACAGCTGGGTCAATCCAAGAAAGCTGGGCTGATCTTTAAAATAGATTTTGAGAAGGCTTTTGACTCCATCAACTGGAATTTCCTCCTTTCAATGTTAGCAAACTTTGGTTTTGGCAAAAAATGGATCTCTTGGATACAGGAGTGTGTCTCTACTGCTAGAATTTCAATCCTTGTCAATGGATCTCCAACAAAGGAGTTTACTACCCAGAAAGAGGTTAGGCAAGGTGACCCCTTATCACCATTCTTATTCAATTTGGTTGTTGAGGCATTAAATATTCTCCTTCAGAGAGCTATGGGCCTAAGACTACTTAAAGGTGTATCTGTTGGAGTCAATGATGTGGTGCAATTGTCCCACCTTCAATTTGCAGACAATTCCCTTTTATTCTGTGAAGCTGAGATATCAGAGGTGCTAAATATGAAAAGAATCCTTAGATGCTTTGAAGTGGTTTCAGGACTTAAAATCAACTTCCGCAAAAGTGTGATTTGTGGGATTGGCATCTTCGGATTTGCCCTTGCTGAGTTTGCTTGCCTCTTGAACTGCAAGTCTCAAAATTTACCTATCAAGTATCTAGGACTACCCTTGGGTGAAAACCCAAAAAGAAAGAAAACTTGGAAACTAGTAGTTGATAAGATAAAACTAAGGCTAGCCGGGTGGAAAAGAAAGCTACTATCTTTTGCTGGTAGATTAACCTTGGTGAAACTAGTGTTATCAAGTATACTTGTGTACTACTTATCATTATTTAAGCTACCTGAGGGAATTGCGTAGGAGTTAGACAAAATTCAAGCCTCTTTCTTATGGGGTGGGCCAGATCTGAAGCGCAAAATTCATTTAGTGAAATGGTCAGAGGTTACTAAGAGCATAAAGCAAGGTGGTTTGGGTGTTAGAAGAATCAGAGACGTGAATGTGTGTCTACTCCTAAAATGGTGGTGGAGATTTGCTTCTGAACCTATGTCACTTTGGTATAGGGTGTTATGCAACAAATATCTGTTCCTTGGTGGGAAATGGATTCCAAACCCAAGTTTAAACACCTCATCCTCTTATATTTGGAATGGCATAGTGGCAACAGGTGATCAAAATCAGCCTTTTTCCCTTTACTATGCTAGCAACCTCCAGTTAAAGGTGGGCAATGGCTATCGTATAAGGTTCTGGTATGATTCATGGTGTGGAAATGTCTGCCTAAAAGAGGAGTTCTCTAGGCTCTTTAGTTTATCTTCACAAAAGGAAGGCCTGCTTAAGGAATTTGTGGAAGTCTCTGGCACTGCTAAGAACTGGTTGTTCACATTTAGGAGGTCTTTATTTGTTTGGGAAAAAAATGAATTGCTCAGGCTATATGGATTTATAGGTCCAGCCCCTTCCTTTCAATAGGAGTCCCAGGACAGTACAATTTGGAGTGCAGCCAAGCTTGGGCAATCTTTTGTGTCCAACTTCTACAACCAAACCAGCAGTGACTCTGGAGGCACTGAAAGATTCAGTCATCTGGTATAGATTAAGTACCTTCCTCCTAAGGTGTAATTCTTCGAATGGCTCGCATAGAAGCACAAGATCAAAACCTCTATATTCTGCAGCGGATTAGAGTCTTGGATAGTTATGCCTCTACACTCTGCGTATTTTGTAAATCTCAGCAGGAATCCATTGAGCTTGTTCTTATCCGCTGCCCATCTGTTTGGAGAGTCTGGTCTGGACTGCTGCAATGGTGAGGTGTTTCATGGGCTATTCCTGATTCTGTCCATGGGCTGCTGAAATGGTGGTCAGGGTATTTTTGTAGGAAAGCTGAACAGTGTATTTTGCGTGCCATACCTCTGGTCACACTATGGTCAATCTAGAAGCACAGGAATGATTGTTGCTTTAATGCGTCTTCTTCAAATTTGTAGGACCTGCAAGAACTGATTCTCATTCGGCTGGCTTTCTAGCTTAAGGTTGCTTATAAGGAGCTCCATTTTTTGATTTCAGATTTCCTTTATAACATTTCAGGGGTGAGGCGAGGTTTGTTATAGTCTTATCTGTCAATCTATGCTTATAACATCTTAGGGGTGAGGATTGGTTTGTGCAGATTGCAGTTTTGTCCAGTTTGGTGTTTGTTCTTCTTTCCTCTATTTGTTTGTTCTATTGTTGGCTGTGTGCAACTGCAATGGGTATAGTTCTGGGAGTGCAACTCCAATTTTCTGAGATGAGGCTGAGCGAATGTTTATGGGTTTTCTTGATGATGTGTGCTGTTGCTATACTAGTTGTGGGAGTGAACTATTACTGCTGTTGCTCTGTTTCTGAACTGCTATCTGCTGCTTCGAATGCCAATTGCTGCCTATACTTTGTTGTTCTAATGTGGAATGGTCTTGTGGAGGTTGCACTGCTGTACTAATGTTTGAGGGGGTGAATCTACACTATGCTATCTGTTATATCTGTCCTGGTTCTAGGTTTGTCTCTATAATACTTGATCTGTTCTGGTGGTGTTGGCTGCTCACTGGGTGCTGACTTTGAAGCTCTATATGGCATTGGTCTCAGGTTTGGTGGTTGTGTGTCTAAGGGTGATGGATTCTGGAGTTTGAACTGCCGCACTAATGTTTGGGGAGGGGGGTGATTCTGCACTATGCTATCTGTTGTATCTGTTCTGGGCCTGTCTCTGCCTCTATGCTCTCTGCTATATCTGGTGTGCTGGTCTCAGATCTGGTCTGAGGTCTCCAACCCTGTTTGGTTTGAGGTCTTTTTTGTTTTTTCTGTTTCTTTGGTTGGTTGCTCAAACTCTGGGGGTGCTAGCAAATGATAGGATGAGTTTTTTTGTGCTAACCTAGTTGGGATGATTCAGTCCATTGTGATGCTTCTGCACTTTCCTTTCTTTGTTGATGTATTTTGTCTTGTACTTTGTACCATATTTTACATCAATAAAGCTTCTTTGTTTTGCCATTCAAAATAATAACAAAAAAAAAAAAAAAAAAATTTCTATGCGACATTGTTTTGAGGAAGAAGAATTTCATCTTCATTTTGAGAAGAGTTTTCTAACCCTGATTTGTTCTTTTGAACAATTAATTTTTTACTGATTAAACCAATATTCAAAAATAGGTAGTATCAACTCTTTCATTTTATCTTGAAAAATAAATATTGTGTTTCCAGTCATTACAAAATAATAATAATAGTTTGTACAAATTAAGAATAAACCAACAATAATATCAACAATATCATGACTTTTTTTTTTTGATCGGCTAAAAGAAGACTTTATTGATGCGAATAATAAAATTTACATCAATAAAGAGGAGCTTGGAGCTGAAGCAAGCTCCAACCTCCTAGTTGGTGAGAAACCAACGAGCGCAACAAACAGAGGAAACACAAACCAAAAACCAGAAAAAAAAAAAAAATAAACAACACCACCAAAAAGCAGCCCAATCCTGCAACAGCAGCACCACAACAACAACAGCAGCACCACAAGGCCTAATAATATACAGCAGCCCAAACCTGCAACCAATCCTAGCACCAAGATTAATTAAGCCACCACAGCAGCAAGACTGATCAAACAGATCAGAGCACAACAACACTCATCAACACAGCAGAACAGACCAACACCCAACAACAAACCATACACATTGCCTTGAACTACATCCAATCCTGCAAGCAATCCAAGCACCAAGATTAATTAAGCCAACATAGCAGCAAGACTTTTCAAACAGATCAGTGCATGAGACAGAATTTCACATTTTGCAAATTGAACACCAAATCATCAACTGAATAATAGAAGTAAGGGCTAGAAGCTCTGAACCACAATGCAATCCGTGTTTTGATAAGATCACACAACTTTTCAAGATCCAACTGGGCCTCATTAAAGATGATTTCATTCCTCTGCTTCCACAAGGACCAAAGCACTGCTAATGGGATTATTCTCCAGAGTGCCTTCAATCTGTTATGGCATCTAAATCCAGTCCACCAATGAATAAGACCATCCACTGAACCCGGCTGCACCCAAGATGCACCCCACCATCCAATAATATGAGACCAAACTCTCAATCGAAAGTGCAGACAATGACACATGAGATCTGATTTCCTGTCATTCTTGCAAAAAGCCTTGATTAACATCGGAATTGGCACCTAGGATTCCAATTCTATGCAAATACATAGCAGTCTTGATCCTCCCTTTCCATGCTAGCCAAGCTTAGAATTGCACTTTCGGAGGTGCAGCATTCTTCCAGATGAGATCCACCACTTTTGCAGGCATAGTAGATGGTGACTCCTTCCACTTGTAACAATATCATGACTTTAACTATCCATCCATCATATATTGCATACTGCATAATTTATATATTCCAATATCAAATAATAATTACTTAATTTTTTCTCCTTTTCTTTTTTCTTTATCTTTGTGCTAGATGTGATGGAAAATCTCAAAATAAGACATGGAAAGATTTGTTCGGTGACAAATTCCTACAAATATCATTTTTAGCCTTCAAATATTTTTCAACACTCATTAAGAAACAGCTTATGCAAGTTTTACTAGGTCTTTCACATTTAGGTTATGTTTTATTCATAAATTTGGAAAGTAAAAAAGAAAAAGTGTGAAATATAATTATATTTCATTTACATTTTACCTACATTTTACCTTTTTATTTTCAAATCACTTTCTAAATTCAAGAATCAAGCACAACCTTAAAGTTTTGCCTTTCTATCCAAAAAAATAAAATATTATTGATTTAAAAATAAATGAGTACATGAAAAGTATATCAAAGGTACATCAATTTAAAAAGGTCAAGATAAAAGAGCACATCCTAATTAAATTTGCTCATGCTTCCAACCATTCATGGAGTAATTCCCACTCTCACTCTTCATTTATTTCCAATGTAAAATTCTATAAAACTTTATGTGAATCTTTCATTTACAATAAAACAAAACAACAACAAATTCAAGCCATAGTTTATGGTTAGTTTCGTTTTTTCAAACAACAAAATCGAAGAGTTCAATTTGGTGCTAAAGTTTTCAGAACCCAAACCAAACAAATTACACCCCTAATGAAGAAAATGTAGCCTAACAACACCACTCTAAATTGTGTGCGAAGGAAAAATATTTCCTTCGTGTTGTTCATCTCACTAGAGAACTTTTGATTATAAAATTTAATGAAATAAAATGAAATCATTAAAAAGAGAATGAGAAATTATGTCTATAACTAAAATTTTCTAGCATACTATCTTTGTATTTATTTTTCATAATTGTTTTCTACGGTGATCCAATAAGAAATAATAGTTATGTTTGGTTTAATGTTTTTTAGAAATTATTTTTTGATAGGTTTTTGTTTATTTTTATTAAATTTTTTTCATATTGAACTTTTTTTTCTGAAATTATTGTTTCATATTTTCTCTATAATTTTTTTCTTTTTTCCATTGCCAAATCAATAAACCAAAATGAGCATTAGCAGGAGCACATATGCAATAAAGGTTTCTTTTTTTTTTAATCGACAAAGAAAATCTTTATTGATAAAAACATATAAACTATGATAGATTATGTTTGAAGCAATGTCTAGCAAGGGCATCAAATACAATACCTGACATTCTATGCACTCTATGATGAATATATATATATATATATTTTTCCGATTCACTGTATTTTTTTTATTTCGTGATCATATTTCTTCACCCAAACCTTGATCTTTCCTTTTCTTTTTTGGGAATCTCATCAGACGAGTGGATGAGATTAACTTGCAATTTTTTGGGAATCTCATCAAACGAGTGGATCCTGGCTCTTCCTTTACAAAGTAGTTATTATTGATGAACAAATATGAAGTATAATTTACAAAGAAGGACATATAATTAGGACAAAGATTTATAGGCTACATAGTACATATTTCAAGTTGATAAACACAAGAACATAGTTAACTACAGTTCAGTTATTTTGGTAAAAAATATTTTTGTAAATTTGATACGACAAAATGAAAATCAAATATTTTCCATGGCTAATGAAAAATAAACTTATTTATATATAAAATATTTTTTACCCTTAAAATGTGGAAGATATTTTTTGAACTAAAACTGTACCAACATCACCACACAATTTTTTATTTGCAAAATAAAGAAAATTTTATTTCTGAGATCAGAGAACAACAAAGCATAGTAACACAACTAAATGAAAGATAAATTTAAATTGCATCGTAGCAAAATCTTACATCCCAATTATATTGGCAAAAAATGGCACGCAAAATCAAATGCAAGCACCAACAATATGAACAAATTGGAATGTCATCACACTACTATCACCGCCGCCACCTTCACTATCATTGCCATTGCAACCACCGCCGCCACAAGAAACATATGCACATACAGTCAATAGAGCACACCTTAACTAATATTTTGGAGAAATGATGAATGACAAAGAGAAGAAGCACTGACATAAAACCAAAAAACTTGACAATTAGATACCACGAGTCATCATTAAACAACATCCAAAGATGGGAAAGAAAAGTGATGAAGAAAAGTTTTCAGAACATCAACATGCTTAACACTAGCTAGAGAGAATTCATTTGCTTATGGGTTTTTAAGGAAACCACTTGTTAGACTTCCACAGGGATTCTACTCTTGAAAATTCTCTCCTCCCACCATTAAGAAAGCCAAGCAAAATACAAAATGTTTTTAAAAAGTCTCAAAGAAAGAAAGAAAGAAAGAAAGATAGCCAAGAACAAGATGAACCCTAAAGATAGACAGAAAGATTTAATAAGAAACCCTAAACGCTTCACTTCTTAGTAAGGAGACACACCCATATTGGCAGGAGCAAGAAACCCATCTTTCATCAAGACATCCTCTCCATCCTACACATTTCCAAAACACAAAAAACAGTTTTTAAAAGATTAAAAATTCACTGGAGAAGTATATGCTACTCTTTGTCCTAGGGTTTATAGGAGGGCAGTTACTAGGGTTTTTTTGTACCTGCTGGCGCATATTAGCCTTCTTCACGGGTTGATCAGGCAAAAGTCCGAAATGAATGTGTGGGAAGTGGGCCCACTGGAAGCAATAAAAACAGATTTGCACAGAAATCAATGAACAACACAATTAATAAAATAATAAATAATCTTTTTAAGGAAAAAAAATACTGAACCCTAGATTTTTCTTGGTTGAGGGGAAAAATAGTGCTATACAAATACGATATTTTTTTTTCAAAAATAGTGCAATACAAATAAATTATTTATATATATATATACAGCAATACTACATCTAGAAAAAAAAAATTCAAAAAATATCCACAATTTGAAATCTCTTGATTTATCATTCTGGATAAATTTTTGAAACTTTTTCTAGTACCATAGGCTTACTTATATATGTATATATAGAATAAAGTGGCTTATTTACTTCCATTTATTAAAAAATAAAAAAATTATGTATTTAGAAAAAAAAAAGTTTGGAATTTATAGTGTAAATTTAAATTTGATATGTTGTTACACAAAAAATAAATCTGAAAATTTAAGCAGCATTTTAAATATTTTTGTGAATACAATAATCGTTAAAATCAGACTGTTACATAATTGTAAAAATAATATACCACATCATTTTGTAGGGATTTTCTTTATATAGTAGCATTTTCCCAAGGCAAAAGAAACCCTAAGAGGGCAAGAAGAATTAGATAGATTTGTTCTTATTTATTTATTAATTTTGTTCTAAATCTCCTTGATAGATTTATTGGTTTGGGTCTTACATTCTTTGCAGCGGCGCTGAAAGCCTCCCTGTGACTTATTTCGGGATTTCCAGCTTTGATGCGTTGGATCTCGTCCCTGCAGTAGTTTCATTATTATGATTCATACCCAAGTGTCAATATCATTCTTACCTATATATATACATATGCATCATATATGTATAATGACGAATGACATATAAATTTATTTTTTAGACTTATTTTATAGATTTAATGATATGTAAGTGATATGATTGATTGATGATTAAAGCTGATATGAGACAAAATGTTACTTTTAATATTCTAATTGATTGTCACATCATCAAATTTGAAAATTGAGTCTAATATTTGGTTTTAAACAACAATACTCATATATAATATAGGGGAATTTCAAAAAAGTGGATGACAGAAAAAATAATTTTAAAATGATAGCAGTATAAGTTTTTATTTCATAATTTTATGCATATTAGTTCGAAATTATTTGTCTACATATCACTTTTTTAAAATTCTCCATATAATAGATACATAATAAATATAATTTCTTTTCTTCTTTTTAATTTTTTTTCCTCTGCATTATTTTCATTCTATTATTATTGATAATAATAAGACTTTATTTGAATTTTGAATTTGTTGAGAAATTTATAAAAGAAAAGGAATAGTAGGAAAAAATGTACAATGTAGAAGCTAGATTTGTTCAATTATTCCTTTACAAATGTCTATACAATCCAAACATAGTTAAACGCACTTATAATTTTACCGACAAAGTATTCATTAAGAATAGAAATTGTGTAAATCAAACCCATATGTTAGTTTGGTGGTTAAGGCTTGAGCTCTCAAGTTTTGTCTTGACTTTAATTAGGTTTCCACTAGTGGAGAATGAGATTGATCTTTCGAATTAGTCGATCCAATCAATCGGATATAGATTTATAAAAAAAAATATTTAAATCATATATATATATTTTATATTTTGTGTGTGTCTGTGATCCACACCACACTATGGCTTTGTTTGGAAATAAGCTATTTTAGTAATTTTTTGACTTTTTAACTAAAATATGAGGTAAAAAAAAACTAGTATGTTTGTAATGACTTTTTTTATTTTTTACGAAAAGATATGCAAAAAGTAAAAAAAAAATGAAATATTTGACTTTTTATTATGGATTATAAGATTTTTAATTTTTT
>CM045760.1:36850173-36966261 GCA_025200525.1 Camellia lanceoleosa
GACGGTGTCACAAAAGTTGCAATGGACATAACAGAGCTGCTCGGAGGAGGAGAGAGGTGGTGGTGGTGGTCCGGTGAAAAAGTAGATGATGAGGAGGACATCTTTTTCTTTTGTTCTACTTTTTGATGATTCCTTTGTGAATTGTTGATTCTCTTTGATTTGATTGATTGATTGAACGGTGGACTTTGTGGGTTTTGATGGACAGATTAACCACCTTGGATCTGATCTCTCGAATCTTGAATTATCAACACTATAAAAGGGGAGAGAGAGAGAGAGAGTTATATATATATATATTACATTATCACTAGATTTAAAGACCCAGAAGGTGCTTTCTTGACCACTCTCTATTTCTTTCTTGTTAGATTGTGTGTAGGTCATACATGTACAGGTTGTTCATGTAGGGGCATTAGAAGAGAGAAAGGGGGAAGAAAATGTATGGTTGGTATTCCCGATGGATGAGAGGGAGAGAGAGAGAGAGAGAGAAGAGGGGCAGAGGCGGCAGAGGTGGGGGAGAGGAGTGAGAAAAGGACGTGTGCATGGAGGTGATTAAGCTTTGGCTCATTCAGCTGTTGTTTTCACAGTTAAGAGAGGGTGGGGGGGGGCGCGTAGTGTTGTATAGTGTGTAAGCCTTTTTTTTTCTCGGTTCCCAAACACTCAAAAATATTTACACAGCGGTTAAATATGAAAGCCTTAAATGGCGGGCACCTATCCTCTGTTATTACTCCTCAACGATACTGCATACTTCTTTCTCAAAAAACAATACTACACACATAAATAAAAATGGAACAATAATGCTTCATAAATCGAATCTGAATTTGATCGAATAGCTCGAGTTTTGGCTTGTCGGTTATTTGACTGGTCATTCTGACAGTCGACTGGCAATAAAATGATAGTCGTAGTCGACAAAGGTAACAACCATGATAAACAAGTGTTGTACCAATCGTTCGAATGATCGACCGATATATACAAATTCGGGCGATTCAGACAAACTCAAATTTGAATTGCCAAGTATTTTTCAAAATGGAATTATTACACAGTCTAGTGGGTGTTTTCAAAACAAATTTTAAATCAATGATAAAACTTATCAACTTTAATAATTGAAATTATAATTTTTTTCATGATTTTATAATTTTCTTTTGGTCTTACAACTGACTCAGAATTTTCTCAAAAAAAAATTACCTAGAAAATTATTTAAAATAATATATCTATTTGAAACAAAATTATAGTATGACTCACATTTTATCAATTTTAAATTTACTCTCCTCATTTTGAGAATAACTTTAAAATAAACTTTCATGCCCTAACATTTTTCACCACTATTTAGGTAATAGCAATGACAAACAAGTAGAAAAGGAAATTGGTGTAGAAACTAAGGTGTTTGGTTTATCTTTCCTTTCTTCACACTTGCGTTTGTATCTTTTTGAGATAAATTTTTTATTGGTTATTAAAATCTCTTTGGATGTCATTACTACCATGAAATAAATTGTAATGCAGATGCATTAGTTAATTCAGGTCGTGATTATGATGATTCTCGTTTCTTTACTATTTCAAAACCTTTGTAGATTGGCTAAAGGTCAAGTGACTTTAGATAGTTTGGGCAGATCATATATTGGAGTCGGTTAATGTTGATTCTTTTTGCATACATTTTTCTTATATTGCATTAGAGGTAAAAGCTCATTACGTCTGTACGAGCACAGAAATATTCTTCTCATATAATTCTGTTGATCAAGTTTGCACTCCTCTAAATGTCATTGTTGTACTACCTGAAAATACAAACGTGAACTAGCCGGCAGGTGTGTGTCGGAAATCTTTCTGATGTCGAAGTCAGCAAATAGACAATAGATACAAAAGGTCTGTATATTTGAGAGTAAAAATTGCAATACCTCTACATAGGTCTTGCCAAGAGCTTTTATAGATTTCACGTGGCACAATTCTAATAGGAATCTTACTCACCAGAGCCTTCCTAGAAACCACATTCCCCATGGCTAAGACTTATCATGGCAACATCTCACTCACTGCCCACCAAGTGAGATGGATGAACCCTTTAACTTGGTTCATATTGCGGCCAACCAAGTTACCCCGGCTCCGTGCCTAACACGGTTAAGCCGCGATAACCCTGTTTAGCCTAACATCTCGTCGTGCAATACCCAGCTCAGCCCATTACCATGCTAATCACCCCGGTCAGACAAGGCTTTGTCCCCAGACAGGCTCCAATTCCAGCAACCCATCCAACCGTCTTGGTAACTACCTCGACCGAGAGCCAAAATACAAAACATCTTTTTGGCCTATTGTGCGGCCCATCGTCCAAAGAAGGCTCGTTCTAACTCGGCCCAATTTGTTCACAAATTACCCTCTCAATTGCCCCCTATTTCTATCTACGTGTCATGATTGGGATTACTGTTTCAAAACCAAGCTAGATGTACAAGCCTCCAACCGAGCTCAAAATTACCCGGGCTCCCCATTCGTTCGGTCTAGAAACGTCTTGTCATTTGCTTTACATGTCGCTCCACTACTCAGGCACGTCTGAAACGTAATTTATTCTTTTGGACACATAGTATGCCCTCACTGGTCAAGTACATCTGTTACAGCCGTCTTATACTATGAAATTTAAACAGTACCGCCCATTTTGTCTCAACTATATAGCTTTACTTTTTTGAAAGGCCACTACTGTTCATCTTCCCTCTTGATTTCTTGAGCTCCCAATCCTCAACCTCTAATCTTCATGCGCTCAAGACTAGGCCTACACATTTCATGCTTTCTTTAACACTGCCAGCGTTCGTTTCATTAGATTAGATTCGGATTTCATTCCCAAATCGATAAGTTCTTTGTCCTTGTAACTATTTCTGCTTATTTCTAAGGATGGTGTCTCAGTTACTAAACGTGTGTTTATAAACACTAAGGTTTGAACCAATATTGAGAACCTCGAAATACCATGAATAAACGTGGAAACACACTGATTAATAGTAAGAACTAGTCTAGAACTATGTCTTTTTAATCCAAAATTGTGCTATGACCGATCTAAGCAACTGTTTGCAACCTTTAGGCTTGTACTTGACCGAACTAGGCAATTGTTTGTGACCTTTAGGCCTGCACTTGACCAAACTAGGCATGCATTGATTAATAACCGTGCTATAAAACTTAGCTGGTCCTGTTTCATGGCCGAACTGGGAATGGTCTGTAACCCAGTTGTAGCCGAGCTAGGTTTATTTTGCTTTTTCTATTTTACTTAGCCCGGTCCATTAATTGGGCATAATACTTGTTATTTCCACTTTGCAGACTTGACTAAGTTGGGCAAGCACACTCTTGCACTTTTCCCCAGAGCAATTTTGCTCAACTGAGCCATCCAAAGTCATATCAACGTTGGGTTAGGCAGTCATGTTCATTTTAACATTACAATCTTTTTAAGTTTAATGGGTAAATACCGATTCCTACTGAGCTCACCCGGTGCCATAGCTGAGTTTCGAAAGGAATACAACATCTCTGATGACGTACATATCGAGTTAGCTGCATCGGACACCACGCCCTGGGGCAAGTTGGGCTTCGTCCCTTTTACCCTTATATCGATCGTAGAAAATTTGGGCTTCGATTCCTGTCTGACCCCTCATCTGTGAATTTCTTAGGCAAACTTGATTGTGCCCTACCTAACTATCCACAAACACTTACAGAATAATAAATGGCATCGCCGAGTTAAAACGCCAGCTTAGCCTCAACCTCGGATTGGCCGAGCTATTTCATCAATACTCGTTCGGCCGAAATGACGACGGTTGGGTTTACTACCTAAGAGTAAGAAGAGGCCGAGAAAAAATTATCAAAAACATACCAGACAAAGATTTAAATGATAATGATTTCCTCTGGGTTTTTGGCCATTTTGAAGATCAGAAAGCCCAGATACCGGACTACAATATAAACTGGAATAAAGGAACAGCTGGTAAGAGCATCTCGGTTCAATTTCATTTGCTATTTCAACAACCACCGTGCCAACCCTTTGCATTTTTTTGTTTTTTTTTGTTTTTGTAGATTTGAATCAGCTTAAATCAAATTACACCTATGCCAATCAAGACGCCCTTCGTGCCACATTTCAATACCGCCACCGAAATTGGACTGAGCTGATGAACTTCGAGCCAACCTATCAGTACAATGAAAGGAGAAAAACTAAGGTTACTGATTTCCTTCTTGAACCCTTACCTGAACCGGACCCCAACCTGTCCCAAATCAACCTTGTACCACTTACTGAAGAGTAAGAGATGGTGAAAAAGCGAGTTGTCCATGCCCTTATCACCAAACAGCCTACAACCATGAATCAAAAGGGCCAGACCGAGTTGCCTTCATCCGGTCAGGTGCTCGAGACCGTGGTCGCCCTTCCTTCTACTAGAGCGTCTTTATCTCGGCCTAGTAAGAGGGCCCGTACTTTGGCTAACAAATCATCAAGGCTAGAGGATGAAGAAGAAACCGAGCAGCTACAAGCCGCGCTCCCTTAACACTCTCCCATTGGACACCGTGCTACCCTATTTCCTACTTCAATGTGAACACAAGTTGTGTCCTTCAGGAGCCGAGCTGTGACTATGTCGGATTCTGTATGCGTTGAAACAGACCACCTTCTGGCTTTGAATTTAGCCAATAGTGTTTGTTTCCTAGCCGACATAGAGCACTACGCCCATGTTATCGAGCTAAAGGCCATTCGATCCACCAACAAATCGCTAATTCTAGTAACCTTGAATTCTAGGCTAGTCTTCTTTCTTTCTTGTCGCTCGGTTTGTAAATTTTTTTGGATATGATGTGCAAGCTGTTCAAAAGAGCCAAATTTCCCATCAGCGCGTGTTGGAATTGCGAAAAACGACCAAGGCGACCATTGCAGATGGCAAAGCCAAGGAAGCCGAGCTGAAAGAGCTCCAAACAAAATTTGCTAAACTGAGCGCCGATTGTTGAGGAGGATAAGCAAAAAGCTCTAGCCGAGCGGAAGGACTGCTATCTTCGGGAGCTTGCTAAATTAGAGAATAAGAAAGATACCGAGATAAAGGCACTTCGAAAGCAAATGGAAGATGCCGAAGAGCGCGATTTTAAAGAGGGTGAGGAGGTCTACGTTACACAATGTGAGGCCATAAAAGATATCTTCTTTAAGAGTGGTTGAAAAACAGCGGTGGAGAAGCTCAGTCACACACCGAACGTAGACATTTTTATGAATCCCCCTTTACATTACATACCGAGCAACATGGTGGACTCATAAGCCTTGATCCAACAGAAGCTTCTGCAAGAGGGGGAGAAGGAAGAGGAGACCGCTGATCTGGTAAATGCTCTACCTGTTGGCACTAATCTCAGTCATCAGCCTTCTCTGCCTAGCACGGTTAATGTGGAGCCTTCGACCGAACTACCCCAAGAGGCAGTTGCTCAGAACGGCTTACCTAGTGGCGATGATCGGGTTGACCTGGACACTGACCTTGATGATTTGTTTGCTTGACACATTCCTTGTTGCATTTTTTCCTTTTGTTTTGATGAATATAACCGGGCTATATGCCCTACCTTTTGTACTCAATATCTGATGAATGAAAGAAAATTTTCTTTTTTAACGTCTTCTTGTTCGGTTACATCACTTTTTTTTCTTTGTAGTGTATTAGTTTTACTACCTACCCAGTCAGCTTAGTTAGCTCGGTCGTTCCTTATATTGTCCTCATTTTTCAGCCGGGATAGTTATCTTGGTTGAAAATCACTTGGGAAACTGCAAAAACTTTTTTAACCGAGATGTGTGCCTTGATCCTTATCTCGGCTACGAGAAAATAATTTAACTGAGCCTGCCAACTTACTTGAGTCTAGATTCTTATCTCAGTTGAAGAACGAACTAAGTGTTGGTCAAATCTGCCAACTTTTTTGAGCCTAGATCCTTATCTCGGTTAAGGAAGAAAAATTTGTTAGTCAAACCTGCCAATCTTCTTGAGCATAGATCCTTATCTCGGCTAAGGAAGAAAAATTTATTGGTCAAACCTGCCAACTTTCTTGAGCCTAGATCCTTATCTCGGCTGAAAGACGAACTAAGGGTTGGTCAAACTTACCAACTTTCCTGAGCCTAGATTTTTATCTCGGCTAAGGAAGAAAAATTTGTTGGTCAAACATGCCAACCTTTTTGAGGTGTCCCCTAATTGGGCTATGTGTACGAACAATTTTGTACAAACAGAGAAAAAAATTTCTAAAGAAAAAAA
The DNA here is from genome assembly GCA_025200525.1 of Camellia lanceoleosa. Taxonomy (NCBI): domain Eukaryota; kingdom Viridiplantae; phylum Streptophyta; class Magnoliopsida; order Ericales; family Theaceae; genus Camellia; species Camellia lanceoleosa. The sequence continues at coordinate 36,856,365 of CM045760.1, forward strand.
GCCTACTTGTTTTATTGAAAAAAAAATTACAAGTGTTTTAATAAAAAACTAAAAATAAAATACTTTGAGATTAGTCGTGTTCCATGGCCTGGGAATAGTTTTGTAGTCCATGTCTTCTAAGTGATATGCCCCTTTTCCTGCTAAACCAATCACTTTGTACGGTCCTTTCCAGTTAGGGCCTAACTTGCCATCTCCAGGTACCAAAGTGTTGCCCATTACTTTGCGCAGTACCTAATCTCCAATCTTAAATTGTCTCAGGTGCACTGTTTTGTTGTATTTCTTGGATAACTCTTACTGATATGAGGCAATGTGCACCAACGTTCTTTCTTAACTTTCTTCTGCAAGGTCAAGTTTCAGGGTTATGGCCTCACCGTTCAAGTTTAGATCAAAATTTTGGCTCCTAATAGTGGGGAGGCCCACTTCCAATGAGATTACCGCCTCTATGCCATAAGCCAAGGAAAAAGGTGTTTCCCCAGTCGATTGCCAAGGTGTAGTTCGGTAAGCCCATAAGATGTAGGGAAGTTCCTTAGCCCACTTGTCTTTTGCTTTTTCCAGCCTCTTTTTTAATCCGTCCAAGACTACTTTGTTGGAAGCCTCAGCCTAGCCATTGGCTTGAGGGTATGCCAGCGTAGAGTTGTAGAATTCTATCTTGTATTCTTCGCAAAAACCCCTGAAGATCTTGCCATCAAACTGGGTGTTGTTGTCAGATATCAAGGCCTTAGGATGTTGAACCAAGTTATGATGTTCTGCCAGATGAATTTTTTGACATCTTTTTCTTTTATGGATGCGAGTGTTTCTGCCTCTACCCACTTTGTGAAATAGTTCATTGCTGCGAGAAAGAACTTTCAATTACCTGGCGCAATTGGGAGTGGTCCCATTATATCCAGGCTCCACATTGTAAACGGTCACGGGCTGGTTAAAGGTAAGAGTTCTCTGCTAGTTGATGTATTTGATGTGTGAACTTTTGGCATTTCTCACACTTCTTGACATATTTCTCTAAATCTGCCTGTATGTACAACCGTCAATACCCTTGCGAAATTGCTCGGTAGGCCAGCAATCTTTCCCCTTGGTGGTTTCCGCAAATGCCTTCATGTATTTCAAACAAAAATGCCTCGACCTTACTGGGATGGACACACTTCAAGTAAGGTCCTGTGAAGGATTTTTTGTATAATGCTAGTGATGGGGAGAGCCAAAATCTCTGCGACTTTGCTCTAATTTTGTTGACTTCTTTCTCTTCTTCCGGTAAGATGTCATCTTTTAAAAACACTATGATAGGATCCATCCAAGAAGGGCCTAGTTCGGCACAACATGCTTTGGTACGCCGGGCTCTTTAATACTTGATCAGGTAGGAAGCCAATTAACAATGGGTGTGGAATAGATGTATCTGCCATTGACGCAAAGCTGGCCAGCTCATCTGCTTTACAATTTTTTTGTCGGCCGATTTGCTCTATCCAAACTACTTCAATCTTCATGATCTCCTTTCTGACCAATTCCTGGTACTTAGCCATTTTATCACCATTTGCTTCATAGTCGCCCGAAATCTGGTTGATTACCAGTTGGAAGTCACTGTACACCATCAGCTCGGTGGCTTTCATGTGAAGTGCTGATTTCAAACCCCCTAATAATGCTTCATACTCTGCCTCGTTGTTGGATGCTCGGAAGCCAAGGTTGATTGCCTATTCAATTGTCAGGCCATCTGGTGAGATGAGGACTATGCCTAGCCCTGCACCGTGCCTGTTGGATGCTCCGTCGATGAAGAGTTTCCATATCTCTTCGACGAAAAGCCTTCAGCAAGTGGAGGGATCTGATGATGTCTTGGGATCAGGGGCGCTGTAGATGCCTTCTTCCAGGTTAATGTCTGTCGTTAGGCTTTGATCCTCACTATCTGACTGTCTTAAGACTTTACTTTTGGATGAGTCCTTACTAGCAGTGTTGCGGTTTTTTCTTTCTTCCCTTTCTTCAGGGGCTGAATAGCTTGCTGTGTAGTTGAGCGTCTTGCTTTGGGGGTTGCACTATTCCTGCGGCACTTTCCCCTATTCTTTCGGTTGCTTCGGTCAAATCAATTGGGTAAACATGATGATTGCCTGGTGCGAACTAGGCCACGAAGTCTGCCAAAGCTTGGGCCTTTATCGCGGTTCTTGATTAAAACTTAATGTCGAACTACCCCGACTCCATTGCCCACTTCAAAAGTCGTCCAAAAAAATCCGCCCTCTCAAACAAGGCTTTTAAGGGAAAGGCCCTTAAGACAACCACGGTGTGGGCATGAAAGTAGTGCGACAATTTTCTTGAAGCCATCATTAAAGCTAAGGCCAACTTTTCCAATGGCAGGTACCTTGTTTCAGCGCCCAACAATGTCTTGCTCACATAAAAGAAAGGCAGGTGTGAATTTCCCTAGCTCTTACCAACACTGCGCAAATTGCATGCTGTGAAACTGCTAAGTACAAAAAGAGCTCTTCTTTTGGTACTGGGGTCACTAACAACGGAGGAGAAGTCATGTAGTTTTTCAAGCTTTCCAGGGTGCAGTCGCACTCATCGTCCCACTCAAACTTGGCCTTTAGTGCTTAAAAGAACGGTTGACACCTATCTGACGATCGACTTATGAATCGGTTTAGTACGGTTGGTAGGCCAGTGAGATGCTGCGCCTCCTTAACTGTGTTGACCCTCTCAAGATCTTGGATGGCTTTGATCTAAAAGGGATTAGCTTCTATACCCCGGTTAGTCACTAGAAAGCCTAGGAATTTTCCTGACCCCACACCAAATGTGTACTTAGATGCGTTTAATCGCAACTTGTGGGACTTCAAAATTTGAAACATCTCATCTAGGTCCCTGAGATGGTCCCCCCTATCTTTGCTTTTGACTATCATATCATCTATGTAAGCCTCCATTGTTCTATCTAACAATGGTTCAAATATTTTGGTAATCATCCGTTAGAATGTTGCCCTTACATTTTTTAGGCCAAAGGGCATAACCTTGTAGCAATATAGTCCTTTGGGTGTTGTAAACGGCGTGACCTCCTAATCCGGTTCATACATAGCGATCTGATGGTATCCGCGATACACATCAAGAAAGCTAAGTCGGTTATGCTCTGTTATTAGGTCTACTAGTTGGTTTATTTGTCGTAGGGAAAAGATGTCATTCGGGCAAGCTTTGTTTACCGTTTTGTAGTCTACACAAACGCGCCATTTGTCATTCTTTTTTGGTACAACCACAGTGTTGGAAATCTACTTGGGATAGTGCACTTCTCTGATTGCCCTTGTTTCTAGTAGGTTTCCCACTTCTTCCGCTACTATCTCTGCGTGATGGAGTGTCGATCGGCGAGTTCGCTATATAATTGGTCTGGTGGTTGGGTGGACATTGAGTTGATGGCAGATGAAGTTGGGGTCAATGTTAGGCATGTCATACGACGTCCAGGCAAACACTTCGATCTTAGAGGTCAAAAATTCCATGATCTCTATTGTCTCGATGCTGGACAGAGACGAGTCGAGCAAAAAGAACTTTTCTAGATTCTTTTCATTTATCATCACCTTTATCACGTCTTCCATTGCCTTCTGTTCGGCTTCTTTGTTGACGTTTGCAAACAGTTTATTGCTTTTTGGCTTTTTTACCATTTGTACAAACCCTTTTGCAGCCTGGCTGCCATTTACTGTAATGAAGCACTATTTCAAAATGATTTGGTCCTTTAAGACTTCTTCAATCATTCCGGTTTCATTGGGGAACCCTAACACTTGATGGTAGGTCGATGCCACTGCTCGCATGGCGGCAGAAGTGGGGGCGGAGCCGGCCCCGTTGGAAGACCTATGTCCTCTTGAGTGTTCCGGACATCGGGTAAGGTATTCTGGGTGTTCAGGAGGATATTCTGAGAATTTGGCAAGGTATTACCCGGTGGATGCCTTTCGAGTAGTGAAGCCGTGGTGGAGGAGCTCGATGTGAAGCGACGCTGCGTTCACTGTGCGATCTAATGTAATCACTGCTGGGCCATGACTGTGGCTTGTTGTTTGGAAAATTCCGCTTGGCGGATGGCATCATCTTGCATCTGTTTCATGCTCTCATGCATCTGGCGTATCATCGCCTCCATCCCTGATGTATTCTGCTGTTCCATCTGAATGGCCGGTAAATGTACCTCTACGGCAGACACAGAAATCTCAACCTGATTGTTTACTGTCAAAGCAGCCCTCTGTCCCGGTAATCCCTGTTCCGACACACTGCGCCTTCTCGGCCTTCTTCTGATAACTGGGGGTAGAGAGTGGAACACTGGATGTCCGTCAACGAGATCCTCGGATCGGTTGAGTCGGCGACCTCGTGTCCAAAGTGCTTGGGGGGTATCTACTGGTTCGGAAGCAATCGTGCTAAAAACTGCCCTAGCAAAAAGATAATAAAGCGAAAAGGAAATAAATAACCAGAAAAACGGGCATAGATAACTTAAATTAAATACACACAACACACGCATACAACACGCAGCTTGACAAGTGAAAATACATCCTCAATTCTTGATCCTCGCATCGTTCTGCGTCAAAATCGAATCGGATATCCGCAGACAACCGATTCTCGGATAATCGTGATGCCCGAGTTCGATGCCCAAACTCAATGATACATGCATTCCTCAGAGGCACACTCTAACAAGCACATAGCGATAAGTGAGAGTGAAAACACCCCTATGTTGGGGTAGGGTTTCCTGTCCTATTTTGTCGAACTAGGGTTTCACTATGCACGCAATGACTTCAAACAACCTATAAGCGGGTAAGCAACTTTGTCCTAGTTTGGAATGGTCACTATGGATCCGAATATGCACTAGGTCGAATGGTCAAAAGGGTGCCCTAAAAACCGGGTTTGTGTTCCCATACTAGCAGACCAGAATCGGCTTGACCTTATGGACATGCCTTGACAAGACAAGCTTCCGGCAAACCGCTCAGGAATAGCAGATGGCAAACACGGTGTCCTAGGCGCACCAATGCAAATGCAATGCAAAGAGACACACAAGTGTAGTCAAAACCAGATATCACGAGTTCGAATCAAGTTCTCTAAATCCCCAGCAAAGTCGCCAGAAACTGTGGACGTCCCCGAACGCATCCCGGGGGAAGGGAGTGCGAATCCCCCCCCGGTTCTGGTTCGATATTGGGTTACTACAATTCGAAGGACTCAAATGTCACGGTTCTTAATCTTGAACCAAAGAGTCCAAATCCGGCAAATCATTTTGAGAAAACAGATTTTTGAAAGAAGTGCCAAACATGGACTGCTTCGCCAGATACAGAGTCGCCACCTAAATATTTTAAAGTGGGAAATTTAGGAAACCCTGACTCGGTGCCAAAAGGCCACGTGTCCATCATCACCAAAGTTGCCGCGGCTCGGGAACTTGGGTACGATTAGAAGGTCGCCGTGAGCACCCCCGCTCGCCCGGTCAAAGACCGGCCTCTACTAACCATGATATCTGTTTTTGAAAACATTGTGAGTTCTTATTCCGGTTATTAGCCTAGGTTACTATGTGATGCGCACAGCATACAAGTATAGACTGAATCACCTGAATTGGAACAAAACATTTCATGTCTCTTTGTTTGAAAATGGTTTGATGGTGCTACCTGCAAGTAGGCTAAGACGCGGATTTGCCACCCTCAAGTGGGCTTAGAAAATATGATTTTGCCACTATTTAGTGGGCTTAAAACAAACAATCAATGCATTGTCCCAATTCAAATAATCCAACCTTCACCCATAGGCATTCAAGCAGGTATATCACATAAGCATTTAGCCACATGGTAAGCATGGTATCATGGCAGTCACTCACACGCATGCAAGGATGCTAAAGCATAAAACTTACCGGGTACTCCAAACCAAAAATAGAAGCTCATTAGAAATCATGCATGATCCTAAATATACAGAAATGCCTAATGCAACACATGCAAAAATGCAAACTAAAGCAGACTCGGCTATTCTAAACATGGCATGTGGAATGCTACAACTAACACGTATTCAATTTGGGATTGAAATACAAATGCAGTTTGTATGATGAGCCGAGCTCGGTGCGTGCAAAACAGATGAATGATGCAAACATGTTGTCATACTGTATGCTAATTGAAATATGCCCTATATCTAACCATCATAAGCGGGTAAATAAAAGGGAGAAAGAAGTGGGGGTTGGAAGACATACATCACACTCACCCACACTTATTACAATTATGCCCTTGCGCAGAGGGTCCGAATAAATAATACAGTCCGAAATAAAAGAATAATACAATCCGAAATAATATACAAATTCCTAATTAATTATCAAATTAAATAAGAAAGCTGTAAAATTGGCGTGCAAGCCAGGGGCTGCCTTGACTCCGCTCCGGATAATGAAATGATGCATGTTGGGCTGCCTTGCGCGGAAATCCACTGGGATGCCCCGATTAACCTCTGTTTGCAATGTTTCTCGAAATGCGTGCCAGACTCCGAAAAGTTGCTAATCCTTCATTTTGCTGCAACAGAGAGCAGGAAAGGGACATAGCAATGTATTTCACAAATATATGCATGCCTCGATCCTCGTGCCACAAATCGCGCATACCGATGCATGATAGCCGAGGAATCGGATTGCACAACTCAATATAGGATGAATGCACATGAATGCTACAACAAAACCTAACTCCATCATGGGTAGTCTGGGGTGTCGGTGACTTGGGAATTGAGACCCGTTCCGTCACTCGAAGTACGAAACGTGCCTCATTTCCCGTGCCCGGGCTAACTCCTACCCCGAACATGATGCAATATGCATGATATGCATGAAATGTTGCTAATATGCAATCCTAACATACACAATGCTATGAAAATGAGATGTCTTGGAATGCGTGCACACGGGCACGCAAATCGAGGAAATGATCCTAAGGCATAAAATGGCAAACGCAATGCAATTGGACTTACACTAACATGAGTGAGCCTCAGCCACACTCACATAAAAGGCCGTCGGATAAAAGTGAAGTGCCTCAAAATGCGTGCACACGGGCACGCAAACCGAGGCAATGGCATAAAGACATGAAATGGCCTGAAATATGATATACAATGAGCCTAAAATGAGATGTCTCGAAATGCGTGCCCACGGGCACGTAAACCGAGAAAATGACATACGGATATAACGAGACTAAAATGAGATATGCGATGCAATATGGGCTTACACCAACATGAGAGGGCCTCAGCCACACTCACACAGGAGGCCGAGAGATGAAAAATGAGATGCCTCGAAATGTGCGCACACGGGCACGCAAACCGAGACAATAGTACTAATGCATGAAGTGGCATTCCAAATGCAAATTGGACTTATACTAACATGAGAGAGCCTCAGCCACACTCACATAAGAGGTCGATGGATGAAAAATGAGATGCCTCGAAATGCGCACACACGGGCACGCAAATCGAGGCGATGACCCTAAGGCATGAAATGGCATACACAATGCAAATTGGGCTTACACTAACATGAGAAGGCCTCAGCCACACTCACATAAGAGGCCGATGGATAAAAATGAGGCGCTTCGAAATGCGTGCACACGGGCACGCAAACTGAGGCGATGTATTAAAACATGAAATGATATAGGGAATGGTATGCAAACATGCCAATGGATTTTCAGCACTCACAAATGATGCAAAACAGTCCCGAAAGGCGGGGAAATGACACCAAATGCACGGAATGGTCCCGAAATGCGATATTAAGCACCCGAAATGGCCTACAGCCATACTAAATATGCAAAATTGGTACATGACATGCAAAACAGTAGCAAGGCAGCCCAAAAATAGCATTTTTTACAATACAATACATGGCGAAATAGTGAGCATAGATAGGACAACAATGGCATGCAAAAATGGGGGCCAAGAGAGGGGTATTGAAGCAAGTGATGTATGCGATGCTCAAACTGAAAAATTTCCTTCTACAATACTGAAGAATGACTAAAAATATGTACATTTACAGTTTATTAAAACCCTCAAATCAGTATGAAAACTTGCTAAAAATGTCATGCAAGAATGAAGCCAACAAAGGCTAGAACATGAAGTATGCCTTACATCCATCAAAAAGCCTTGGACTCTTAACAAAACATGACAAGAAGGCCAAAATATGGATATTTTCAGTACTGATGATGGCCGAAAACAGAAGCTAGATAGGCCTAACAAAGCATGCAAAAATGGGGGCCAAAGAGAGATATAAAGATAAGCACAACATGGAGACCCCCCAAAAGGTTGATCCCTTCTACAATGTTGTATAGGGACACAAAATAAGCTTACTCACAGTTCATGACATGCTCAAAAACAGACTACATTTAGGTCAAACAAATCATGCAAATTTACGGTAAATATGAGAGATTATGAAGCAAGTGCATGATAGAGAGGCCAAACAGGGTTGAGCCCTTCTTCAATGTTGAAGAGGGGCTCAAAATAGGCCCACTCAAAGTTTACATTATGCTCGAAAAAAGATCATTCATAGGCTAGAAAAAGCATGCAAAATATTGACATACAAGATGATATTGAAGAAAGTACCAAATGGGGGGCTCAAACAGGGTTGAGCCCTTGAACAAACATGAAGAATAGCTCAAAATAAGGCCCCTTTTAGTTCTGGTCGGATCCCAAAACAATAAGAAAATAGGCTTAAGAAATGAAGCAAGAAAATGCTACAAAAGAGGGAAATGAAGACTTACCCTTGTAGACAAGTCTTGGCTCCATTTTGCTTGAAGAATGGGTGCCTCCTAGCTGCTGGAAAGCTCTCCTAGCTGCTGGAATGGAGTTGTGGTGGTAGAGCTTGGAGATGATGAAGAAATGGCCCCAAAACTTGAAGAAAATGGAGTTGTATGTATATGTATGCTCTAACCAAAGCTTGTGTTTTCTTCTCTTGAGTTGGGAGGACACCAATGTGTGCAAGAGAGGGAGAGAGGAGTCCTTGCAAAAGTGGAGGGAAATGAGCTCTTATTTCCCTCCACAGGGGTCCCCCGGATGAGATATTTTTGGGAAAAAATCAAAGCACAGCTGGAATGCACACATCCCAAGGAAGCAGGCTGGCTAGCCACCTTTATTGGAGGTGGCCAGCCGGCCACCCCCCATGGCCGGCCGGCCAAGGAAAAAAATGGAAAATGGGAATTTCTAGCCGGCCACCAAAGGTTGGTGTCCTCCCATGTGTGTACAACAAGGCTCTGTGGTTGGAATTTGGCAACTTTAAAACAAGAGAAACAGCATGCCACTTTTAGAAGGGGTTCAAAAGGGTCAATGAGAGTTACTTGCCGGCCATGTGTTTTTAGGGTCCTCCCATGTGTGTACAATACAAATATGTGGTTTTGGCTCGGAGAAAATGGCCCTAGGGTGTTCAACATTAGCCCGGAAGTGAGAAAAACGGGCGCCAGGAGGCGCCGGAGGAGCATAACTGGTTGCTGAGACAATTGCTGGCCTCCCACCCTCCAGTGACCTTCCTTATGATAAAATAGAGGTACCTGCCAAAAATGAACAAAAACCGATGCAAAACGAATGCTCGGGGGCCAAAACACGTAGACCGGCTGTTAAGCACCGAAAGTGGTGTTTGGTTGCGAAGTGGGTATCTAAGACCCCAGTGTCCCTCGAAAGGGAGTAAATGAGATGCATGCCAGAAACCGGAGGAATCGAAGATGGTTGGGTGGTCCCGAACCGAGGCACACGGCCTGACGGCTCCGAAAACCGGGAACCGGGCTCCGAAATGGGCAAAATGGCCTACGGCCACGAAAAGTAGCCCACGGCCACTGAGAGATGGTCTACGGGACCTCTCCCTCCCCTCAGGAAAGAAAACAGAGAAAACCGAGTCTGGTTCGCAAACCGAGGCAAGGCACAGAAGAGGGTTCAGAAGTCCGGAGGCAGGGCGCACGGCCGCGACTCTGAGACTTCTGAACGAGCACAATATGCAACATCACCGAGCGCTCGGAAGACTTAGACAATCATACAAGATAAACAGAGATATGTGCCCGCAGGTGTGCCCGCAGGCAGGGGGGGCAAAATGCAAAGCGACATGCACAGAGCCAAATGATTATGCAAATGTAGCAAGCTGTAATGAGGCAAGTATTCGCAAATAGATGCAACAGTTTTAAGCAAGAATGCAAAGCAACAACTACATTTCATGCAGTTAGAAATGCGGAGAATCATTCAATTCTCGTCGCGTCTCACACGGAGAAGATACGATACCTGTGCGATTCGTCTGGTCGCACCAGCCTCAAATGAACCGTACATACAATATCGTGCTTGCAAAAGAGAGAAATTGAACAAGAACAATATGCTAACAACATATATTCGATGTGATTCCTGTGGTTCTGAAAGTTTGACACACGTAGTGTCGGCAAGTGAATGCATCGCAATGCGAGAAAGGAACGTGCGTGACAACGCATGCTCAAGCACAGAGGTATGGTACATCAAGAAATCATGCATGATAATGCAAAATGCTCATAAGAATGCAAGTTATATGCAAAACAATGCAAAACGAGCATAAATCGGGCGCCCGTTTATTGCGAAACAACGAGCTGGGAAACGCGCATTTCGGTGAAGGCAACTTGATCGCGGCCTCTGATTCACCTCCCGGAGAGGTTACAACAAGTTCAAAAAGGATACACCTTGATTTTGATGAGTGATGATGAGACACATGTCAGAAATTATAGCTGAAGTTCCGGCGGAGCAATTTTGCGCCAGAAAGTGTACTTTTCTTGAACTTTTTCAGGTCCCGGGAACTCCGATCTTCCTCAAAATTTGCAGAGAGCTAGAGGGGGGTGTGGGGACCACCACCAGCCAGGTGGTTGCCCTAGGGGAGGCCACCGGCTAGGGACAAAAAAGCAGATGGCCGGCCAGCTAGAAAAGGTGGCCGGCCGGCCACCTGTCCAAAAGCAGGGGCAATTTTGTCATTTTGCTCATTTCTATATATATCCCCCTCCATTCATTCCGAAATCACTCCCAAAGCTGCAAAAACTCCTTCCCTTGCTCCCCAAACCATTTTTCTCTTCAGATCTGCACTTTATACACGGTTTTCGGCCTTCCACGCAAGTTGTTTTCGCGAAATCTTTCAGTTTTAAGCACTTTAAACCGATTAAATTTTGATTTCGGGGCTTTTTTTCTCATTTTCACTACTTGAGGTAAGTTTGTCTCAATATTTGGAAGATTTTCTCAGGAGTTGACTTTTGTTGACTTTTCCATTTTGCCTCATTTTGCTTATTTTTGCTCCTTTTTGCAGATCTCTTGAAATGGCGGGCGATTACCCTCATGGCGGAGGTCCTCCAGGCGCCGGAGATGATTTTGATGTCATGACATTGCCTCCGAGAGTCCGCCCTTTCATTCCCGGGAGATACGCCCCACCGGTACATATGCTTCCGCGGGCCGTTTTTCGCCGTTTCACCGGGTTCAATGACCGCACGAGGATTCTTCTGCTGCGAGAGCCGGAGCAGCACCTCTCTCACGATGCACGAGAGGTATTTTACTTTATTTTCTGCATTTTTCGTGCATTCTGTAGCTTTGCCATGCTTGAACACACAGTCTTAGCTTATGACATAGTACTTTGCCTGCATCCTGAACATGTAATTTAAACACTTGAATTGCTGAACACACGACTCATTGACTGATTGATTGTGAACGCACAGTACACATTAGTTAAGAATTGAACACACGGCTCAAACACTGATTTGTTGAACACACAGCCCGAATTTTGAAAGTGAACACACAGCACACACTGACTAAGAGAAGAACACGCAGCCCAAACTCTGATTTTCTGAACACGTAGTTCAAGTTGATGGTGAACACACAGCCCACACTGATTGAGAGTAGAGAGTAGAACGCACAGTCCCAAACTCCGATTTTCTGAACATGCAGTTCAAGTTGATGGTGAACACACAGCCCACACTGATTAAGAGTAGAACACACAGTCCCAAACTCTGGTTTTCTGAACACGCAGTCCAAGTTGACGGTGAACACACAGCCCACACTGATTAAGAGTAGAACACACAGTCCCAAACTCTGGTTTTCTGAACACGCAGTCCAAGTTGACGGTGAACACACAGCCCACACTGATTCAGAGTAGAACACACAGTCCCAAACTCTGGTTTTCTGAACACGCAGTCCAAGTTGACGGTGAACACACAGCCCACACTGATTGAGAGTAGAACACACAGTCCCAAACTCTGGTTTTCTGAACACGCAGTCCAAGTTGACGGTGAACACACAGCCCACACTGATTGAGGATTGAACACGCAGCCCAAAACACAGATTTACTGAACACGCAGCCCAGATTTGAAGTGAACACACGGCCCACTGATTAAGGATTGAACACGCAGCCCAAAACACCGAGTTACTGAACACGCAGCCTAGATTTGAAGTGAACACACAGCCCATTGATTAGTTTCATTTGCACACGGCTTGCATTTTATTGTGTACTGAACACATGTATTCATTCTAAATGCAGGTTGGCTCTCGCCTTGTCTGAGGATCTGGCTCTACCGCCATGAGACTAGTCTGTTGAGCTTCCAAAGGCCGTCCGGATCTGGTTGATCTAGCAGGTTGAACGTGCTTCTGGGATTATCACGTTGTCTGCCAGGACTTTGTTAACTTTGGTAGAGATGGTGGGACACCACCAATTCCTTCCACTTTTCTGCCACCGGGGATATGACCATGACCCCGCTAGACTTCGCTGTGCTCACCGGCCTAGACATAGGCGGTTGGCCCATACCTTACGACGAGGATATGGAAGAGTGGGAGGCCGTATGGATATACTTGTTGGGGGCCCGTCCACCTGTAGACAGAGCTTCCGGGAGAGTCCAGTATACCTGGTTCTCTTCCCGTTTTCGGAGGCCAGAGATGGAGCCTGAGTCTCCCGAGGAGGTTGAGCAGTACGCCCGTGGCTTCCTTATATTCCTCTTTGGCACCACTCTGTTTGCCAATAGGGAGAACACTGTTGGGTTATATCTTTTGAGCGCTTTGGTGGACCTATCACAGGTCAGTCGATATGACTGGGGTGGCGCTGGCCTGGCTACCCTCTATTGTTACATGAGTCTGACCTCATGGCGAGGAGACTTGCTTTCGGCTATTGGAGAGCTCGAGGTACGTTCTGCCTTGATTTACATTCTGCTCCTCATTACTTGTTCATTGCACACACAGATGCACTTTTAGCACTTTGTATTCACATTCCGTCTTGCTTTTCGGCTATGGGTGTATGTATACTTTCCACATTAGCCACGGAGATGGAGGTGGCGAGAGTCCTTATGACTCTTTTCATTAGTATTCAAGGGCGAAAAGCACCGAGATCAACAACCCTCAAATCGATTATTATCGTAAACCATGAAATATATCTCGATTCTTGATAAACCGATTTGTTAATGACTGATAATTGAGGTGATTAAAGTACTGGACAGACCGATTGAAATCGAAACTGCAACTGAATAAGTTTACATACTGAATTGCATGTTTTATCTCATTGATTGTTTGACTACTGTTTAAATGTATGTGTTTAAAAGCGTTAATTGAAGGCCTTATCGTGACGATTTAGAAAGCTGCTTGAAGTTTTAGACTCAAGAGAATATTTCGATTTTATGGTATATTTATCTGAAAATTTATTAGGAATGATTAAATTAGAATAAATTAAGTCAATTAAAGAGTTTGATTTAATTACATGTTTGCCACTTGAGTGGGTCTTTGTTTAATCACTTATACTTGAGCCTATACACTTAAGTTAGACAATTGATCGCCATTTCTCCTTGCCTTTGCCGACCAAACAAGAGGAATAGAGAGTGAGAGAGATTTGAGCTCACTTAGTTGAATTGGCTAGAATTACTTGGTTATTGCTTGAAGGTTGATGTGTGTAGGGCATATTTGAGCTTGTTCATCTTGAATTGAGACCTAGGTAAGGATTATAACCTCTCAAATGTTGAGTTTATGTTGTCCCTTGCATCATTCTTGCATGACTCATGTTCCATTGTAGAGTTAGGCCATGTTCTAGCTCATACATGTTGAATTGAAGCTCAATTGTTGCATGCATGTTGAATTTGATGAGCTTTGAGATGATTTCATGGTAAATGTTGCATGCATGTTCATAATCATGTTTAAATCCATGTTTTCACTTTGTTTTCCAGCCAATGAGTCCATTTGAACAAGAATTGAAGCTAAAAATTGGGTTTGAAGCTCATGCATTGCATGTTTTTAAACTTGTTCTTGAAAATGGTTTGAATTTGGCTTCGATTGATCAACCCTTGGCCCTTGCATGTACAAAATAGCTTTTGAAACTTGTAATACTTTGAGTTTAAAGTGTTTTTCCAGAATTTGGGGCCAAGAGGATGAGATTTGAGTGTTTGAATGCTTGGTTCGAACTTGGGAGACAAATCTGGAAATTCCAGATTTTGCTTCCTCGCTCGAGCGAAGGATTCCTCGCTCGAGCGAGCCCTGCGATTTTGCAAGCTCGCTCGAGCGGGCATCGAGCGTGGTATCGCGCGTAAAAATCGAGCAACCAGAAGTTTTCCGCTCGAGCGAAGGGTTGTTCGCTCGAGCGAAGCCTTTGATTTTGGAAGCTCGCTCGAGCGAAGGAAGGCTCGCTCGAGCGAGACCCCTGTTTTCAGCAAACTTTTGAAAGTGCCTTCCAACTGTATTTTTGCATCCTCATCGCATCCTAGGCATTCTTAGGCCTAGTTTAAGACATCTTATTGAGGATTTAAGCATAGAACCACACCGAGGAAATTTAGGGATTTAATTATCATCCTTTCCGACTATAAACTTAGTGTGTGTGTTCTATTGATTGACTGTTTAGGGTTGACTCACGGGGACGCGCTCTAGCTATTGATAGCCCAATCACTGTGAGTAACAGATGTGTAAAGATATGTTCAAAATGGTTATCTTTTGAATCATTTTACGAACTGCATCGAATCGATATTATTTCTTGAATGAATGTATGTCCTATTTCTAATCGTATTGTGGCATCCTTAGCACCTCTCGTTATTGGTATTCTGAGCTCTGTCGGTTTCCTTGTGGAACCATACCGCTTACGAATGATTGGCCATCATTCTTTGTTGGGTCTATTAAGGCCCGGTCCTTTTGGACCTCTTGTTATAGGCTATTGGATGTACCACATATGGTGATTGATTGAAATCTTGAAGATCAAACTCTTGTTTAATGAATTGATTTCATTTCGTAAGGACATTCATTCATAACCTCTTTACGCTTATTGTTATTCACGGGCTTTAGCTCACTTATATATATATATGTAGGTTCTCGGCAATTAACGAGCTAGGAGCGTGGGATTGGTCCCCAGCTTTGTCACCACCTATGTGCCTCACTGTGAGGTTCGAGACGCCATGCCATGGCTTGGGGTGTTTTGTGTCCCCACTAGTCTCCTCTGTTTTGTCTTTGTTGTACTTTTTGTATAGACTGCTTCTTGTCTGTTATTGAGGGATTGAGTTCCCGTACTGAATATCTGTAATGCTTGTATATACTGTACTGGTTTGAATGCATATATGTATGAAAAATGTTTTTGGCATACAGATTTTCACAGCTCAATGGACACTAGTTATTTACTGTAATGGCTTCCGCCAGTTCTCGAACTCGTTCTCTACAAGATATCGCTCAGAGGCCTTGTAATCTCGGATTCTTCGCCGATTCTGATGCTAAACCCATAGGGCCGGGTTTGGGTCGTGACAGAGACCTCAAGAGACTCTCTTCTACCTGCGACAGTATTTTGATACTATGCGGACGACAGAGGTATTTCAGAACTCTCAGTTCCTTTCATTTTCATCTTTGATCTGCCTTGTATACTCCTGACTTCTGATTGATTTATGCATTGGTTATCCGCAGATTACTTGGCAGCCCTGGGCGGTCTTTGGTGATGGTCTCCGACATCAGTATCCCAGAGGATCGAGTAATTCCCAGTATAGGTTCCTGCTCGAAGGACCAGTTGGTAGGGCATGGTTCCTGGGGGAACGCTTCCTGCGTTAGGTATGGGGGTACGATTCTCAGGACCCTCCTGCTGTACCTCCAGCCACTATGCGGACTGCCGATAGACTCTCTGCCCAGAAGGTCATTAGTGCTATGCAGGGCACCGACGCTTTGTTATATCTCATGGATGGGGACTACGCCACCTATCGTCGTATATATCTGATGCCTCCCTTGACGGGAGTGCGTGCTCCGCAACGGAGGCCTACTGATGTACCATCTTCGAGTTGTGCCGGTGCTACGGATATCCCCTCCTCTAGCAGGGCTGGTGCATCTAGGGGTAGAGGTAGTTCGATTCCTCCGATCCCTCCATCTCTTCATCATCCTGGGTGGCTAGACATACCGACCGAGTTGACGAGTTGGCAGTTCGGGACTCCTTACCAGGTCTCGCTAGAGCCTCCTCTTCCTGACCACAGATATGTCAGAGACCCCGACTTACCCCCGGTATGTTTTACAGCTTTGATTTATCAGTCAGATATTTGGACATTCATTCCCTCGCTGATAGTTTTGCATTTGTATCTGTAGCCTCCAGTTGAGTACACGGATGAGATACTTGGGATGCTGGCCACATTCGAGGGCATGATCCTACGGAGGGAGGCACAGCTAGCCATTATGGGCGTGCAGGTACTGTTCATCTTCCCTACATTTAGCATATTTCTGATGACATATTGGCTTTGAACATTCTGCTATATTGCTAGACTGTGTAGAGCACATCTGACACACGCCCCACTCGCATATTGTACTTGTATCTACTTTTCATATTTGAACTGATGTATTTGAACTTTTCATTTTCAGATGCCTCCCGTGTATGCTCCGTCAGTCGGACCACCCTGCCTTCTCGGGGGCAGTCTTGGACTGTTCATGGTACTGGGCCATCCAGGCCTTTTCGAGGAGCTGGGCCATCCAGGCCTTCTCAGGGAGCTAGGCCATCTAGGCCTTTTCGAGGAGCAGGGTCGTCCCGTAGACGTAGGGCACCCATTATTGAGGAGGAGGAGGAGGAGGTCGCAGACCGTGAGTCAGAGACATCCGCTGGGGAGGGAGGCTCCGGTCTTGGTTCCGGGAGTGGAGACGAGGCTGAGGGGGATCCGGATGATGACAGCTCTGACCCGGATGGTGATGATGGTGCAGAGGTTGTCCCGCAGAAGAGGATGAGAGGGCCTCCTCATTCCCGTTCCCAAGGAGATTGATGTCATTTCTTGCTTTATTTTACTTTTTGCTAGTAGTTTGTAGCACTTTGCATATTGTTAGACAGTTTTATTTCCTGTAAAACTTGTACCTTTATTTTGTTGTAAAACATGATGGAATGAAACAGCTTTTGAAAAAGCGTTTGTATTTGAAACTCTTAGCATCGCATCGCATCATTTTGCACAAAATGGAATTGAATGAAAATGTGCCTTGTGTATTTACCGGGTCAGGTAATGAACCGACGCAACAAATCAAAACTCGGCTCACTAAGACAATAACAGAATCTTAGCAAGTTTACAACTCGAATAAGCAAAGTACAACAATGTTAACGACTCGATAAACAAGACTTAACAAAATTGTGTAAACAAAAAGTAACCACTCAAAACACAAAATGCGACAGCTCGACAAAACTTACAACTTGATAAACAAAGCAACAACTCGATAAGCAAAAATACAACTAAGCGTATTTCGGACGGACGATCTGGATGATGGAACGTATCCGAAACTGAGAGAAATGGAGGCCTTCGACGTTCCCGATGCCTAGAAATGCCTCAAACTTCCTTCCGGAGGGCAAAACAGGACCAATGCGTGGCCGAACATATTTTGCATCTGGAGATTAGAGGGTGGCCGGCCTACTAGGATAGATGGCCGGCCGGCCACCTCTCCCGCAACCCCCAGAATTTTGACACGTGTCCTTTGAATAGTGTTTTACCCCTCTATAAAAGCCCCAGCCTTGGAACTTATTTATTTCATCACCGTTTCTCACAAAAATGGAGGCATTTCTCGCAGAAAATCTCACATCTTGGATCTCTTCTTTAGACGGCTCGAAAAAGTTAAACTTCCGGGGTTTCGGCTTAAATGCACTATTCACGCTGGGCCGGACTCCGCTACATCTTCCTTTCCTCCATGCCGCAGTGAGATTTTGGAACCCGGCGACGCATGTCTTCAGCTTCGGAGGGCAAGAGGTATGTCCTACTTTTGAAGATTTTCAAGCTTTGATGGAGTCTGAACGCTCAGAAGAGATCTTTCCTCAGTCTCGTTTTGGCCATGCCCAAGCTTTAGGGCGGATGTGCGGTCTCAACGCGCATGATGCTCGATCTCTGATTGGTAATGGCATGTTGGATATCCTGAGCTTGATTTACCGATTCTCTGATGCCGGTGACCGCAGCAACCATCATTGGCAAGGTTTTCGACAACATGCCCTCTACTTGTGCATGCTATCTCATTTTCTGTTTGTCTCGGGCTCCGGAGGGACTAGCATCCGTTTGATTGAAGTCGCTCAAGGCTTGAGGGAAGGAAAGAGCTGTATCGCCATGACATTGGCCGAGACGCTGCTAGGTTTGGATGCCTTCTACCGCCAAGAGACAACCAGGTTTGCGGGGAGTCCACTACTGCTGCAGGTAATGTTTCCCACCCAAGCTCACATATGTGTTTGCTCACATCACTCGGCCCTCAGGCTCGGTTTTTCTCACAAAACCCTCATCTCACTTTTTTTCTCATCGCACATCTCTCTATTCTTTATTCTCTCATTTTTCATCCTTCCCCAGATATGGTTGATGGATAAATTGCAAGTTGTGGACTCTTGCCCTGCTTACTCAGCCCGCGGCTACTTCTTTCGACAACGCCTGGTCGACGCCCTTGATGAGGGATGGTGGTTTGAATGGATGTGCAACTTGTCAGCTGAACGCATTGCTTGGCGCTGTCCTTGGCTTAACCTTCCGGCGATGAGCTATAGCATGTTCCAGGATACTGGGATCCGTTTGATCGGCTTGACTCACTGTGTATTCTATTTCCCATTCCGCATCCTGCGCCAATTTGGTCATGACCAGACTTGCCCTCCGGAGGGGATTGAATATCCGGCTACATTTCCGGTTCGAGGCGCACAGCTGGCTCGGCAAGCCGCAGCATGGAGAATCAGAGAACTCTTGGCTCCTGCTCCCACTTTTAGTTGCACTTTGTCTGATGAATGCTGGGATTGGCTCAATGAAGAAGCACAGGTTGGGCCTAGGTTGGCATCAGAGGCTTCAACCAGCTCTAGGAGGGGGCGCAGGGACACCTGACTTGACTATGCCCCAGATTTATTGCTTTACTAGTACTTTCAAGTTTTCGTTATGAGTGTAATAAAGAGCAACTTCAATTGTATGTAAGGGCAAGAGAACTCTGTTTTGAAATTTATGAAATTGAAGGTTGTGGTACTGAAAATTCTCCGTTTTTGGTCCAAAAATGGTCTTAGTTGTGAAAAGATTAATTTGAACAAAGTCAACTTTTATTAAAACTTTTCAAAACTATTTTCGATATGGATCAGAACTGGACACGCCTGAGATCTGTCACTGAGATGCACAACCCCGGATCCTAGCAACTGGAAAGTTGCCCCTAGTTTGAAAAGTGCCTCGGCGATTCATAGCAACGGAAAGTTGCCCCTAGTCTGGATGGTGCCGCAACACTTCATTGCAACGGAAAGTTGCCCCTAGTCTGAATAACACTGTACCGGAGATCACGATAAATGCTGATGAATAGAGATAACTGAGATGATTAGATGGACAAAGTTGATCGGGGAAAAGATTGGGGCTGAACTTCAGGATGAAGCTGCCTACGTATCCCAAAGATGGGAATCAAGCCTTACATAGTTCAGGCTTAGGTTCGCTCGGGTATTTTTACTCTCCTTTTGCGCTCTAACTTTTGCCAAGGGCGCCCTTTGCGGGTTTTCAACCTTGCGAGCTCAGTTTTTATAATTTCAAATTTTCTATGCTCTGGATTTTGCCTAGGTCGCCCTTTCGGGTTTTCGGCCTAGTGAGCCTCTCAGGGGTAATATTTCTTCAACTTGTCCATATTGATCGGTTGAGAAAACTCTAAGCCATCTAGGTCCATCAGAACCACAGCTCCACCTGACCAGATTGACTTGATAATGTAGGGACCAGTCCAATTGGGTCTGAACTTGCCCCTTGGGTCGTGGATGAGAGCTCGGTTGTCTTTGAGTACCAAATCTCCTTCTTTCAAGTTCCTGGACTTAACCTTCTTGTTAAAAGCCCGAGTGATTCTGCGTTGATAACCTTGGACGTGGTACAGTGCTTTCAGCCTTCTTTCATCGAAAAGCATGAGTTCCTCAAATCTGTTTTGCTGCCAATCTGCTTCGGCTATCTGGCACTCGGCCAATACTCGTAACGACGGGACCTCAATCTCAATAGGCAAAACGGTTTCCATCCCATAAACCAATGAGTACGGAGTCGCCCCGGTAGAAGTTCTGATCGAAGTCCCAGCCCCAGAGCGAAGGCGAAATATCCGCCAGTCCCGATAGGTTTCCACCATCTTCTGTAGTATGCGCTTGATGTTCTTGTTGGCGGCCTCAACTGCTCCGTTGGTTTGCGGCCGGTAAGTAGACGACTTATGAAAAGCCACATTATATTTCTCCAACAAGTCGATCACCTCCTTTTTGAAGTGGGAACCATTGTCTGAAACGATTTCATTTGGGACTCCGTAGCGACAGATAATGTTGTTTCTGATAAATTTTGCTACGTGCGAAGCTTTCAACACTGCGTAAGATTGGGCCTCAACCCACTTTGTGAAATAATCTATCGCTACCAAGATGAACTCATGCCCATTCGACCCTTTTGGCGTAACAGCTCCGATTACATCAATTCCCCAGACAGAAAACGGCCATGGCGAAGTCATGTTGTACAGCTTTGACGGCGAAATGTTCATGCGATTTGCATGAATTTGACACTTGTGACATCGCCGGACGAAACCAATACAACCTTCTCCATGGTGGACCAGTAATAACCTTGTCTAAGGATCTTCCGTGCCAACATCACCCCATTCACGTGTGCACCACATTCACCCCCGTGGATGGCTTCCATCAGACGCTTTGACTCTTCGGCATCAACGCACAGTTTATGCATTCCCAGATGACCTCGTTTATACAGTTTACCCCCGCAGATGATGAACTGAACTGCCATTCTTCTGATTGCCCTCTTGTCCTTGGCATTTACCCCTGGCAGGTATGCTTCTTTCTCCAAGAAGTTCTAAATGTCGTAATACCAGGGGTGTTCGTCCTGAACTTCATCTATGGCTGCAATCGACTCATAGGCAGGTGCAAATTTCTGGTCAATGATGACCGGACGCATTCGGACTCCACACGGGATGTCTATCATAGAAGATAGAGTTGCTAAAGAATTTGCAAACCTGTTGTTTTCTCTTAGTAGATGAGTAAAACTTAGCTTCTCAAACCGAGGAATCAGCAAATCCAAGGTTTGGTGATACATCATCATCTTTTCTTCTTTTACTTTCCAGTCTCCTTTAGCTTGAGACACAACAAGGTTCGAATCCCCAATGACGTCCAAATTGCCTTGCCCTAGTTCGTGGTCGCTTCTAGACCATGATACACGCCTCGTATTCTGCTTCATTGTTCGAGACTTTGAACCGGAGTTTGAAGGCGAGAGGGATACGGGAATCATCGGGTGCTATCAGCAACACTCCTATCCCATACCCATGTTGATTTGACGCTCCGTCAAAGTACATCGTCCAAGTTTCTTCGTTGATATGCAGAATTGATTCATCCGGGAATAGGTACTCGACCGCTTCATCCCCCTCAACCGGGTGGTCGGCAAGGAACTCTGCCACTGCTCTTCCTTTCACTGACTTGCGTGTCACATATATGAGATCAAATTCGGAGAGCAACAGCAACCAACGAGCTAGCCTACCCGTAAGCACTGGTTTCTCGAAGAGATATTTAATGGGATCAAGTCGTGAAACCAACATTACAGAGTGAGCTAACAGGTAGTGCCGTAGCTTCCTGGTAGCCCATACCAGAGCTAAGCAAGCCTTTTCCAGCGGTGTATATCGGGTCTCATACTCCAACATCTTTTTGCTCAAATAGTAGATGGCCTTCTCCACCTTATCTTCTGATTCTTGTGCAAGCTGCAGCCCATTGTAGTTTCAGTCACTGACAGATACAAAATCAACGGTTTCCCTGGTTCTGGTGGCGATAAAACGGGTGGGTTCTGTAGATATTCTTTGATTTGTTCAAATGCAGCTTGACATCGGCCGTCCCATTGGAACTTCTTTCCTTTCTTGAGAAGGCCAAAAAGTGGTTCACAAGTCGAGGTTAATTTTGAAATAAACCGTCTTATGAATTGCACTTTATCCAGAAAGCCTCGCACCTCCTTTTCAGTCCTTGGTGGTGGCATTTCTAAGATGGCCTTGATTTTGGAAGGGTCGACCTCGATGCCCCTTTGTGTAATCAGAAACCCCAGCATTTTTCCCGCTGTAACACCAAATGTACATTTCTGAGGGTTTAGCCGCAACCGGAATTCCCTGATCCTTTGAAAAAACTTGTGCAAGGCGGTGTAGTGGCCCTCTCTTTCTTTGGACTTGACAATCATGCCGTCCACATACACCTCAACCTCTTTGTGGATCATATCATGTAGTATTGTGGTCGCGGCCCGTTGATAAGTAGCTCCAGCGTTCTTCAACCCAAACGGCATTACCCGGTAGTAGTATGTCCCCCACGGGGTGGTGAATGCAGTCTTTTCCCTGTCTTCTGGTGCCATCACTATCTGGTTGTATCCCGAGAAGCCATCCATGAATGAGAGCAATGCATGCTCTACTGTGAAATCTACCAATTCATCGATGTGCGGTAAGGGTAAGTCGTCCTTCGGACTAGCTCTGTTCAAATCCCTGAAGTCTACACACACCCGGATCCTGCCATCTTTCTTCGGCACCGGAACAATGTTGGCCAACCAAGTCGGATATTCAGATACCAGCAGGAAGCCTGCGTCGATTTGCTTGGTGACCTCTTCCTTGATCTTAAGAGCCCAATCCGGGCGGATCCTTCTGAGTTTCTGCTTGACAGGTCGGGCCTCGGGGTCAAGGGGGATCTGATGCTGTACAATCTCAAGATCGATTCCAAGCATGTCTTCGTAGGACCACGCGAAAACATCTTTGAAATCTTTTAATAAAGCGACTAGGCGCTCGCGTTCCTCTGAAGACAACGTGGACCCGATCTGGACCAGCCGCGGGTCCTCCTCAGTACCAATGTTCACGGTAATGATTTCATCCATTAATGGTTTAACAAATCTCTCTTGCTCTTGCTCAATTAAACGTTGTAAAACCGGAGGAACTTCGTCCTCGTCGTTTTGATCAAAGTTTTGAAAGTCTGAATTAATGCAATAAATTAGGGGCACAGAAAAGTACTCGGAAACCACAGATAGTTCATTCTCATTAGGCACATCCAAATCATCCGATTCATCGGTTACAACAGACTCAAATGAAAAGGAAAAAGACGACCTGGACAGGACTGTGGCATCCGGGTTAACATCCCCAAGAGTACCAAACTCAGACTCAGTCGAGCTGGAACCTGATTCCGACTCACAGGACTCGGTGGAATCAGATTCCGGTTCACTACCTGACCCGGTGCTGCTGGACAAAAATCCCTCCTCGTATTACCAAGTGAGAGAGGGTGCGATTGATGCATCCAAGATAGCTGCTGGTCGGCTCGCAGCCGTTTCATCCCCAATCATGGAAACCGCGAAGTTATCCCCCAAGCACTCTTGGTCGATCGGAGGATCAGAGAGGAGACATGTCAGTGCTACCCCCATTTCCAATTCTGTGCCCTAAGGATCCACTGCCTTATTCTGCTCAACCTCAGTTGTTGGGTCTGCTCTGTGGCTACGTCATCCTGTAGACACCCCATTTTTGACCGACCTTAAGACCCAGACGTCACCGATTGAGCGCTTGGTGATGTTTCATATCGTGCTCGTTCAGAAGTCTCAGAGTCGCGACCGTGCGCTCTGCCTCCGGACTTCCGAACTCTCTTCTGTGCCTTGCCTCGGTTTGCGAACCAGACTCGGTTTTCTCTGTTTTCTTTCCCGAGAGAAGGGAGTGGTCCTGTAGGCTATCTCTCGGTGGCCGTGGGCTACATTTCGTGGCCGTAGGCCATTTTGCCCATTTCGAAGCCCGGTTCCCGGTTTTCGGGACCGTCAGGCCGTGTGCCTCGGCTCGGGACCGCCCAACCATCTCTGATTTCCCCGGTTTTTGGCATGCGCCTCTGTTTTATCATACCGAGGAACACTGGGGCCTTTGATGCCCACTTCGTGGCCGTACGCCGCTTTTGGCGCTTCTGACCGATTTTTGGCCCCGAGCTTTCATTTTGCATCGGTTTTTGTTCAATTTTGGCAGGTACCTCTGTTTTAGCATCAAGAAGATCACTGGAGGGTGGGAGGCCAGCAATTGTTCCAGAAAACCAATTTCGCTCCTCCGGCGCCCGTTTTGCTCACTTCCGGGCCAATGTTGAACACCCTGGGGATATTTTCTTCGAGCCGGGACTACATATTTGTGATGAGGGGACATGGGAGGACTCTAAAAGTGCAGGGTCGGCCAGTAATTGTGAATTTCATTTTTGAGCCTCTCCTTCAAATTCTATGTTGTGACTCCTGTTTCAGTGTTGCCAATTTCCAACCTTGGGGCCTTATTCTACACACTTGGGAGGACCCTAACACATGGTGGTCGGCCAGCAATTTTCCTCTTCATTTTTGGGCCATGGCGGCGGCCGGAGTGAGTGGTGGCCGACCCGGTTGGGGTGGCCGGCCACCTTCCAAAACCACTGGCCGGCCTTTACCTTTCGGCTCTTTCAATTTGTCTGGATATTTTTTGCAAAATATCTCCCCCTCCGGGGGATATTTTGGGAGGGAAATCTTGCCTCCATTTCCCTCCCCTTTTACACCCTTTCTTGCCTATTTAAAGGGCTACCCTCCTCCTTTGCTAGGGTTAGAAATTTTGGTCTCAAATACCTCTCTCTCAAAACCTCCATTTTCTATCTCCAAAACTCAAAAAACCCTCAAGCATCTAGGCCAATCCTTCATCAACCCTAAGCACCACCATCAAAAACTCCATTTCAGCAGCAAGGGAGTGATTTTCAGAGGCCAACAAGCAACAATTTCAAGTCAAGAAGCCACCAAAGTTGGATCTCCAAGGGTAAGCCTCTAAATCCTTTTTTCTAGCATTATTTTCTATCAATTCTGTACCCTATTTTCCTTTTGTTTTGGGCTTTGACCCCTACTGGTTTTGTGCTTATTTTGAGCCCCTCTACAACATTGTAGAAGGGCTCAACCTCACTTGGTGCCTCTATCATACACCTCTTTCAATATCACCCTTTATGCCAATTATTTGCATGCTTTGTTTGGCTTTTGAATGATCTGATTTCGAGCCTCATATATACTGTTAGTAGGCTTATATTGAGCCCCTCTTCAACATTTAAGAAGGGCTCCATCATGTTTGGTGGCTCTAGCATGCACTTCCTTTGAAATTCTTCCATTTTACCGTAAACTTGCATGCTACTTTTAGCCTATATGCATGTATTTCTGGAGCATGCTATAAACTGATTATGAGCTTATTTTGTATCCCTCTACAACATTGTAGAAGGGACCAATCTTGTTTGGTGCCTCCATGAATGGCCTCTCTTTGTACCTCTCTTTGGCCATGTTTTGCATACCTCTTTGAGCTTATTTGGTAACTGTTTTGAGTCTTCATCAGGCCTAAAAAGAGCCTTATTTTGGCCTTCTCATCATGTTTTGTTAAGAGTCTTAGGCCATTTGATGATTGGTTTTGGTACTTCATGTTATATCCCTCACATTTTCCGTAAAATTGCATGCTTTGTTAGGCTTGCTTAGCCTCTTTTTTCAGCCTTCATCAGGCTTATAAAGTGTCTTATTTTGGCCCATTATTCATATTTTGTTAAGGGTCCGAAGTTGTTTGGTGTATGCTTATGGTACCTTGTGTTATAGCCTTCATTGGCTCATTATTTTGCATGCTTTGTTTATCATATCTACATACTGATTTTGGAGTTGTCATTCACTGTAAATATGCATATTTTGGGCTCCTCTTCGAAGTTGTAGAAGGAAATTTTGTGTTTTGAATTTTCTATATACTACTTGCTTAATAAATCCCCTCTTTTCCCCCATTTTTGCATGCCATTATTGCCATATCTATGCTCACAATTTGGCCATGTTTTGTACTAAAAATATGCTATTTTTGGGGCTGCCTTGCTACTTTTTTTTCTTTCATGTACCAATTTTGCATGTTTAGCATAGCCGTAGGCCATTTCGGGTACTTAAAATCACATTTTGGGATGATTTCATGCATTGATTGTCATTTCGTATCATTTCGGGGCTGTTTTCCCCTTCATTTAGCTGCTGAAATTTGGTTTGCATGCTTGCATATCATTTTCCATGTCATTTCATGCCTCAGTGCATTGCCTCGGTTTGCGTGCCCGTCGGCACGCACTTCGAGGCACTCCGTTTTCATTCATTGGCTTCCTATGTAAGTAGGCTGAGGCTCTCTCTCATGTTGGCGTAAGCCCATCATTGCATTTCGTATGTCATTTCATCGCCTCGGTTTACGTGCCTGTGGGCACGCATTTCGAGACACTTCGGTTTTATCCGATTTGCATTGCACATCATCGCCTCGGTTTACGTGCCTGTGGACACGCATTTTGAGACACTTCGGTTTTATCCGATTTGTATTTCACATCATCGCCTCGGTTTTCGTGCCTGTGGACACGCATTTTGAGACACTTCGGTTTTATCCGATTTGTATTTCACATCATCGCCTCGGTTTACGTGCACGTGATGGCGCAGTTTTATCGATTTGCATCTCACATCATGACCTCGGTATGCGTGCCCGCGGGCACACATTTCGAGGCGTCTTATTTTCATCTCATTTTCCTCGCATTGTGCATACTAGGTTGTATCTTAGATTGCATTCATGCATTTTCTCGATTTGCGTGCCCGCGTGCACGCATTTCGAGACATCTCATTTGCATAACATTGTGCACGCTAGGATACATATTAGCTACATTTCATGCATACCATGCATATTGCATCGTGTTCGGGATAGGTGTTAGCCTGAGCACGGGAAGCGAGGCACGTTTCGTACTCCGAGTGACGGAACGGGTCTCAATTCCCAAGTCACCGACACTCCAGATTATCCATGATGGAATTAGCTTTTGTTGTAGCATTCATCTGCATTCATCCTATATTGAGTTGTGCAATCCGACTCCTCGGCCATCATGCATCGAGATGCGTGATTGGTGGCACGAGGATCGAAGCATGCATATATTTGTGAAATACATTGCTATGCCCTTTTCCTGCTCTCTGTTACAGCAAAATCGAGGACCAACAACTTTTTGAGTCGTGGCGCATTTAATCGAAAATCGCAAGAGGCTAATTGGGGCATCATTGGATTTCACCGAGGCGATCCGGCATACATTATTCATCGAAGCAAAGGCCTCGCTTGCATGCCGATTCTTGCTTTCTTTGTTAATTAATCGAAATTTGTACTTTATCATATATTTGATTGTAATATTCTTTTATTTGGGATTGTATTATTTATTCGGACCCTCTGCGCGGGGGCATAATTGTAATAAGGGTGTGTGAGTGTGATGTATGTCTTCCAACCCCCATTTCTTTCTCCCTTTTATTTATCCGCTTATGATGGTTAGATATAGGGCATATTTCAATTAGCATACTGATGTAATGACATGTTTGCATCATTCATCTGTTTTGCACGCACCGGGCTCGGCGCATCATACAAACTGCATCTGTATTTCAATTCCAAATTGAATACGTGATAGTTGTAGCATTCCACGTGCCATGTTTAGAATAGCCGAGCCTGCTATAGTTGCATTTTGCATGTGTTGCATTAGGCATTTCTGTACATCTAGGATCATGCATGGATTTCTAATCGGCTTTTGTTTTGGCTTGGAGTACTTGGTGAGTTTTATACTTTAGCATCCTTGCATGCGTGTGAGTGTTGCCATGAATAGCATGCTTACCATGAGGCTAAATGCTTATGTGATATAACTGCCTTGAATGCCTGTGGGTGGAGGTTGAGTTATTTGAATCGGGACAATTCATCGACTGTTTGTTTTAAGCCCACTAGATAGTGGCAAAATCATGTTTTCTAAGCCCACCTGAGGGTGGCAAATTCGCGTCTTAGCCTACTTGCGGGTAGCACCATCAAACCATTTTCAAACAAACAAACATGAGATGTTCAGTTCCAATTCAGGCGATTCAGTCTATACTTGTATGCTGTGCGCATCACATAGTAACCTAGGCTAATAACCGGAATAAGAACGCACAAAGTTTTCAAAAACAGATATCATGGTTAGTAGAGGCCGGTCTTTGACCGGGCGAGCGGGGGTGCTCACGATGTGACCTTCCCTAATCGTACCCAAGTTCCCGAGCCAACTTTGGTGATGACGGACACGTGGCCTTTTGGCACCGAGTCAGGGTTTCCTAAATTTCCCATTTTAAAAATATTTAGGTGGCGACTCTGTTATCTGGCAAAGCAGTCCATGTTTGGCACTTCTTTCAAAAAATCTGTTTTTCTCAAAAACGATTTGCCGGATTTGGACTCTTTGGTTCAAGATTTGGAACCGCGACAAAATCGAGTCCGAACTGTAGCGAGGTCCCTCGCGGGCTTGTTACAGTTTCTGGCGACTCTGCTGTGGAGTTAGAAAACTTGACTCGAACTCATGATATCTGGTTTTGACTACACTTGTGTGTTTCTTTGCATTGCATTTGCATTGGTGCGCCTAGGATGCCGTGTTTGCCATATGCCATTCCCGAACGATTTGCCGGAGGCTTGTCTTGTCAAGTCATGTCCGTAAGGCTGATCGGCTCTGGGCTCTGACAGCATGGGAACACAAACCCCGGTTTTACCGGGGCACCCTTTTTGACCATTCGACCTAGTGCATATTCGGATCCATAGCGACCATTCCAAACTAGGACAGGTTGCTTACCCGTTTATAGGTTGCTTGAAGCATTGCGTGCGTAGTGAAACCCTAGTTCGACAAAATAGGCCAGGAAACCCTACCCCAACATAGGGGTGTTTTGGCTCTCACTTGCTTGTTATGTGCTTTAGAGTGCGTCTCTGAGGAATGCATGTATCGATCATGAGTTTGGGTATCGAACTGCGGGCATCGATTGAAGAATCGGTTTACGAGGGTATCGGTTGAGGCGTAATTTTGGCGAAATGATGAGAGGCACACTCATCCTGTTATGCTCATATCCGTTTGGTGAAATCGGTGAGATCTTTATGTTTTCTCTTTTGCTAGGTAGTCTGGAACCATAGCTTGAAGGCTCCAATATCCCGGGTACATTGGACTAGTCTTGATAGACTTTGTTAGGTCGAGATTCAATTCAAGGGCAACCGGTGTTCTTTCACGAGGTAAGGCAAAGAAAGGCGGTCGAGGCTTACGATTCATCGATCCGTCGATCACCGATCACATCACCCTTGTTCAGAATCAGCAGCCCGTGATGGCACAGGGTTCAGAAGAATTTGTAGCCGTGATAGCAGCGTTGAATCAGGGAACTGCCATGCAAGCTGAGACCAGTATTGAAATGCAGCGCCCATCTGGGGCATCCGCCTCACATCCAGCTTTGGGACCCTAGTCGAACTTTGACCCACTTCCGCCAGTTGAAGATTTGCAGGGTCCGGATCCTCGAGAAGGGCTGGCTCAAGCCCAAGTTTTGAACCAGTGCGGCCTAATGAGGCGTTATCCCTTGATGCTAATGACCTTGATCCGACGCGGTGAAAATTGCGAACCTTGAAAAGCAATTCAGAAGGCACAGGCCTTAACTCCATTCCCGACATTGAGGATGGGCACACCGAGTCTATGTCTGGCTCCCGAAGACTTCAAAATGCCATATATTGACCGTTTCGACGGTGCAGGGATCAATGGTACATATCCGACTTTTCTTGGATATCCTAAAGCCGATGGGTGCGACTAAGCCACGAAACTCTCTGTATGGAAGAACTCTGTCCGGTGTAGCAGCCACTTGGTACGCTAAGTTGGAGGACAAAGTGAAGCAAAACTGGGAAGAATTGGCTGAAGCCTTTGTTGATCAGTATTCCTACAATACCCAAGTTGAGATGACCATCCAAGAGCTTAAAGCAACCCACCAAAACCCAAAAGAGCCTTTTGTGAAATTTGTTGCGAGATGGAGAGCAAAGGCAACACAGATAATGATCGCCGCCCTTCCGAGAGGGATCAAGTCTGCGATGATGGTGCGGAACCTCGAGCATGATATGTTGCAGAAATTGATAGTCGCTCCACTATTCACTTTCAAGAGTTTGCATGAACTGGGGGTTCAGGTCGAGAATGCGTTCAACAGTGGGATCATTCCCAGAACAAGTGAACCAATGAGGAGGGTGATTTCAAGGAGTACCAATGCCGGAAGTAGCACTATTCCCGAACCCACTGAAATCGATACTGTCGCCACAACCAACCCTTTTGCCAATCCAAGCCCGCAAATAGCCGACCCAGCCCGAGCTCAGGGCAGAACTTTCACCCATCTCCATATGAGCTTGACTAGCGCACTAAAAGCCTTAATGGAAAGAGGGCATCTCAAACCCCTCGATCCTCAACCTCTTCCCAACCCACTCCCAGCCAGACATAACCCCGCCAAATACTGTATGTACCATCAGCAGCGCGGTCATGGCACCGACCGTTGCTCATGAGCCGTCATGGGGTCAAAATCTCATCGACAACCGGACGATAGCTCCACCTTCAGACCCCAATGACCAAACATCTCCTGCCTACCTCAATCTCATCCATACACTACCATCTACCTATGACCCCAGCATATACATCACCCCAGCCCATCTACCCAAGCCTAACATGTTTATCCCAGAAAGCATGGACTTATGCATGATGGGTGCACCTGAACCCCAATCATCTCAAACCCATGAACCCACTACTTCCGAGCTGATGAGGATGATAAAAGATCTTCAAAGAACTGTGACCGATCTAGCCTCTAGGACATTGGCTCCATCATCGACCACACCACATGCTAGGAATTTCATGTCAAAAGGCTCCCCAGTCTTGGGGCAAGCTACATATGAGGAAGACCAATCCCTTGGCAAAGTGGGAGCGAGTGGAAAGAACAAGGTAGGGGCAGGCATAGATCCCCATGAGCATCTTCTGTTGGCTGTTGAGGCTTTGAAAGCCGAGGGACTGAACAAAGAGGAAGTCCTCACAGTTGTTGCAAAAGCTGTGGATGACACTTTCGCTACTCAAGTTGGGGGTAGTTTGAATCAAAGAGCAAACCGGGAAAAGGGCCGATATACCAGAGGCAATCCTGTTAGCTCAAATCCTCCACTCAGAAGAGATCGGCAAGCCAGGCCAGCACCTGCCAATCCCTTTCTTTGGTCGCCCAAGAAAAATCCACAAACCAAGTACCAACCCCGAGGTCGAGGGTCTTCTATGCCCTCTACATGCCTTTATCCAAAGCTTTCCAAATCCTTGTTGGACAAGGCCATCTCAAACCCCTTGAGCCTCGGTCTCTCCGAACCCTCTTAGGCTATGCATGATGCTACCCGATCTTGCACATACCATCAAGAAGCGGCCATGCTACCAACAATTGCTCCGTCTTCGCCATGAAGTCTGGGATCTATTGACAACGGGTCATCCTCCACGAGCTCGGAAAGTCTATCGACCTTTGGGTCGATGAACTTGGGGATAATGTTATGTGATCAAGGATGAACCACTGCGAGCGGCGCTCGATTTACTCAGATATGGTGGATGGCGCCTTTGTTACGAGCAATATGCAAATACCGGTTTTGTGCTTCGACTTGGGTATCGGGTCGGTTTTGTTGTTTTGTTTTGAGTCTGTCTTTTTGTTTTGAGTCGATCTCTTTTGTTTTGGGTGCATCTTGTTGTATCGAGTCGATCTGTTGTATAAGTCGGGTGATTCGGGATGTTACCTCGGGCGTCACCATTTTGTTTTCTATTTGTCTTTTTGCTTTGTTTTGAGTCTGTTTACGCTAGGAGCAGTTATGCCATATGATTTTGAATGAAACGGCGATGATTTCCGCTCTCACATTTGCTACGCCATGTGCTAGTTGTGCGGGATTTGGATGAAATGGCGGTGCATTCCACTGCTCTCTCATGCCTTGAAGTCATCATAATGACCTAAGTTTTTCAAAACTTTTTGAACAACTTCGGTGAAAACGAAGAGGAAGGAATTCTCGGGATTTGCAAAACTTTGATCAATTGAGAGAAAGAGGCGTGCTAAGCCCTATAATGAATGAAATCATGCTTGTTAGTGTAGTCTTGAGAAGGACCACGGCTTTGATCCAGATTGATCCTACATCGTCTTCTTGACGAGCAATTTGTCGCTTTCTTAAAAACTTTCAAAAAATGTTTCTTGTGGTCCTGCGAAGACCTGTGTGGAATCGCTCTTGAGATTGTGCAGCCTAGGATCGCTCTCAGCCTCGAGACTCAATCCCTTTGCTTCCAAACCTTGAACTTGAATTCAGAATGTTCAACGGTCGACCACAATGTAAGGCCTGTGTGGCTAGATTTGAAGCAGCCCTCGAACATGAGGCACCAAAGTCAGATCAAGAAGGTCAGACCTCATCAGAAGAAACTTGCAAAGCTAGAACAGAAGCACCCCTCGAACTAGGGGCAAAACAAAAAATATCCGATGCGCTCGGAGAGCCAAAGGTGGATCCTTTTGCAAATCAATACAACAGCCACTCTCCTGGATGCAGAGAGCTTCAATCTCAAAACCATTTGGCATGGACTTGTTACACTTTTACCCTTTGAGAGGCTCGTTGGGCCGAAAACCTAAAAGGGCGACCCAGGCAAAAGTTAGAGCAAGAAAAAGAAAAAAGAAAAATGCAAAAAAGAAAAGAAAAGAAAAATGCAAAAAAAGAAGAAGAAAAAGAAAGAGAAAAGAATTGAAAAAGAATGAAAAGAAAAAAACAAAGCTCGCAAGGTTGAAAACTTGCAACAGGCGCCTTGGCAAAAATTAGAGCATAAAAAGGAGAGGTTAAATACCCGAGTGTACCTTAACCCCGAACTACGTAAGGCTTGATTCCCATGTTTGAGATACGTAGGCAACTTCATTCTGAAGTCCAGCCGTAAAACAATTCAAATTCGATTGTGTCCATGTAATGGTTTTGATCATCTTTTGTCTTCTCTGTATTTGAGGATTTGGTTGTGTTCGTCACTCTGAGGATTGACTACAATGCGCCGCGGTGCCATCCAAACAAGGGGCAACTTTCCGTTGCCATTCAATGCGCTGCAGTGCCGTTCAAACAAGGGGCAACTTTCCGTTGCCATGCAGCTCTCTTCAAGCACGAGGCAGTTTTCCCTTGGATCCGAGGTTGTGCATCTCAGGAATAAGTTTCATGCTCGTTGAGCAAGTGGCCGTGTGCAAAAATAGTTTTTGAGAATTTTTACTGAGGTTGACTATTTTCTCGAAAATTGTTCCATTTTTTCCAAAAACTGGACCATTTCTTGGACCCAAAAAAGGAAACTTTTCAGTGCTCATAGCCTGACTTGCATGATTTCAAATCAAAAACTGAACAAGCATGTTAATCTAACTCTCATTTTGGTCAAAACTGTTTTAGTAGAAAGGCAAAAATAGAAATGGTCGAAATGATGAACTAGGGGCACAGTTGAGTCAGGCTTCCTGTCTTTTCCCCGTTGTCAATGCATTTGCCAAAAAGGGCACTCTACCTGCCAGAAGAGGGCACAACTGAAGCTAGAAAGGGCAGAAAGCTCTCGTATCCTCCAAGCAGCGAGGTATCAAGCCAAGTGCGAAGCATGAACTGGAATGGATCAAGATATTCCACTCTCTCATCTAGATGGATCTGATCATGTCCAAACTCCCTAGCAGAGCATCGTCAACCGATGTCAGCTGCAGATTTGCTACACACCCAGTTGT
The DNA here is from genome assembly GCA_025200525.1 of Camellia lanceoleosa. Taxonomy (NCBI): domain Eukaryota; kingdom Viridiplantae; phylum Streptophyta; class Magnoliopsida; order Ericales; family Theaceae; genus Camellia; species Camellia lanceoleosa. Next base: position 36,890,192 of record CM045760.1, read on the forward strand.
AGCGCGACCCTTCTATGGGAGGAATTCACTAGTTGTGAGCGGAAGAAAGAGAATCGAGCAGAATGCTAAGGGGCCCGAGCCCACAACTTGCTGTTTATCCATCAACCACCCAGGGGAGGGATGAAAAATGAGAGATTGAAGAATAGAGAGATGTGCGATGAGAGAAAAAGTGAGAAAAGGGCTTTTTCAGAAAAAACAGAGCTTGAGGGCCGAGTGATGTGAGAATCACAAATGAGAAAGGGTAGGAAACACTACCCGGTGAAACAGGCTCCCTGTACACGTCTGAGTATCATGTCTTTTTGTTTTATTTCGATTCTTGTTTTGAGTCGTTTCGAGTGTTATTCGTTGTGTCCAGGCTGTGTGCCTTTTATTTCCTTGTTGAGTCGTTTCGCTGTGTTCAGTCGTAGGCTCAATACCCAGGTGAGAACTTAAACTCATCTCTCAATTTCAAAAATAAAATCGTTTTGTGCTCCGAGTGCCGTGCTGTGCCGTTCTCCACATTTGTGCAAAACAGAATTTGTTCTTTCAGAAAACCACAGGGTTCAACCCAGGTCATATGAGAGCGGTAAACCAGGACCCATCTGAAGCTATGAAAGTTCCGGGCTACAAAGCAAAAGAAAAGAGGGAAAATTTGGGGCATCTTAGCATGTCTCAACTTTAGCAAGATCCGAGATTGCATTCCAGGTGCACCTTCTCAGGCCTCACCTTTTCTCTGGAGTATGAGTGTGCCTCGACCCCAAGTGTAAGCCTGCTTCAAGTCAGAATGGCAGTCCAAGCAGCACCAGAGGGTTCACATGCAGATGTTATCTCTCGCCAATTTGGATAGGGTGTGCCCCTTTTGAGGTGAGTGTGTTGCAAAGTCTTCTAAGAGGCAAAGCAAAGGCACCAGAGTACATATTTGATGCTCCACTATTACATAGAATGTGGACTTTCATATACACTGTCATTGCATGCGTGCCGCGCATCGTTATGATTCATGCATAGAATATGCTTGCTTTCAACATTGCATAAATTGTGCTTCCATACTTGCATAGAAAATGCTTGTATTTATTGCATAGAAGATGCCCCCATACTTGCATAGAAGATGTGTTTTATCACACTTGCTTGTGCATTTTATCTCGCTCGCACTGTCTTGTGCACTTACACTTTGTATCTTACTTGCACTGTCTTGTGCATCTTGTGTTTGTGTATCACATCGCACTGTCTTGTGCATTTCAAATCAATCGCGCTGTTTAGCGTATCGCACTATTTTGTGCATTGTATCATTCGCGCTATTTTGCGCACCTCAATTGCACTGTCCTGTGCTTTGCATATCACATCGCACTGTCTTGTGCATTTCAAATCAATCACACTGTTTAGCGTATCGCACTATTTTGTGCATTGTATCATTCGCGCTATCTTGCGCACCTCAATCGCACTGTTTTGTGCAGTTTATCATTCGCGCTATTTTGCGCACCACAATCGCACTATTTTGTGCAGTTTACCATTCGCGCTATTTTGCGCACCTCCATCGCACTGTCCTGTGCTTTGCATGTCACATCGCACTATTTTGTGCATTTCAAATCAATCGCGCTGTTTAGCGTATCGCACTATTTTGTGCATTTCAAATCAATCACGCTGTTTAGCGTATCGCACTATTTTGTGTATTGTATCATTTGCGCTATCTTGCGCGTCCCACCTACACTTGTTAGTGCATTACATTTCACTCGCGCTATTTTGCGCATCGCACTATTTTGTGCACATTACTTGCATTGTGCATTGTAGCATTCGCGCTATCTTGCGCGTCCCACCTGCACTTGTTAGTGCATTATATTTCACTCGCGCTATTTTGTGCACCTTACTTGCATTGTGCATGCATTGCATCGCGCTATCTTGCGCACCTTACCTGTATCACACTGCTTTATGCAGTCACTCGCCGACACTGTGTGTGTCCAACTCTTGGAATCATAGGAATCGCATTGAATATATGTTGTTAGCATATTGTTTTTGTTGAATTTCTCTCTTTTGCAGGCACGATATTGTATGTACGGTTCATTTGAAATTTGATGCGACCCGACGAAAGCGGTATCGTATCTTCTCCGTGTGAGACGCGACGAGAATTGAATAATTCTCCGCATTCCTAACTGCATGAAATGTAGTTGTTTGCTTTGCATTCTTGCTTAAAACTGTTGCATCTATTTGTCAATACTTGCTTCATTACAGCTTGCTGTACTTGCATGATCACCTGGCTCCGTGCCTATCATTTTGCATTTTGCCCCCTAACTGTGGGCATGCCTGCGGGCGCATATCTCTATTTATCTTGTATGATTGTCTAAGTCTTCGGCCTTGTCAAAAATGGGTTGTCTCTAGGCTTTGACATTCACTCCCGTCACTTCTTGACTTCCGAGTTCTGTCAAAGAGGGGCAACTGTAGACACCCCATTTTTGACCGACCTTAAGACTCAAACGTCACCGATTGAGCGCTTGGTGATGTTGCATATCGTGCTCGTTCAGAAGTCTCAGAGTCGCGGCCGTGCGCCCTGCCTCCGGACTTCCGAACTCTCTTCTGTGCCTTGCCTCGGTTTTGCGAACCAGACTCGATTTTCTCTGTTTTCTTTCCCGAGGGAAGGGAGTGGTCCTGTAGGCTATCTCTTGGTGGCCGTGGGCTACATTTCGTGGCCGTAGGCCATTTTGCCCTTTCGGAGCCCGGTTCCCAGTTTTCGGGACCGTCAGGCCGTGTGCCACGGCTCGGGACCGCCCAACCATCTCCGATTTCTCCGATTTTTGGAATGCGCCTCTGTTTTATCATACCGAGGAACACTGGGGCCTTTGATGCCCACTTCGTGGCCGTACGCCGCTTTTGGCGCTTCTGACCCATTTCGGGACCGGCTTTGGCCGAGCTTTCATTTTGCATCGGTTTTTGTTCAATTTTGGCAGGTACCTCTGTTTTAGCATCAAGAAGATCACTGGAGGGTGGGAGGCCAGCAATTGTTCCAGAAAACCAATTTCGCTCCTCCGGCGCCCGTTTTGCTCACTTCCGGGCCAATGTTGAACACCCTGGGAATATTTTCTTCGAGCCGGGACTACATATTTGTGATGAGGGGACATGAGAGGACCCTAAAAGTGCATGGTCGGCCAGTAATTGTGAATTTCATTTTTGAGCCTCTCCTTCAAATTCTATGTTGTGACTCCTGTTTCAGTGTTGCCAATTTCCAACCTTGGGGCCTTATTCTACACACTTGGGAGGACCCTAACACATGGTGGTCGGCCAGCAATTTTCCTCTTCATTTTTGGGCCATGGCCGGCCGGCCAGGGTGAGTGGCTGGCCGACCAGTTGGGGTGGCCGGCCGGCTACCTTCCAGAAAACTACAGGTTGTCAGGATATTTTTGCAAAATATCTCCTCCTCGGGATATTTTGGGAGGAAATCTTGCCTCCATTTCCCTCCCCTTTTACACCCTTTCTTGCCTATTTAAAGGGCTACCCTCCTCCTTTGCTAGGGTTAGAAATTTTGGTCTCAAATACCTCTCTCTCAAAACCTCCATTTTCTATCTCCAAAACTCAAAAAACCCTTAAGCATCTAGGCCAATCCTTCATCAACCCTAAGCACCACCATCAACAACTCCATTTCAGCAGCAAGGAGTGATTTTCAGAGCCAACAAGCAACAATTTCAAGTCAAGAAGCCACCAAAGTTGGATCTCCAAGGGTAAGCCTCTAAATCCTTTTTTCTAGCATTATTTTCTATCAATTTTGTACCCTATTTCCCTTTTGTTTTGGGCTTTGACCCCTACTGGTTTTGTGCTTATTTTGAGCCCCTCTACAACATTGTAGAAGGGCTCAACCTCACTTGGTGCCTCTATCACACACCTCTTTCAATATCACCCTTTATGCCAATTATTTGCATGCTTTGTTTGGCTTTTGAATGATCTGATTTCGAGCCTCATATATACTGTTAGTAGGCTTATATTGAGCCCCTCTTCAACATTGAAGAAGGGCTCCATCATGTTTGGTGGCTCTAGCATGCACTTCCTTTGAAATTCTTCCATTTTACCGTAAACTTGCATGCTACTTTTAGCCTATATGCATTTATTTCTGGAGCATTCTATAAACTGATTATGAGCTTATTTTGTGTCTCTCTACAACATTGTAGAAGGGACCAATCTTGTTTGGTGCCTCCATGAATGGCCTCTCTTTGTACCTCTCTTTGGCCATGTTTTGCATACCTCTTTGAGCTTATTTGATCACTGTTTTGAGTCTTTATCAGGCCTAAAAAGAGCCTTATTTTGGCCTTCTCATCATGTTTTGTTAAGAGTCTTAGGAAATTTGATGATTGGTTTTGGTACTTCATGTTATATCCCTCACATTTTCCGTAAAATTGCATGCTTTGTTAGGCTTGCTTAGCCTCTTTTTTAAGCCTTCATCAGGCTTAGAAAGTGTCTTATTTTGGTCCATTCTTCATATTTTGTTAAGGGTCTGAAGTTGTTTGGTGTATGCTTATGGTACCTTGTGTTATAGCCTTCATTGGCTCATTATTTTGCATGCTTTGTTTATCATATCTACATACTGATTTTGGAGTTGTCATTCACTGTAAATATGCATATTTTGGGCTCCTCTTCGAAGTTGTAGAAGGAAATTTTGTGGTTTGAATTTTCTATATACTACTTGCTTAATAAATCCCCTCTTTTCCCCCATTTTTGCATGCCATTATTGCCATATCTATGCTCACAATTTGGCCATGTTTTGTACTAAAAAGATGCTATTTTTGGGGCTGCCTTGCTACTGTTTTTGCTTTCATGTACCAATTTTGCATGTTTAGCATAGCCGTAGGCCATTTCGGGTACTTAAAATCACATTTCGGGATGATTTCATGCATTGATTGTCATTTCGTATCATTTCGGGGCTGTTTTCCCGTTCATTTAGCTGCTGAAATTTGGTTTGCATGCTTGCATATCATTTTCCATGTCATTTCATGCCTTAGTGCATTGCCTCGGTTTGCGTGCCCGTCGGCACGCACTTCGAGGCACTCCGTTTTCATTCATTGGCTTCCTATGTGAGTAGGCTGAGGCTCTCTCTCATGTTGGCGTAAGCCCATCATTGCATTCCGTATGCCATTTCATCACCTCGGTTTACGTGCCTGTGGGCACGCATTTCGAGACACTTCGGTTTTATCCGATTTGCATTTCACATCATCGCCTCGGTTTACGTGCCTATGGGCACGCGTTTTGAGACACTTCGGTTTTATCCGATTTGTATTTCACATCATCGCCTCGGTTTACGTGCACAGGCACGCATTTGAACTGCCGGTTTTATCCGATTTGCATCTCACATCATGACCTCGGTATGCGTGCCCGCGGGCACGCATTTCGAGGCGTCTCATTTTCATCTCATTTTCCTCGCATTGTGCATACTAGGTTGTATCTTAGATTGCATTCATGCATTTTCTCGGTTTGCGTGCCCGCATGCACGCATTTCGAGACATCTCATTTGCATAGCATTGTGTACGCTAGGATACATATTAGCTACATTTCATGCATACCATGCATATTGCATCGTGTTCGGGATAGGTGTTAGCCTGAGCACGGGAAGCGAGGCACGTTTCGTACTCCAAGTGACGGAACGGGTCTCAATTCCCAAGTCACCGACACTCCGGATTATCCATGATGGAGTTAGCTTTTGTTGTAGCATTCATCTGCATTCATCCTATATTGAGTTGCGCAATCCGACTCCTCGGCCATCATGCATCGAGATGCGTGATTGGTGGCACGAGGATCGAGGCATGCATATATTTGTGAAATACATTGCTATGCCCTTTTCCTGCTCTCTATTATAGCAAAATCGAGGACCAACAACTTTTCGGAGTTCGCGCATTTAGAAATCTCGCAAGCAGAGGCTAATTGGGGCATCATTGGATTTCGCCGAGGCGATCCAACATACATTATTCATCGAAGCAAAAGCCTTGGCTTGCATGCCAGTTTACTGCTTTCTTTGTTAATTAATCAGAAATTTGTACTTTATCTGTATATTTCGGACTGTAATATTCTTTCATTTGGGATTGTATTATTTATTCGGACCCTCTGTGCGAGGGCAGAATTGTAATAAGGGTGTGTGAGTGTGATGTATGTCTTCCAACCCCCATTTCTTTCTCCATTTTATTTACCCGCTTATGATGGTTAGATATAGGGCATATTTCAATTAGCATCTGATGTAATGACATGTTTGCATCATTCATCTGTTTTTGCACGCATCTGACTCGGCGCATCCTTATACATCTGTATTTCAATTCCAAATTGAATACGTGATAGTTGTAGCATTCCACGTGCCATGTTTAGAATAGCCGAGCCTGCTATAGTTGCATTTTGCATGTGTTGCATTAGGCATTTCTGTACATCTAGGATCATGCATGGATTTCTAATCGGCTTTTGTTTTGGCTTGGAGTACTTGGTGAGTTTTATGCTTTAGCATCCTTGCATGCGTGTGAGTGTTGCTATGAATAGCATGCTTACCATGAGGCTAAATGCTTATGTGATATAACTGCCTTGAATGCCTGTGGGTGGAGGTTGAGTTATTTGAATCGGGACAATTCATCGACTGTTTGTTTTAAGCCCACTAGATAGTGCCAAATCATGTTTTCTAAGCCCACCTGAGGGTGGCAAATTCGCGTCTTAGCCTACTTGCGGGTAGCACCATCAAACCATTTTCAAACAAACAAACATGAGATGTTCAGTTCCAATTCAGGCGATTCAGTCTATACTTGTGTGTTGTGTGCATCACATAGTAACCTAGGCTAATAACCGGAATAAGAACGTACAAAGTTTTCAAAAACAGATATCATGGTTAGTAGAGGCCGGTCTTTGACCGGGCGAGAGGGGGTGCTCACGATGTGACCTTCCCTAATCGTACCCAAGTTCCCGAGCCAACTTTGGTGATGACGGACACGTGGCCTTTTGGCACCGAGTCAGGGTTTCCTAAATTTCCCATTTAAAAAATATTTAGATGGCGACTCTGTTATCTGGCAAAGCAGTCCATGTTTGGCACTTCTTTCAAAAAATCTGTTTTTCTCAAAAACAATTTGCCGGATTTGGACTCTTTGGTTCAAGATTTGGAACCGCGACAAAATCGAGTCCGAACTGTAGCGAGGTCCCTCGCGGGCTTGTTACATCCCCGGGTAGCTGCAGGTCGAAGAAGATTTCAAAACCTGGTATGCGCTTCTTCTCCGCGTTTAACCATGGCTTTGGGAAGCCGCAAAATGGAAAGTCCTTCCCCTCTCGGATGAAGCGTCCGTTCAGGGTACCCTGGATGGGCCTGTGCATTAAATCAAAAGGTCTCCCAGCCTGCTTCGCCCTGGCTCTGCCAGCCATTTCCTTTCCTTTCCTCACCCAGTCTTCTTTGGTGGGCAGATAACCCAGCGCAAAGGTATGCGGGTTGTGTGGCGCTTCGGCCAATGCTACGACTCCTTTCCTGCCGCTTCTTCCTAATCCTATCCCGGTAATATGTTGTAGCTTGTTCATGAGGCAGACGGATTGAGCACTGACGTACACACCTTCATTCACAGCCATAATATTCTGCACTACCCGGGCCTCCGCCAAAGTGAACCCTGACAAAAACACATCCTCCGTGCCGTGCTCGATTTCCAAAACTGGCGTAGACACTTCTGGCGGCGGATGGATGGATGAATTTCCGAAAACAATTGCAACCCCCTTCCCGTGAGGGTATTTCAACATCTGGTGCAGAATGGAAGAGACTGCTTTCACTTAGTGCAACCACGGCCGTCCCAAGAGCAAGTTGAAGGTTGCGGGAATGTCCAAGACATGAAATTCAATGTTGTGTTGTCCTGGACCAACTCAGGTCGAACCTTGATCCCCATCACTTCCCTCTTGGTATTATCATAAGCTCTCGATCACTGAGTGGTTGGTATGAAGTCTGCGGGTTTTAACCGATTGCATATGCCGTTATTTGGGCGGAACATTGATAGCGAACCCGGTATCAACTAGTACCACCGGTATCCACTTATCTCTACACTCCACGGAGATGTCTGAGAGGTTTATTATGATTCACGCCCTCGGCGGCAATTCCTGTCTCGAAAAGGTTAATCTTGGGAACCTCCTCCGGAAAAACCAACCCGCTTTCTGGCGTAGTTTCGATGGAGAGTTTGGCCTTGTCCATAGCGAATAGGACGACTGTCTATGTACTCTTGATGCCATAGCGGTCCCCGGATGGAGATGTCTGCTTGTATCTTCTTTAACTTGTCTCAAGATCTGATTTCTTCTTCAATTTGCTTCTCTCTCTTTCTCTGCCTCTTTATCTTTCCCAGATGCTTGAGTGGTCGAGGTGCGGGGCTTGAAATCGCCCACTCTGGTCATATGGTCCACCTCATCGAGGTACCAAGTATCATCTGGTTGAGTATCGCCCAATCTTAAATGCGTGTGGGCAAGACATAAGTCATCGTCTTCCCACCACATCCCGCTAGCATTCAGCAGACACCTATCTAGTTACGGCAAGTTTGTACTCTCGGTACTTTCATCCCACATGCTCACAAAGATGTCACGCTCTTGTGCTCGCAAAGACTTTCATCCTCTTCATGGTTCTTGGCTTTTCCGGATTCTCTCGAATTCCACCTCTTTTCTTGCTCCTCCTGCGTTAGTAGGGTTTGTTGTTCGTTTTCACAATATCTTGATCGGCGAAATTTTTTGTACCAGCTCTCCGGCAATTCATTACGACTCTCGGCCCTTCCGCCATCATTGATATACGCCCTTTGCCGCCTTGCTCTGGCTGAATTTTCACAACATCTGGCTGCTCATCTAACCACCCGGTAATTTCTGCCGACCCCTTATATTCAAACCAATTGATTGTTGCATCCCCTGCTTCTTAGTCGTTGAAGAACTGGAGGTTAGCAAAATCTTCTTCCACCGTTGTCAGATCATCGGCCTCTTGTTCTAGTCCGTCCCCCCGAATCATGCACAATTCAGCTTTTTCTGGCAGCCTCACACTCAGCTCAGACTGGCTCACTAATAAGATATATCCGCTTATTAGTTTTTGTTTAATGAATTAATGAATTAATGGCAGCCTCACACTCAACTCAGACTGGCTCACATTTTAAATTAATGAATTAAATTTTACTTTTTTTAAAATAAAAACAATGTATCAAATAAGTTTTTGTTTACAATTTTCAAAAAAGTAAAAAATTAAAAAAAATAAAAAGTACCAAACGAGGTCTAACCAAAAAAGGCCCATTGAAAAAAATAATATCCTAATTTTTGAAGGGTCATATAATTATATATAAAAAAAATGCCAAAGTAATTAGGATTCAATACAGTTTTCACATCCCTTAACATTTTTCTATGATTTTTTTAAAATTTATTTACAGATATCAATATATATATGTATATATTTGTTAAGATCTCATATGGTATTAACAATTTTTAATTTTTTTATTTTTATTTTAAGAAGGCCCCAATTTAGTTGAAAAAAAAAGGGGCAAATACCTGGAGAAGTCTATTTAGTCCTATAACCTTTTGGATACTTTCAAAAGTTCACAACGTATTTTTCTTCTTCATTATTCTCTGTACATTTGCTCTTCTCTGCCTCTATCTCTTCATAATTTCTAGTGACCGGCGACAATACATTACTTTTTCTCTTTCTCGTTCTAATATATAATCACCGACGACCAATAACTATCATTGATTGGGGTTCACCGGCAAACACAGACCACCAACCACTAACTCCTTACTTCATCCTTACCAACAACGAAGGAGATGAGTTTCTAGCAAAGAAGATGAGTAGATCTACTCAAATCTAATGTAGTTCTACTCAGATCTAGATTAGATGTGAGTAGATCTACATAAGATCCGACTAGATCTAAATAAAAAATAGTTGCCAAAGTATAATCTTCTCTATATTTCTCTCCTTCAATCTCTCGATTTTTCTACCTTCTCTCTTCTACACACTTCTATTTTCCTATTTTAATAGAGAAAATATTTAAGTTCTGAACAAGTTATTTTCGAGATTAAGTTACAGACAATGAAAATTATAAAATTTTATAATTTCAATTTTTTTTGTGCTAAAATGAATCATTGCTTTAAAATTGTAAAATTTTACAGTTTCATGACATTCTTTGGAACTGTAAAATTTTGTAGTTTCGTAATATATTTGTCAATTCGATTAATAACAACAAATGCTTAATAGAATCATACTTTGAAACTATAACATTTTACAATTTCAAAGATTACTTTTCAGTTTTTATCAATATTGGAGATTAGTTGCTTAAACCCTACAAAAATTAAAAAATAATATATATTTTTTCTCATTGCTGTTTGTTGTCGTTGTTGGTTTTCTTTTTTTTTTTCTTTTCAGTTTATCAATATTTAGCACATTTTCTTATATTTTTCACTATAATTTTTCTATTTATTCTTTTTTTTTTCCAACAATATTCTGAACATTTTGATAAATCTGTGACTATATTCTTGACGTCGTTCGAATATTTTTGACATTCCAGTGACTTTTAGGTGATGTTGAACATTTCAATTATTCTCTAATGACCGTCGGATAGAAGTCCAGCAATTGTGGAATGTAATAGCATTTTTAAATTTTGTTAAAAAAAAAAGAAGAAATGATTTTGTTTTTTGTAACAAATAAAAATATATATGACTAATTGGTATAAATATTTTATTTTGAGATTAAATGAGTTTTAATTTTGTATATAAAATTTATTGGTAAGTGTCAAAAAAAAAAAAAAAAAAAAGATTCAATACCAAAAAAAAGCCCAAAAGTCAAACTCACGCAAGACTGTCTCTTTAACTTCCTCCAATGCGAATTAAGTTTAATTAATTTCAGAAGTACAGAAATATTTTTTCTTTTTCTATTATTTAATTTAAAAAATAATAATCTCCAATGCGAATTAAGTTTAATTAATTTCAGAAGTACAGAAATATTTTTTCTTTTTCTATTATTTAATTTAAAAAATAATAATCATTAACAATGATATAGTTTGGAAAAATATTTTTTAATACTGAATGTAACTTGTAATATGATGCTTTTTGTTTTTTAAATTTATATTGATGGTTTAAATTCGTTTTCTAGATTTAAAAATTTTAAAGGAAATTTAGAAACAAAAATGAGCACTCCAAAAAAGAATTTATCAAAATTAAAATTGATAAAATCCTCTAAGATTAAATACTTTACAAAAAAAGATTAAGTGGATTAGTCAAATTATAAATTTGAAATCATATATTAACAAAATTTTACTTTAAATATTTAATTAATAAATTTTCATTTAAAATAGCTTTAAAAAAACTTTAAATAGTAAACTGTAAAAATATTAAATAATATAAAATGTCTCATTCATAATTATAGATCAAATGCCACAAACAACCAATTCTCTTGCCAAATGTCAACACTATCCCTCCAAACATAAAAATAAGAAAAAATAATACGTGAATGATTACATCAATTTAATCTTATGTTTTTGCAGATAAGAAAAAAAAAATACTACATGAATGAAGTAGTAATATTTTTATTTTCAAAAAATATATTTTTATTAATATTTTATTTAAAAATGAAGATTCTGTTAAGCCACATAATAATTCTCTACAAATTTTTGTATAAAATTGAGGGGATTTTTTTTTTTGAGTTCTTAGTATTAAGATTTTATAGTATAATAGACATCTAATATTTGTATAATGTCTAAGGTCCCTCTAGAGAAAATTCAATCTAGAGAAATTCTTTCCAGAGAAATTCAAATTTCTCTGGAGAGAATAACTGCTTGAAGTTGAGTGAGACGGGGTAGAGATCAAGCAGTGAGAGAGAGAGAGAGAGAGAGAGAGAGAGAGAGATGCTAAGATGAACAAACGTTCATTCAATTATGCCTGGGTCTTGGACAAGCTCAAGGGAGAACGTGAACGTGATATGACCATTGATATTGCTTTTTGGAAGTTTGAGACCACCAAATACTATTGCACTATCATTGATGCTCCTGGCCATCATGATTTCATCAAGAACATGATCACTGGTACCTCACATGCTGATTATGTTTTTCTTATCATTGACGCCACCACTTGTGGTTTTGAAGTCGGTATTTCCAAGGATGGTCAGACCCTTGAGCATGTTGTACTTGCCTTCATTGGGTGGGTGAGATATATGGAGGTGGGTGAAAGACCTTAAACACCACAAAATAATATTGTGGAGTTCTTCCATTACTAAAGTTCGAGAGGGATGTTAGACCAATTTTTTCTAAAATTTAATACTTATTTATCATTACTATACAAATAATAAGATTTGGGAGAGTTGCATTTTATAAATCTTATTAGGTGCTAATCTTAGTGATAAGTAAGCAATAAATCTTATAAATTTTAGTATCTTTAAAATTTTATAAATCCTAACATAATTAGCCACCGTGACTCTCCTAACTTAAGGGCTTAGTCCTAAGGGGGGAGGTCATGGATTCAACTTCCTCTTAGGGAGAGTTGAATTAAGTGACAAATACTTAGTGTTTGACAAAGGTGGGGAGACTAACTCCTATATGTGCTAATATAATAATTAACAACAGGCTTTTACCGATCAAAAGAAAAAAAAAATGATAATAAGATTACAAATAATAATATTAAAAAATTTATAATTTATTTTATTATAAAAATCAAACTCTGACTTTTTTTTTATTACTATTTATTTTTAATTTCCGCTAAATAATATTAGCAAACCCAATGTTTTTTCAATAAAGATTTTCTTTGCCGATCAAAAAAAAAAAAAAAAAAATGTCTAGTCCGGTCTATGGGGCCATCAGTTCATTAGTTAGGTCCTATCATTCATTTATCCAAAAAAAATTAGATTGATTCAATTACTGTACTCACATAATTTTGTGGTCTTTATCTTCAAAAAAATGAATGGCATATTTTTTAAATGATGCTTATCTTTTCATATTTTTTAAGACAGATAATAAAATTATATAAATTTTTTTTAAAAAAATGGATCATATTTTTTATGAATCTGTAAGTATTTAGAGAAGATACAATTGAATTGTAATTTCTTTTAAAATTAATACCACAATAAGTAATAAACATTTTTATTTCCCCATTTGACCCCTCAAGGTCCCTTCCCTCTGCCTCCTTCTCTCTCATACATGGACAAGTAGCTTTCAGTGGGAACAGAACCCGGAGATCAGTATTGTATTTTAAATAAATAAATAAATAACTTTTTGTTTTGTCCTCACATAAGTTTCAAACTTTCTGGCTAATATTGGCTAGCAAATGCAGTTAGGCCATTACCTTCACTACATTTTCCTCACAGAAAGGCTTACTTATTTTTTGGTTACAGTGTTATGTTGCAATACTGTAAACCCTAACTTTGCTGAAAAAGATGGTTGTCACTTCCCTAACATATTTGAAAACTATCACATCCAAACTCATGTCTACTTGGGGTTTTTCTCTTCCCAAAACTTGCCCTAAAAGGAAAAAGTCCTCTAGTTTAATAAATAAACAAAAAAAATTTAAAAATACAAAAATTAATTACATAATCAAATACAAAATGTGCATAGACATTTATGATTTTTTAGATAATAAATTTTGTAAAATATTATTTATTTATTTTATTTATATACATTATATATCTAATTCTGACTAATTTTTGTATTCATGACAGATAAAAAAAATAAAATAGGTATGGGTTTCTCCATATCGAATGCAGCTTGTATGGCTGGGGCTTGGCTGGCAGGCCAAGACAAACTAGTTGTGTACTAGTGTGTGTTTGGATCAATCAAATTCAAAAAATATGGTATGTGGTTGCCTTGCTTGCCACTTGCAAGACCAATTTAGCATACATTTGCAAGCCCACTCTAATATATAATGAGTATGATTGCTAAATACTTTCTTAATTGGAGAAGCTTTAGGTCTACATTTGTAGGGTGGTGTTAGGTGCATCGAATCTGTTCACTAAATGAATCCCTAACTACTTACAAATCGCCCGGTAGATATGTTGTGGGGGTAGATATGTTGTGGAGTCTACAGGTGGAATCAATCACTTTTAAGTTAGGAGAAATTACATCCGAGTAATGGCAGGGAAAAAAAATTATTTCATGAAAAATTTTGTAGTTTAATTATTAATAGTTATAAATTTTTCTAAAATCTGCTAATGCGATATTTTCCCTTTTCAATTATCAGTAATCTGTTCGGTGAATTGATTCCACCATCTTAAATTAATGTTGTGAATTTTTGAAAATAAAATACATTTACTTTTTTATTGTTTTCATAATCTTTCTTGTTTCTTTTGAAAAAATCTTTGAACTTTGTGGGTTGTCTTACATTGAAAACATGAGAAAAAAGAGATGAATTAATAAGTAGTCACATAGAATATTTCTTCGAATAAGAAATTATGGAAAGGGTATTAAATTGTATGTTCATACATTGCAACCATCCGCACATGCATGCACGGCGTGAGTTGTGTAGCGAGCGCTTTTCTATTTCTGTAAATAATTGGGACTAAAATTATTAGATTTTGTTTTTACAGAAATGATAAAAACCCGACAAACACTTCACTCCCACGACTCCACACACACGTGTCAGAGAGATAAAAAGAAAAAAACAAAAAATAAAATAAAATAAAACAAAACAAAAACACACATGACTAATCACAATCATTTGGTGGTCATAGGGTCCACGTATTTTCCTTGTTTTTATACGAGTTTTTTGATATGTTTGATTTGATAGGAAATTTGTTTGATTTGCTATTAACCTGATTGATACACACCATTTGGTAGGGAAACCGACGTTGGTAATGAGACTAAAAATGTAAAGTAAATACTATTTCATCTTGAAATGACATAATCAACATTGTCATCTGCACAGAATTTGTACCAACAATTAAATCATGATTGTACCAGCCTAATAAGTCAGCAACATTATTTAGAAATCCGGACTGGACGAGTCGGTCTGACCGGGAATCGAATCTTATTCTGGTTTGAAAAATCCTTTAAATTTGGTGTAAAATTGAAAAATCGGTAGAGTCAGTGGTTGAACCGGAAGAATCGGCACCCCAAATTGTGTTTTGAGGGTTGCTCCTTTTTTTTTAACTTTTTTTTCTTCTTTTCTTTCTTTCTTTCTTTCTTATATATATATATGTATATATTTTAAAATTTTGACTAAAGATTCTTATTTCAAAAGTCGCCTCTCATTAAAAGCTTGAGGATTTATTACTATTTATAGGAAAAGATTTTTTAAAGAGAACTTACAAAATTCTATATGGAATTCAATCAAATTATTTGAATCATATTGATTGGAGGAAGAATTGAAAATTTTATTTCCCTCCAAAATTAAATCTAACATTCAATCAATTTGATTGGAGGAAATGTTAAAAAAAAATTAATTTCTTTAAAACAAGTGACATTTTCTTATCAGTTATGATTTTATTAAATATTATTAATAAATGCTATGCAACAATTTTTATTTTTATTTGAGTATTTATATATATTTTTATTTATTTATAATTTATAATTATATTTTTAAATTATATAATATTAATTATGACGTGGTTCAACTGCTTTGACCAGATGGTTGAACCGGTGACTCGTCCACCCAATCCTTTTTCTGGTTCACTCACTAGTCTGATTTTCAAAACATTGCTTAGAAAGTTCAATTAGATTGAGAGTTTATCCAAACTCTAACCTAATTGTAGAGAAGTTTGACCCAAGTGGACTCACGGAAATTTTTTGAGTCATTGGGTGTCCTTTGAATATTGTTAGAGTGTAAAAATAGCTTGTGGCCCGAAACTTTTCCGAGACCCTAGGCCTAGGCTTTTGAAGTTTGACCCATCGGTCCGCTCAAGACCCACTCAAAACTTGTCCTGAGGCCTAGTGTCAGTTTTTGTGAAAAAAAATAAAATTTTGGAGAAAAAAATAAATAAAAAATATTCAAGCTCTGTCCAAGCCTGAACCCAAGCCCTGCCCGCCCAAGGTCTGAATATCTCCTAAGCCTAATTTTTTGACTCGTGGCCCAGTTCAAATTTTAGCAGGAGCCCGCAAGGCCCGACATACACATATATATTTCTAAATTAGGATTATTTTAGAAATTAGTTATTTTAGTTAATTTTTTAACATTTTACAAAAAAGATATGCAAAAAGTAAAGAGAATAGTTAATTTTTTGGTAATCACTTTTTAACTATTTTAAGTTATGGCTAAACTTGCTTTTACACTCCAAGAATTATATGGTCCAAAGATCCACTATATTTGCATTAATATTATGATTACAAGGGTTGTGATTTGGAATTTTTTCTATGAATTTAAATCTTTTGTTACCATGAACTATTAGTTCATGAGTAAGAATCATTGATGCAGTGAAAAAACATAAAGTCTTAAGAGTATCTCCAATTGTTCATTAAAAATTTTCATAAAATTTGATATAATATGATGTATTTTAATGGTTTCATCAAATATGGCTGGTCGTCTACCAATGACTATCTGCAAAATTTGATGAAATGCTAAACGATCTTTTGATTTGATGAAAAATGTATCTCCTTTTATTTGATATCAATTTGATTAAATAATTGCATCACAATTTTTATTAAATTTAAATTTAATAAAAAAATTGGGTTTACATTAAAAATGGCGTAATAGAGATCATCTAACCTGAGCACCGGAACTCAAATCCTGTTAGTTCCTTTCTCTATCTACCTCTCCAAAAAGAATGTTAAACTATTACATCACAATAGATAGAGACCAAGACCTATGGGTTGACCTAACCCGAATTTGAGTTTTATTATTGTAACTGTAATGTTCTTTCCCAATCTTCCTCTTATATATCAATTGAACAAAAAAAGAAGATAAATTGTAATTTTTCCTTTCTATGGCCATTTTTTTTTTACTTTGGCTTTAAAATTTACTTTGCTCCATTATATTTTAGAGAAATTTAGCTATAAACTCCATTTACCTTCCTTTCATTGTTAAAAGGACTAAAAAAAAAAATTATACTTTCTAAACCCCCTCATAATTATAAAGTCTTTCCTAAAGGACAAAATTTATTATTTAAATATTTTATATGACTATTATACCCTCAACTAATTCTTCCCACTCTCTTATACTTGATTGGTTCGGGTTAACCCACCGTTTTGCAGTCCTTATTATCGGAAAGGCGGTGGAATAAGAATCTGATTTTTCATGTTCATACTTGTCAGGAGCTTTTCATACTCGTCCAAATACGCAGGCCACTCCATGCTAAACTTTCTTTTTGCTGTTGATAATTTCTCGAGAAACAAACAAGCCAAATATACAAAGCACCAACCAGATCAAGAGCTTTATATATATATATATATATATACTTCCGAAATTGAACTAAAATAGACCTCGAAAGTATAATTCTCTCTTTTCCTTCTCTTTTCCATTTTTAGGGTTTGGATTAGATTCGTTCGGAGCTCTCGTGATTTCAACCAAAACTGTGAATATATCTATATATATATATATATGTGTGTGTGTGTGTGTGTGTGTGTGTGTTTGTGTGTTTTGAGATTTGAATTCGAATATATATGTGTTTTGAGATTTGCACTACGTCGAATGGTCAAAAAGGGTGCCCCGGTAAAACCGGGGTTTGTGTTCCCATGCTGTCAGAGCCCAGAGCCGATCAGCCTTACGGACATGACTTGACAAGACAAGCCTCCGGCAAATCGTTCGGGAATGGCATATGGCAAACACGGTGTCCTAGGCGCACCAATGCAAATGCAATGCAAAGAAACACACAAATGTAGTCAAAACCAGATATCATGAGTTCGAGTCAAGTTCTCTAAATCTCCAGCAGAGTCGCCAGAAACTGTAGACGTCCCCGAACGCCCCGGGAGGGTTAAGTCCCGTTCCGTTCATATTGGGGTCACTACAGTTCAAGGACTCAAATGTCACGGTTCTCAATCTTGAACCGAAGAGTCCAAATCCGGCAAATCGTTTTTGAAAACAGATTTTTTTGAAAGAAGTGCCAAACATGGACTACTTCGCTAGATACAGAGTCGCCACCTAAATATTTTAAAATGAAAAATTTAGGAAACCCGGACTCGGTGCCAAAGGCCACGTGTCCGTCATCACCAAAGTTGCCTTGGCTCGGGAACTTGGGTACGATTGGGGAAGGTCACTTTGTGAGCACCCCCGCTTGCCCGGTCAAAGACCAGCCTCTACTAACCATGATATCTGTTTTTGAAGACATTGTATGTTCTTATTCCGGTTATTAGCCTAGGTTACTATGTGATGCGCACAGCATACAAGTATAGACTGAATCGACTGAATTGGAACACAACATTTCATGTTTGTTTGTTTGAAAATGGTTTGATGGTGTTACCCGCAAGTAGGCTAAGACGTGGATTTGCCACCCTCGGGTGGGCTTAGAAAAACGTGATTTTGCCACCATCTAGTGGGCTTAAAACAAACATTTGATGAATTGTCCAATCCAAGTAACTCAACTTCCACCCACAGGCATTCAAGGCAGTTATATCACATAAGCATTTAGCCTCATGGTAAGCATGCTATTTATGGCAACACTCACACGCATGCAAGGATGCTAAAGCATAAGACTCACCGAGTACTCCAAGCCAAAACAAAAGCTCATTAGAAATCATGCATGATCCTAAATATACAGAAATGCCTAATGCAACACATGCAAAAATGCAAGCTATAGCAGACTCGGCTATTCTAAACATGACATATGAAATGCTACAACTATCACGTATTCAATTTGGAATTGAAATACAAATGCAGTTTGTATGATGCGCCGAGCCCGGTGCGTGCAAAACAGATGAATGATGCAAACATGCTGTCATACTGTATGCTAATTGAAACATGCCCTATATCTAACCATCATAAGCGGGTAAATAAAAGGGAAGAAAGACGTAGGGTTGGAAGACATACATCACACTCACCCACACTTATTACAATTATGCCCTCGCATAGAGGGTCCGAATAAATAATAATACAGTCCGGAATGAAAGAATAGTACAGTCCGAATAATATACAGATTCCTAATTAATTAACAGATTAACTAAGAAAAACTGTAGACTGGCATGCAAGCCAGGGGCTGCCTTACTTCCGCTGAATGATGTATGCTGGGCTTCCTTTTTGGAAATCCACTGGGATGCCCCAATTAGCCTCTGTTTGCAATGTTTCTCGAAATACGTGCCACACTCCGAAAAGTTGTTGATCCTTCATTTTGCTGCAACAGAGAGCAGGAAAGGGACATAGCAATGTATTTCACAAAATATATGCATGCCTCGATCCTCGTGCCACCAATCACGCATATCGATGCATGATGGCCGAGGAGCCGAATTGCACAGCTCAATATAGGATGAATGCATATGAACACTACAACAAAACCTAACTCCATCATGGATAATCCGGAGTGTCGGTGACTTGGGAATTGAGACCCGTTCCGTCACTCGGAGTACGAAACGCGCCTCGTTTCCCGTGCCCGGGCTAACTCCTATCCCGAACACGATGCAATATGCATGATATGCATGAATGCAACTAAAATACAATCCTAGCATGCACAATGCTATGAAAATGAGATGCCTCAAAATGCGTGCACGCGGGCACGCAAACCGAGGTGATGATCCTAAGGCATGAAATGGCATACGCAATGCAAATTGGGCTTACCCCAATCATGAGAGAGCCTCAGCCACACTCACATAAGAGGCCGTCGGATAAAAGTGAAGTGCCTCGAAATGCGTGCACACGGGCACGCAAACCGGGGCAATGACATACGGAATGCAATGATGCTAAAATGTCATACAGAATGCAATATGGGCTTACACTAATCATGAGAGAGCCTCAGCCACACTCACATAAGAGGCCGAGAGATAAAAGTGAAGTGTCTCGAAATGCGTGCACATGGGCACGCAAACCGAGGCAATGGCCCTAAGGCATGAAATGGCATGGAATATGATATGTAAACATGCAAATGGAATTTTAGTAATGAAATGTGGGGGAAAACAGTCCCGAAACATGGCCAAAGTGCACCCGAAACATGGAATGATCCCGAAATGCGATATTAGGCACCCAAAATGGCCTATAGCTATGCAATGCATGCACAATATGGATATGGAATGAAAATACAATAGAAAGAAAGCCCCAAGACAAGCATTTTTCAGTCATAAAAAGGGCTAAACAGCAAGCACACATAGGATTAGGCAAGTATGCAAAAATGGCTCCGTAAGAGGGGTATTGAAGCAAGTGATACATGCGATGCCCAAATGGAAAAGTACCCTTCTACAACACTGATTAGGGACTAAAAATATGAACATTTACAGTAGATGACATCCCCCAAATCAGTATTAAAACATGCTAAAAACGTCATGCAAGAACTAGGATACATGAGGCTATAACATGAGGTACCCCAAAAATTCATCAAACCAGAAAAGACCCTTAATTAAATATGTCAAGAAGATCAAAATATGACTCTTTCCAGTTCTGATGATGGCCGAAAACAGAAGCTATATAAGCTTAAAAAAGCATGCAAAAATGGGGGTCAAAGAGGGGTATAATGGCAAGAATAACATGAAACCCCCAACAAGGTTGATCCCTTCTGCAATGTTGTAGACGGACACAATATAAGCCTACTCACAGTTCATGACATGCTCCAAAACAGACTACATATAGGCCAAACAAATCATGCAAACTTACGGTAAATAGGAGAGATTATGAAGTAAGTACAATATAGGGGGCCCAAACAGGGTTGAGCCCTTCTTAAATGTTGAAGAGAGGCCCAAAATAGGCCTACTTACAGTTTACATTATGCTCCAAAACAGATCACTCTTAGGCTAGAAGTTTCATGCAAAAAAATGGCATATAAGATGATATTGAAGCAAGTGCCAAATGGAGGGCTCAAACAGGGTTGAGCCCTTAAAAAAACATGAAGAATAGCTCAAAATAGACCTAGTTTCAGTTAAGGTCAGAGCCCAAAACAATAAGAAAATAGGCTAAGAAGTTGGTGCAAAAATGAGCTACAAAAGGGGGAAAGTCTACTTACCCTTGAAGACCAATACTTTTGTTGCTTCTTGGACCAGATTTGATGACTCTAAGCTGCTGGAATTCCTCCCTTTGCTGCTGGAATGGAGTGGTGATGGTAGAGCTTGAAGATGATGGAGAAATGGAGCCTAAACTTCAAGGAAATGGAATGATATGGATGTATATGCTCAAAACAATTCTTCTAACCCTTTCTCTTGAGTTGGGAGGACAGCAATATAGATAAGAGAGGGAGAGGAGAGTTCTTGCAAAAGTGGAGGGAAATGAGCTCTTATTTCCCTCCAAAAAGTTCCCCCGGATAGAGATATTTTTGGGAGAAAATCAAGGCACAGCTGGAATGGACTCACACTGAGGAAGCAGGCCGGCTAGGTACTTTTGCTGGAGGTGGCCGGCCGACCACCCCCTATAGCCGGCCGGCCAAGGGCAAAAATGGAAAGTGGATTTTCTGGCCAGCCACCAGAAATTGGTGTCCTCCCAGGTCTCCTCAACAAGGCCCTGTGGTTGGAAATTGGCACTTTTGAAACAAGAGAGACAATAAGCCACTTTTAAAAGGGGTTCAAAAGGGTCAATTAGAGTTACTGGCCGGCCATGTGTTTTTAGGATCCTCCCATGTGTGTACAACACAAATATGTGGTTTTGGCTCAAAGAAAATGGCCCTAGGGTGTTCAACATTAGCCCGGAAGTGAGAAAAACGGGCGCCGAGGAGCATAACAAAGTTCTTTGAGACAATTACTGGCCTCCCACCCTCCAGTGATCTTCCTGGTGATAAAACAGAGGTACCTGCCAAAAATGAATAAAAACCGATGCAAAACGAATGCTCGGGGGCCAAAACACGCAGTTTAGGGTCCCGAAAACCGGCCGTTAAGCACCAAAAGTGGTGTTTGGCCACGAAGTGGGTATCTAAGACCCCAGTGTCCCTCAAAAGGGAGTAAATGAGATGCATGCCAAAAAATGGAGGAATCGGAGATGGTAGGGTGGTCCCGAACCAAGGCACACGGCCTGATGGCTCCGAAAACCGGGAACCGGGTTCTGAAATGGGCAAAATGGCCTACGGCCATGAAATGTAGCCCACAGCCACTGAGAGATGGTCTACGGGACCTCTCCCTCCCCTCAGGAAAGAAAACAGAGAAAACCGAGTCCGGTTCGCAAACCGAGACAAGGCACAGAAGAGAGTTCGGAAGTCCGGAGGCAGGGCACGCAGCCGCGACTCTGAGACTTCTGAACGAGCACAATATACAACATCACCGAGCGCTCAATCGGTGACGTCTGAGTCTTAAGGTCGGTCAAAAATGGGGTGTCTACAGTTGTCCCTCTTTGACAGAACTCGGAAGTCAAGAAGTGACGGGAGTGAATGTCAAAGCCTAGAGACGACCCATTTTTGACAAGGCCGAAGACTTAGACAATCATACAAGATGAACAAAGATATGTGCCCGCAGGCGTGCCCGCAGGCAGGGGTGGCAAAATGCAAAGTGACATGCACAGAGCCAAATGATCATGCAAATGCAGCAAGCTGTAATGAGGCAAGTATTCGCAAATAGATGCAACAGTTTTAAGCAAGAATGCAAAGCAACAACTACATTTCATGCAGTTAGGAATGCGGAGAATCATTCAATTCTCGTCGCGTCTCACACGGAGGTAGATACGATACCTGCGCGATTTGTCTGGTCGCACCAGCCTCAAATGAAACGTACATACAATATCGTGCCTGCAAAAGAGAGAAATTCAAGAAGAGCAATATGCTAACAACATATATTCAGTGTGATTCCTGTGGTTCCGAAAGTTTGACGCACGCAGTGTCGACAAGTGAATGCATCGCAATGCGAGAAAGGAACGTGCATGACAACGCATGCTCAAGCACAGAGGTATGGTACACCAAGAAAACATGCATGCCAATTCAAAATGTTCATGAGAATGCAAGTTATATGCACAACAATGCAAAACGAGCATAAATCAGGGTGCTCGTTTGTTGCGAAACAACGAGCTGGGAAACGCGCATTTCGGTGAAGGCAACTTGATCGCGGCCCCTGATTCACCTCCCGGAGAGGTTACAACATGTTCGAAAAGGATACACCTTGATTTTGATGAGTAATGATGAGACACATGTCAGAAATTGCAGCTGAAGTTCCGGCGGAGCAATTTCGCGCCAGAAAGTGCACTTTTTTTCGAACTTTTTCAGGTCCCGGGAACTCCGATCTTCCTCAAAATTTGCAGAGAGCTAGGGGGGCAAGTGGGGAACACCACCGGCCAGGTGGTTTCCCTAGGGGAGATCACCGGCCAGGAAACAAAAAGCAAATGGCCGGCCAGCCAGAAAAGGTGGCCGGCCGGCCACCTGCACAAAATCAGGGGCAATTTTGTCTTTTTTGCTCATTTCTATATATTCCCTTGCCCAATGCCTCCGAAATCACTCCCACAGCTGCAAAATCTTCCTCCCCACCTTCCCAAACCATTTTTTCCTTCAGATCTGCACTTTATACGCGCTTTTCGGCCTTCCACGCAAGTTGTTTCCGCGAAATCTTTCAGTTTTAAGCACTTTGAACCGATTAAATTTTGATTTCGGGGCTTCTTTTCTCATTTTCACCACTTCAGGTAAGTTTGTCTCAATATTTGGAAGATTTTCTCGGGAGTTGACTTTTGTTGACTTTGAGTTGACTTTTGTTGACTTTTCCAATTTTGGCTCATTTTTGCTCATTTTGCTCCTTTTGTAGATTTCTTGAAATGGCGGGTGATTACCCTCATGGTGGAGGTCCTCCAGTGGGGATGATTTTGATATCATGACCTTTGCCCCGAGTCCGCCCTTTTGTTCGGGAGATACACCCCCAGGTACATATGCTTCATGGAAGTTTTTCGTTTCACTTTGGGTTCAATGACCGGCACCGAGGATTTACTTCTGCGAGCGGGCGGCACCTCTCTCATGACGCACGAGAGGTATTTTACTTTATTTTTCGCATTTTCGTGCATTTTGTAGCTTTGCCATGCTTGAACACACAGTTTTAGCTTATGACATAGTACTTTGTCTGCATTACGAACATGTGACTTAAACACTTGAATTCTTGAACACGGCTCATTGACTGATTGATTGTGAACTCACGGTACTCATTAGTTAAGTATTGAACATACGGCTCAAACACTAATTTGTCAAACACACAGCCCGAATTTGAAGGTGAGCACACCGCACACACTGATTGAGAGTAGAACACACAGTCCCAAACCCGATTTTACGAACACAGTTCTAGTTAATGGTGAACACGACCCTGCTTGATTGAGAGTAGAACACAGTCCCAAACCCGATTTTACGAACACACGGTTCTAGTTAATGGTGAACACACGACCCACCGATTAAGAGTAAAACACACATCCCAAACCCGATTTTACGAACACACGGTTCTAGTTAATGGTGAACACCACGACCCCTGCGATTGAGAGTAGAACACGCAGTCCCAAACTCTGATTTTCTGAACACACAGTTCAAGTTGATGGTGAACACACAGCCCACACTGATTGAGAGTAGAACATGCAGTCCCAAACTCTGATTTTCTGAACACACAGCCCAGACTAAAGCGAACACACAGCCCACTGAGTAAGATTTGAACACGCAGCCCAAAACACAGATTCACTAAACACGCAGCCCAGATTTGAAGTGAACACGCAATTTGAGTAAGATTTGAACACGACCCTAAACAGTTCATGAACACCCAGATTTGAAGTGAGCACGCGACCCAGCGAGTAAGATTTGAACCATGACCCAAAACAGATTCTTGAACCATGACCCAGTTTGAAGTGAACACACATTGCTGATTAAGATTTGAACACATGACCCAAAACACAGTTCATTGAACCACGACCCATTTGAAGTGAACACGCACCATTGAGTAAGATTTGAACACGCATGACCCAAAACACAGTTCACTTGAACACGCGGATTTGAAGTGAACACCACGTATCGATTAACGATTGAACACATTACCCAAACACAGTTCTTGAACACGCGACCTAGATTTGAAGTGAACACACGGCCCATTCATTTGCACCTGACTTGTTACTTGCATACGGCTTGCATTTTATTGTGTCTTGAATACATGTATTCATTACGAAGCGAGTTGGCTCTCGCCGTCTTGAGGATATGGCTCCATTGCGAGGAGTGGTGCGTTGAGCTTCGAGAGCTATCCGGGATTTGGTTGACTCGGCGGGGTTCGGAGCATTACGCGGGGTTATCGCCATCTGCCCGATGGGACATTGTTAGGCGCTTTGGTGGAGAGATGGTGGGACACCACCAATTCTTTCCATTTTTACGCCAGGGGATATGACCATGACTCAGCTAGACTTTGCCGTACTCACGGCCTGAACATAGGCGGTTGGCCCATACCTTATAGCGAGGATATGGGAGAGTGGGATGTCGCTTGGATATATCTATTGGGGCTCGCCCACTGTGAAAGAGCTTAGGAGAGTCAGGTACATCAGTTCTCTTCCCGTTTTGAGGCGGAGATGGAGCCTGAGTCTCTGAGGAGGTCGGCGATATGCGAGGTTTCCTTATGTTCCTCTTTGGCACCACTCTATTTCTTGATAGGGGAACACTGTCGGGTTGTATCTTTTGAGTGCCCTAGTGGACCTATCACAGTCGTCGGTATGATGGGGTGGTCTTGGCTTTGGCTACCCTCTATTGTTACATGAGTCTGACCTCTCATGGTGAGGAGACTTACTCGGCTATTGGAGAGCACAGGGAATGCGTTCGTCCTCTTGATTTACATTTCTACTCCTCATTACTTGTTCATTGCACACACGGCGCACTTTGCACTCAGATTACGCCTTTAGCGCTTTGTATTCACATTCCTTTGCTTTTCTCGGCTATGGGTGTCGTATACTTTCCCATTAGCCGGAGATGGAGGTGGCGGGACTCCTTATGACTCCGTTTTCACTTGGTATTGAGGCGAGCACCGATCGAGACCTCGAGACTCTCTTCTACTGCGATATTTTGATCTTGTCGCGGACGATAAGTATTTCGAACTCTCGGTTCCTTTCATTTTCATCTTTGATCGCCTATATATTCTGATTTACGATTGATTTATGCATGGCTATCATGATTACTTGGCGATACTGGCGGTCTTAGGTGATGGTCTCGACATCGGTATCCGGAGGATCGGGTAATTCGATATAGGTTCTGCTCGAAGGACGGTTGGTAGGGCATGGTTCTGGGGAATGCTTTCTGCGTCGGTGTGAAGTGCGATTCTCGGGACCCTCTGCTGTACCTCCGGCCACTATCTTGAATTGCCGATAGACTCTCTGCCCAGGAGGTCATTAGTGCTATGCAGGGCACCGATGCTTTGTTACATCTCATGGAGGGGGACTACGCCACCTATCGTCGTATATATCTGATGCCCCCCTTGACGGGAGTGCGTGCTCCGTCACGGAGGCCTACTGATGTACCATCTTCGAGTCGTGCCGGTGCTACGGATATTCCCTCCTCTAGCAGGGCTGGTGCATCCAGGGGTAGAGGTAGTTCGATTCCTCCGATCCCTCCGTCTCTTCATCATCCTGGGTGGCCAGACATGCCGACCGAGTTGACGAGTTGGCGGTTCGGGACTCCTTACCAGGTCTCGCTAGAGCCTCCTCTTCCTGACCACAGATATGTCAGAGATCCTGATTCGCCCCCGGTATGTTTTACAGCTTTGATTTATCAGTCAGATATTTGGACATTCATCCCTTTACTGATAGTTTTGCATTTGTATTCTGACCTCGGTTGAGTACGGATGAGATACTTGGGATGTTGGCCACATTCGAGGGCATGATCTTCTACGGAGGAGAACCTGGTGGCCATTATGGGCGTCTGAGTCTTGTCCATCTTTCCTGTATTTAGCATATTTCTGATGATACGCTAGTTTTGAACATCCTGTTGTATTGATAGACTGTGTAGAGCACATCTGATACATACCCCACTCACATATTGTACTTGCATCTACTTTTCATATTTGAACTGATGTATTTGAACTTTTCACTTTCAGATGCCTCCTGTGTATGCACCGCCGCGGGCCGGGCCACCCGGGCCTTCTCAGAGAGGTCGAGGTGCTGGGCCATCTGGGCCATCTAGGCCTTTTCGAGGAGCCGGGCCATCCAGACCTTCTCAGGGAGCTGGGCCATCTAGGCCTTTTCGAGGAGCTCGAGGAGCAGGGTCGTCTCATGAGCCTTGAGGCACCCATTATTGAGGAGGAGGAGGAGGTCGCAGACCGTGAGTCAGAGACATCTGCTGGGGAAGGAGGCTGCGGTCTTGGTTCCGGGAGTGGAGACGAGGCTGAGGAGGATCCGGAGGATGATAGCTCTGACCCGGATGGTGATGATGGTGCAGAGGTTGTCCCGCAGAAGAGGATGAGAGGGCCTCCTCATTCCCGCTTCTGAGGATATTCATGTTATTTCCTGTTTTATTTTACTTTTTGCCAGTAGTTTGTAGCACTTTGCATATTGTTAGGCAGTTTTATTTCCTGTAAAACTTGTACCTTTATTTTGTTGTAAAACATGATGGAATGAAATAGCCTTTGAAAAGATGCTTGTATTTGAAATTTTTAGCATCGCAACGCATCATTTTGCACAAAATGGAATTTAATGAAAATATGCCTTGTGTATTTACCGGGTCAGGTAATGAACCGACGCAACAAATCAAAACTCGACTCACTAAGAAATAACAGAATCTTAGCAAGTTTACAACTCGATAAGCAAAGTACGACAATGTTAATGACTCAATAAACAAGACTCAACAAAATCGCATAAACAAAAAGTAATAACTCAAAACACAAAATGCGACAGCTTGACAAGACTTACAACTCGATAAACAAAACAACAACTCGATAAGCAAAAATACAACAAAGCGTACTTTGGACAGACGATCTGGATGATGAAACGTATCCGAAGTTGAGAGAAATGGAGGCCTTCGACGTTCCCGATGCGTGAAAGTGCCTCAAACTTCCTTCCAGAGGGCAAAACAGGACCAATAAGCATGGTGGGCCACATTTGCTATTGGGGATTGGAGGGTGGCCGGCCTGCTAGGTTTTTGAATCAAGGGTGGCCGGCTTGCTAGAATAGGTGGCCGGCTGGCCACCTCTCCCTGCAGGTTCCAGAATTGTGACACGTGTCCTTGAATAGTATTTTACCCCCCCTATAAAGCTTCAACCTTGGAATTTATTCATTTCATCACTGCTTTGCACAAAATGGAGGCATTTCTCACAGAAAATCTCACATCTTGGATCTCTTCTTTAGACGGCTCAGAAAAGTTGAACTTTCGGGGTTTCGGCTTGAATACATTATTTACGCTGGGCCGTACTCCGCTACATCTTCCTTTCCTCTATGCCGTGGCAAGGTTTTGGAACCCGGTGACACATGTCTTTAGCTTCGGCGGGCAAGAGGTATGTCCTACTTTTGAAGATTTTCAAGCCTTGATGGAATCCGGCGGCGAAATCTTACTGACTCAATTTTGGCTATGCCCGGACCTTAGAGGCGGATGTGCGGACTCAACGCGCATGGTGCTCGATCCACGATTTGTAACGGAATGTTGGATATCCCAAGCACGATTCACCGATTCTCGATCTTTGGTGACGCGGTGACCATCATTGGCAAGGCTTCCGACGACATGCTCTCTGTTTGTGCCTATTATCTCATTTTACATTTGCCTCAAGCTTGAGGGTCCGCGCCGTCGATTGAAGTTGCTCAAGGCTTGAAAGAGGGGAAGAGTTGCATTGCCATGACTCTGGCCGAGACACTGATGGGCTTGGATGCTTTCTACTGCCGGGAGACAACCAGGTTCGCAGGGAGTCCATTACTGTTGCAGGTAATGTTTCCCACCCAAGCTCACATATGTATTTGCTCACATCACTTGGCCCTCGGGCTCGGTTTTTCTCACAAAACCCTTATCTTACTTTTCTCTCATCGCACATCTCTCTATTCTTTATTCTCTCATTTTTCATCCCTCCCCAGATATGGTTGATGGATAGATTGCAAGTTGTGGACTCTTGCCCTGCTTACTCAGCCCGCGGTTAATTCTTTCGACAATGCCTAGTCGATGCCCTTGATGAGGGATGGTGGTTTGAATGGATGTGCAATTTGTCGGCAGATCGCATTGCGTGGTGTTGTCCTTGGCTCAATCTCTCGGCAATGAGCTACAGCATGTCCCGGCAGGTCGGGATTCGACTGATCGGCTTGACTCACTGTGTATTCTATTTCCCATTCCGTATCCTGCGCCAATTTGGTCATGATCAGACTTGCCCACCAGAGGGGATAGAGTATCCGGCTACATTCCCGGTTCGAGGCGCACAGCTAGCTCGGCAGGCCGCAGCATGGAGAATTAGAGAACTCTTAGCTCCTGCTCCCACTTTTAGTTGCACTTTGTCTGACGAATGCTGGGATTGGCTCAATGAAGAAGCACAGCTTGGGCCTAGGTTGACATTGGAGGCTTCAACCAGCTCTGGGAGGGGGCGCAGGGACACCTGACTTGACTATGCCCCAAATTTATTGCTTTATTAGTACTTTCAAGTTTTCGTTATGAGTGTAATAAAAAGCGACTTCAATTGTATGCAAGAGCGAGAGAACTCTGTTTTGAAATCAATGAAATTGAAGGTTGTGGTACTGAAAATTCTCCGTTTTTGGTCCAAAAATGGTCTCAGTTGTGAAAAGATTAATTTTGAGCAAAGTCAACTTTTATTAAAACTTTTCAAAACTATTCTCGATATGGATCGACACGCTTTGAGATCATCTTTGAGATGCACAACCGGATCCTAAGCAATGGAAAGTTGCCCCTAGTTTGAAAAGTGCCTCGGCGATTCATAGCAGCGGAAAGTTGCCCTAGTTTGGATGGTGCCACAACACTTCATTGCAGCGGAAAGTTGCCCTAGTCTGAATAACAACATCTTGGGAGATCACGATAAATCTTGATGAATAGAGATGGTAGAGATGACCAAATGGACAAAGTTGATCGGGGAAAAGATTGAAATTTGAACCGGGATGAAGGCGCCTCGTATCCCATAGATGGGAATCAAGCCTTACGTAGTTTAGGCTTGGGTTCGCTCGGGTATTTTTACTATCCTTTTGTGCTCTAACTTTTGCCAAAGCCGCCCTTTGCGGGTTTTCAACCTTGCGAGCTCAGTTTTTATAATTTCAAATTTTCTATGCTCTGAATTTTGTCTAGGTCGCCCTTTCGGGTTTTCGGCCTAGCGAGCCTCTCAGGGGTAGTATTTCTTCAACTTGTCCATGTTGATCGGTTGGGAAAACTCTAAGCCATCTAAATCCATCAGAACCACAGCTCCACCTGACCAGATTGACTTGATAATATAGGGACCAGTCCAATTGGGTCTGAACTTGCCCTTGGGCCATGGATGGGAGCTCGGTTGTCTTTGAGTACCAAATCTCCTTCTTTCAAATTTCTGGATTTAACCTTCTTGTTAAAAGCCCGGGCGATTCTGCGTTGATAACCTTGGATGTAGTACAATGCTTTCAGCCTTCTTTCATCGAAAAGCATGAGTTCCTCAAATCTGTTTTGCTGCCAATCTGCTTCGGCTATCTAGCACTCGGCCAATACCCGTAATGACGGGACCTCAATCTCAATAGGCAGAACGGCTTCCATCCCATAAACCAATGAGTACGGAGTCGCCTCAGTAGAAGTTCTGATCGAAGTCCTGTCGCCCCGAAGCGAGCAGCGGCTTATCTGGCGATCGATAGGTTTCCACCATCTTCGTAGTATCGCTTGATGTTCTTGTTGGCGGCCTCAAGCTGCTCCGTTGGTTTCGGCGGTAAGTAGGCGACTTATGAAAAGCCACATTATATTTCTCCAACAAATCGATCACCTCCTTTTGAAGTGGGAACCATTATGCAAGCGATTTCATTTGGGACTCCGTAGCAACAGATAATGTTGTTTCTGATAAATTTTGCTACATGCGAAGCCTTCAACACCGCATAAGATTTGGCCTCAACCCACTTTGTGAAATAACCTATCGCTACCAAGATGAACTCATGCCTATTCGACCCCTTTGGCGTAACAGCTCCGATTACATCAATTTCCCAGACAGAAAACGACCATGGCGAAGTCATGTTGTATAGCTTTGACGGCGGGATGTTCATGCGATTTGCATGAATTTGACACTTGTGACATCGCCGAATGAAACCAATACAATCCTCCTCTATGGTGGACCAGTAATAACAATGTCTAAGGATCTTCCGTGCCAACATTACCCCATTCATGTGTGCACCACATTCACCCCCGTGGATAGCTTCCATCAGACGCTTTGACTCTTCGGCATCAACGCACAGTTTATGCATTCCCAGATGACCCCGTTTATATAGTTTACCCCCACAGATGATGAACTGGACTGCCATTCTTCTGATTGCCCTCTTGTCTTTGGCATTTACCCCTGGCGGGTATGCTTCTTTCTCCAAGAAGTTCTAGATGTCATAATACCAGGGGTATTCGTCCTGAACTTCATCTATGGCTGCAATTGACTCATAGGCAAGTGCAAATTTCTAGTCAATGATGACCGGACGCATTCGGACTCCACACAGGATGTCTATCATAAAGATAGAGTTGCTAAAGAATCTGCAAACCTGTTGTTCTCTCTTAGTAAATGAGTAAAACTTAGCTTCTCAAACCGAGGAATCAGCAAATCCAAGGTTTGGTGATACATCATCATCTTTTCCTCTTTCACTTTCCAGTCTCCTTTAGCTTGAGACACAATAAGGTTCGAATCCCCAATAACGTCCAGTCGTCTTGCCCCTAGTTCCAAGGCTACTTCTAGACCAGCGATACACACCTCATATTCTGCTTCATTGTTCGAGACCTTGAACTGGAGCTTGAAGGCTAGAGGGATACGGGAATTGTCGGGTGCTATCAGTAACACTCCTATCCCATACCCATGGTGATTTGACGCTCCATCAAAGTACATCGTCCAAGTTTCTTCGTCGATATGCAGAATTGATTCATCCGGGAATAGGTACTCGACCGCTTCATCCCCCTCAACCGGGTGGTCGGCAAGGAACTCTGCCACTGCTCTTCCTTTCACTAACTTGCGTGTCATATATATGAGATCAAATTCGGAGCAACATGACAACCAACGAGCTAGCCTACCCGTAGCCTTGGTTTCTCGAAGAGATATTTGATGGGATCAAGTCGTGAAACCAACATTACTGAGTGAGCTAACGGTAGTGCCGTGGCTTCACAGTAGCCCATACGAGCTAAGCAAGCCTTTTCGGCGGTGTATATCGGGTCTCATACTCCAACATCTTTTTGCTCAAATAATAGATGGCTTTTCCACCTTATCTTGTGATTCTTGTGCAACCATGCAACCCATTGTAGTTTCGATCAGCAGATACAAAATCAACGGTTTCCACAGTTACGGTGGCGATAAAGCGGGTGGGTTACGTAGATATTCTTTAATCTGTTCAAATCTTGACTTGACATCGGCCGTCCCATTGGAACTTCTTTCCTTTCTTGAGGAGGCCAAAAAGTGGTTCACAAGTCAAGGTTAATTTTGAAATAAACCGTCTTATGAATTGCACTTTACCCAGAAAGCCTCGCACCTCCTTTTCAGTCTTTGGTGGTGGCATTTCTAGGATGGCCTTGATTTTGGAAGGATCGACCTCGATGCCTCTTTGTGTAATTAGAAACCCTAGCATTTTCCCCGCTGTAACACCAAATGTACATTTCTGAGGGTTTAGCCGCAACCGGAATTCCCTGATCCTTTGAAAAAACTTGTGCAAGGCGGTGTAGTGGCCCTCTCTTTCTTTGAACTTGACAATCATGCCGTCCACATACACCTCAACCTCTTTGTGGATCATATCATGTAGTATTGTGGTCGCGGCCCGTTGATAAGTAGCTCGGCGTTCTTCAACTAAGCGGCATTACCGGTAGCGATATGTCCCCCAGGGGTGGTGAATCTGATCTTTCTCATCTTCTGGCGCCATCACTATCTGGTTGTATCTGAAGCCATCCATGAATGAGAGCAATGCATGCCTGCGTGAAATCTACCAACTCATCGATGTGCGGTAAGGGAAAGTCGTCCGGACTAGCTCTGTTCAAATCCACGAAGTCTACACACGGATCTGCCATCTTTCTTGACACGGAACAATGTTGGCCAACCAAGTCGGATATTCGGATACGGCGAGAACTGCGTCGATTTGTAGTGACCTCTTCCTTAATCTTAAGAGCCCAATCCGGCGGATCCTTTTGAGCTTTGCTTGGCGAATTCGGCCTCGGGGTCAAGGGGATCGATCTTTGTACAATCTCGGGATCGATTCCAGGCATGTCTTCGTAGGACCACGCGAAAACATCTTTGAAATCTTTTAATAAAGTGACTAAGCGCTCGCGTTCCTCCGAAGACAACGTGGACTCGATCTGGACCAGCCGCGGGTCCTCCTCAGTACCAATGTTCACGGTAATGATTTCGTCCATTAATGGTTTAACAAATCTCTCTTGCTCTTGTTCAATTAAACGTTGTAAAACCGGAGGAACTTCGTCCTCGTCGTTTTCATCAAAGTTTTGAAAGTCTGAATTAATGCAATAAATGAGGGGCACAGAAAAGTACTCGGAAACCACAGATAGTTCATTCTCATTAGGCACATCCAAATCGTCCAATTCATTGGTTACAACAGACTCAAATGAAAAGGAAAAAGACGACTTGTACAGGACTGTGGCATCCGGGTTAACATCCCGAGTCCAGACTCGGACTTCGGTCAGTGGAACTGATTAAACTCCACAAGACTCGGTGGAATCAGATTCCGGCTCACTACCTAACTCGGTGCCGCTGGACAAAAATCCTTCCTCGTACTGCCAAATGAGAGAGGGTGCGATCGATGCATCCAAGATAGCTGCTGGTCGGCTCACAGCCGTTTCATCCCCAATCATGGAAACCACGAAGTTATCCCCCAAGCACTCTTGGTCGATCGGAGGATCAGAGAGGAGACATGCCAGTGCTACCCCCATTTCCAATTCTGTGCCCTCAGGATCCACTGCTTTATTCTGTTCAACCTCAGTTGTTGGAGTGCATGCGCTTTCTGTGTAGCGTCATCCCCGGATAGTTGCGGTCGAAGAAGATTTGAAACACAATGCAGCGCTTCTTCTCGCGTTTAACCATAGCTCACGGGAAGCCGCAAAATGGAAAGTCCTCCCCTCCGGACAAAGCGTCCGTTCGAGGTACCTGGATGGGCACTGTGCATTAAGTCAAAAAGGCTTCCCGGCTGCCCGCTCTGGCTCTGCCGGCCATTTCCTTTCCTTTCCTTACCGGTCTTCTTTGGTGGGCGGAATAACTTGCCCAAAGGTATGCGGGTTGTGTGGCACCGGCCAATCTTTGACTCCTTTCTGCCGCTTCTTCCTAATCCCATCCGGGAATATGTTGTAACTTGTTCATGAGGTAGACGGATTGAGCACTAACGTACACACCTTCATTCCGACCATAATATTTTGCACTACGGGCCTCGCCAAAGTGAACCGATAAGAACACATCCTCCGTGCGTGCTCGATCTCTAAAAGCTGGCGTGAACACTTACGGCGGCGGATGGATGGATGAATTTTAAAACAATTGCAACCCCTTCCGTGAGGGTATTTCAACATCTGGTGCGAGTGGAAGAGGCGCTTTCACTTGGTGCAACCACGGCCGCCCCAAGAGCAAGTTGAAGGTTGCGAGCGTCCAAGACATGAAATTCAATGTTGTGTTGTCTGGACCAACCTAGTGCGAACCTTGATCCCCATCACTTCCTCTTTGGTATTATCATAAGCTCTGATCACCTGAGTGGTTGGTATGAAGTCTGCGGGTTTTAACCCGATTGCATATGCCGTTCTGATTGGGCAGACATTGATAGCAGACCTGGTATCAACAAGTACCACTGGTATCCACTTATCTCTACACTCCACGGAGATGTAGGGGTTTGATATGATTCATGCCCTCGGTGGCAATTCCTTGTCTGAAAAGGATAATCTTGGGGAACCTCCTCCGGAAAAATCGGTAACCAATTTGCTCTGGCGTAGTTTCGATGGAGAGTTTGGCTTTGTCCATAGCAGATAGGACAGCCTGTCTGTACACCCTTGAAGCCATAAGCAGTCCCCAGATGGAGATGTCTGCCTGTATTTTCTTTAACTGTCTCAGTACAGCTTCTTCTTCAATTTGCTTCTCTCTCTGTTTCTCTGTCTCTTTATCTTTCCCAAATGTCTCAAGTTGGTCAAGGTGTGGGGGCTTGAAATACCGCCCACTCCTAGTCATATGATCTACCTCATCGAGGTACCAAGTATCATTTGGTTGAGCACCTGCCCAATCTTCGTCTGTGTGGGCAAGACATAAGTCATCGTCTTCCCACCACATCCCACTGACATTCAACAAACACCTATCTGGTTCCGGCAAGTCCGTACTCTCGGTACTTTCATCCCACATGCTCACAGCATGTCCTGCTCTTAATGCTCATGACACTTTCAACCTCTTCATGGTTCTTGGCTTTCCGGATTCTCTCAAAATTCCGCCTCTTCTCTTGCTCCTCCTGTGTTAGTAGGGTTTGTTGTTCGGTTTTCACAATATCTTGATCCTGAGCAAAATTCTTTATACCGGCGCTCTCTGGCAATTCCTTCCAACTCTCAGCCCTTCCGGCCATCATTGATATCCCTACCCCTGCCGGGCCTTGCTCTGGCTGAATTTCCACAACATCTGGCTGATCATCTAACCATTCGGCAATCTCTGCCGACTCCCCACATTCAAACCAATTGACTGTTGCATCCCCTGCTTCTTGGTCATTGAAGAACTGGAGATTGGCAAAATCTTCTTCCACCGTTGTCAGATCATCTGCCCCTTGTTGAAGTCCGTCCCCCCGAATCATGCACAATTCAGCTTTTTCTGGCAGCCTCACACTCAGCTCAGATTGGCTTACCGATAAGATATGTCCGCTTGGATCATAAGCTCTTCCAGCATAATTCCCAGGCTGTCCCATCCCAGACTCACCAATTCTGCTCTCTTCTGAAACCTGCCCCGTTCCATCTTCGGAGGTCACCACCTCTGGCTCAGATTGGGTTGTGAAGGTGTCCAACATGCACAAGTCAGTGCAATCAGGAAGGATCACCTCCGGCTTGGGTAGGTGAGAGGGAGTAATATAGATACTAGGATCGTGGAAGCGACCCCGGTTTGGATGAGGTTGACTCTTTTGGGTGGTGGATCTTGGTTATGTGCGAAGTGGGTTAGTTGTGACGTTGGGTCTTCGGAGGCGAATGATATTCTTGTCAACGAGGTCTTGAATCTCGTGGCCTTGATAGAAACATTGATCTGTATCATGGCCATCTTCTTTGGTGGTATACTGATGCCATTTGGGTTGTGGGAAAGGGGGAGTGGATTTGGTAGTGGCCTCGGCTCTAGGGGTTTCAGATGCCCCTTTTTGATTAGAACACCGAGAGCCTTGGACAAGGGCATATATAGTGGAGTGAAGGTTCTTTGGCCTCTGGATTGGTATCTCGGGGCTTGGTTACTGCTCCCGGAGGTACTGGAAAAGGGTGTGGCCGCTGCGGGCCTTGGTTGGGAAGGGGGAGTGGTGGTGACCATACCGACCTCAGAAGTCCTTGTGTTTGCAGCGCCACTCGGGCCTGCGGTGTTGTTACGGTTGAATGCCCTTCGGGGCTGCTCTCGGTCCTGGTCGATCAAACCTTGCTTCATCGCATCCTCGATCTGTACCCCCATCTCGTGTAAATCTGAGAAGGTGGGGAAAGAATGCGATCATTTTACGCATTAACCGGTTGGAGATTGCGTACAATCATCCGAATTTGATCTTTATCTGTTGGCCTCAAGGTCATCATCGATGCCTTTGCTCTCCACCGAGTTACAAAATCAGAGAAAGTCTCTTTTTGTTCCTGCCTCATTGTTTCGAAATCACGTGTTGTGATCTCGATCTGTGTATTATATGAGTATTGTGCAACGAAGGCCTCAGCCAACTCATCCCAATTTCTCTTCACATCATCTTCTAACTGCGTGCGGATGGCGCCACCCGACAAAGTTCTGCCAAACAAAGAAAGCTTTTGTGGTCGGGTTAGGCCCATTGGTCTCAGGATGTCTGAAAATAGCCGAAGATGGACCATGGGATCTCCGGACCCATCAAAACGGTCAATCTGTGGCATCTTGAATCTGTCTGGCAGTGTCACGGCCACGTCAGTGTAGCCATCTTTGATGTCTGGGATGGCCTTCACCCCCTGCGATTTCTTGAAAAGGTTTTCCAGCTTACTGAGTTTCAGAGCTGTATGATCTACCTCGAACTCAAATGGATAGTCCGGGTGGTTGGGTGTAAGGTTCTTGGACAGTTGTGGCAGAAGTGGGGGCGGAGCCAGCCCCGTTGGAAGACCTGTGTCCTCTTGAGTGTTCCAAACATCGGGTAAGGTATTCTAGGTGTTTGGGAGGATATTCTGAGGATTTGGCAGGGTATTACGACGATAGATGCTGCTTTCGAGTAGTGGAGCGGTGGTGGAGGAGGCGATGTGAAGCGAGCCTTGCATTCTGCTGTTGCAGCCTAGTGATCAGCTCGGCCTGCTGGGCCATGACTGCGGCTTGTTGCTTGGAGAATTCCGCTTGGCGGATGGCATCCTCCTGCATCTGTTTCATGCTCTCATGCATCTGGCGCATCATCGCCTCCATCCCTGATGTATTCTATGGTTCCATCTGAATGACCGATAAATGTACCTCTATGGCAGACACAGAAATTTCAACTTTGTTTCTTGTCAAAGCGACCCTCTATCCGGTAATCCTGTTACGACACCGCTGCGCCTCCTCGGCCTTCTTCTGATAACTGGGGGTAGAGAGTGGAACACTGGATGTCCGTCAACGAGATCCTCGGATCGGTTGAGTCGGCGGCCTCATGTCCAAAGTGCTTGGGGGGTATCTATTGGTTCGAAAGCAATCGTGCTAAAAACTACCCTAGCAAAAAGATAATAAAGCAAAAAGGAAATAAATGACCAGAAAAGCAGGCGGACATAACGGCTTAAATTAAATACACACAACGCGATCGGGCATACAACACTTGATTGATAAGCTTAAAATACCTGTCCTCAATCACGGATCCTTTGTTCTGTATCACTATTCCCCAAAAATGAATCGGATATCCATGAACAAGCGATTCTCAAATCTTGGTGATGCCCACAGGTCTGATGCCCAAACTCAACTGATACATGCATTCCCTGTAGAGAGACACTCTAACAAGCACATAGCAGATAAGTGAGAGCCGAAAACACCCCTATGTTGGGGTAGGGTTTCCCTGTCCTATTTTGTCAGGAGCTAGGGTTTCACTACGCACGCAGCGGCTTCAAACAACCTATAAACGGGTAAGCAACCTGTCCTAGTTTGGAATGGTCACTATGGATCCGAATATGCACTACGTTGAATGGTCAAAAAGGGTGCCCCGGTAAAACCGGGGTTTGTGTTCCCATGCTGTCAGAGCCCAGAGCCGATCAGCCTTACGGACATGACTTGACAAGACAAGCCTCTGGCAAATCGTTCGGGAATGGCATATGGCAAACACGGTGTCCTAGGTGCACTAATGCAAATGCAATGCAAAGAAACACACAAATGTAGTCAAAACCAGATATCATGAGTTCGAGTCAAGTTCTCTAAATCCCAGTGATGCGAAGCGTAGGCGTCCCCGAGCATCCGGGGAAGGAGTTAAGTCCGTTCGTTCATATTGGGTCACTACAGTTCAAGGACTCAAATGTCACAGTTCTCAATCTTGAACCGAAGAGTCCAAATCTGGCAAATCGTTTTTGAAAACAAATTTTTTTGAAAGAAGTGCCAAACATGGACTACTTCGCCAGATACAGAGTCGCCACCTAAATATTTTAAAATGGGAAATTTAGAAAACCCTGACTCGGTGCCAAAGGCCACGCGTCCGTCATCACCAAAGTTGCCTCGGCTCGGGAACTTGGATACGATTGGGGAAGGTCACTTCGTGAGCACCCCCGCTCGCCCGGTCAAAGACCGGCCTCTACTAACCATGATATCTGTTTTTGAAGACATTGTGCGTTCTTATTCCGGTTATTAGCCTAGGTTACTATGTGATCGCCTGACATACAAGTATAAATGAATCGCTGAATTGGAACACAACATTTCATGTTTGTTTGTTTGAAAATGGTTTGATGGTGCTACCCGCAAATAGGCTAAGACGTGGATTTGCCACCCTCGGGTGGGCTTAGAAAAACGTGATTTTGCCACCATCTAGTGGGCTTAAAACAAACATTTGATGAATTGTCCAATCCAAGTAACTCAACATCCACCCACAGGCATTCAAGGCAGTTATATCACATAAGCATTTAGCCTCATGGTAAGCATGCTATTTATGGTAACACTCACACGCATGCAAGGATGCTAAAGCATTAGAAATCATGCATGATCCTAAATATACAGAAATGCCTAATGCAACACATGCAAAAATGCAAGCTATAGCAGGCTCGGCTATTCTAAACATGACATATGAAATGCTACAACTATCACGTATTCAATTTGGAATTGAAATACAAATGCAGTTTGTATGATCGCGAGGCAGTGCGTGCAAAAGCAGATGAATGATGCAAACATCTTTGTCATACTATATGCTAATTGAAACATGCCTATATCTAACCATCATAAGCGGGTAAATAAAAGGGAAGAAAAGGCGTCGGGTTGGAAGACATACATCACACTCACCCACACTTATTACAATTATGCCCTCGCATGGATCGAATAAATAATATCTGATCAGGAATGAAAGAATAATGCTGATCCGAATAGTACAGTCCGAATAATATACAGATTCCTAATTAATTAACAGATTAACTAAGAAAAACTGTAGACTGGCATGCAAGCCAAGGGCTGCCTTACTTCCGCTGAATGATGTATGCTGGGCTGCCTTTTTGGAAATCCACTGGGATGCCCCAATTAGCCTCTGTTTGTAATGTTTCTCGAAATGCGTGCCACGCTCTGAAAAGTTGCTGATCCTTCATTTCTTTTGCAGAGAAGCGAGAAAGGGGATAACAATGTATTTCACAAAATAAATGCATGCCTCGATCCTCGTGCCACCAATCACGCATATCGATGCATGATGGCCGAGGAGCCGAATTGCACAACTCAATATAAGATGAATGCATATGAACACTACAACAAAACCTAACTCCATCATGGATAATCCGAAGTGTACCGACTTGGGAATTGAGACCCGTTCCGTCACTCGGAGTACGAAATGCGCCTTGTTTCCCGTGCCCGGGCTAACTCCTATCCCGAACACGATGCAATATGCATGATATGCATGAATACAACCAAAATACAATCCTAGCATGCACAATGCTATGAAAATGAGATGCCTCGAAATGCGTGCACGCGGGCACGCAAACCGAGGCGATGATCCTAAGGCATGAAATGGCATATGCAATGCAAATTGGTCTTACACCAATCATGAGAGAACCACAGCCACACTCACATAAGAGGCCGTCGAATAAAAGTGAAGTGCCTCGAAATGCATGCACACGGGCACGCAAACCGAGGCAATGGCATACGGAATGCAATGATGCTAAAATGTCATACAGAATGCAATATGGGCTTACACTAATCATGAGAGAGCCTCAACCACACTCACATTAGAGGCCGAGAGATAAAAGTGAAGTGCCTCGAAATGTGCACAGACGCATAAGCGAGGCAATGGCCCTAAGGCATGAAATGGCATGGAATATGATATGTAAACATCCAAATGGAATTTTAGTAATGAAATGTGGGGGAAAACAGTCCCGAAACATGGCCAAAGTGCACCCGAAACATGGAATAATCCCGAAATGCGATATTAGGCACCCAAAATGGCCTATAGCTATGCAATGCATGCACAATATGGATATGGAATGAAAATACAGTAGCAAGAAATCCCCAAGACAAGCAT
The DNA here is from genome assembly GCA_025200525.1 of Camellia lanceoleosa. NCBI lineage: Eukaryota > Viridiplantae > Streptophyta > Magnoliopsida > Ericales > Theaceae > Camellia > Camellia lanceoleosa. The sequence continues at coordinate 36,931,013 of CM045760.1, forward strand.
TTTTCAGTCATAAAAAGGGCTAAACAGCAAGCACACATAGGATTAGGCAAGTATGCAAAAATGGCTCCGTAAGAGGGGTATTGAAGCAAGTGATACATGCGATTCCCAAATGGAAAAATACCCTTCTACAACACTGATGAGGGACTAAAAATATGAACATTTACAGTAGATGACATCCCCCAAATCAGTATTAAAACATGCTAAAAACGTCATGCAAGAACTAGGATACATGAGGCTATAACATGAGGTACCCCAAAAATTCATCAAACCAGAAAAGACCCTTAATTAAATATGTCAAGAAGATCAAAATATGACTCTTTCCAGTTCTGATGATGGCCGAAAACAGAAGCTATATAAGCTTAAAAAAGCATGCAAAAATGGGGGTCAAAGAGGGGTATAATGGCAAGTATAACATGGAGACCCCCAAAAAGGTTGATCCCTTCTGCAATGTTGTAGAAGGACACAATATAAGCCTACTCACAGTTCATGACATGCTCCAAAACAGACTACATATAGGCCAAACAAATCATGCAAACTTACGGTAAATAGGAGAGATTATGAAGTAAGTACAATATAGGGGGCCCAAAAAGGGTTGAGCCCTTCTTCAATGTTGAAGGGAGGTCCAAAATAGGCCTACTTACAGTTTACATTATGCTCAAAAACAGATCACTCTTAGGCTAGAAGTTTCATGCAAAAAAATGGCATATAAGATGATATTGAAGCAAGTGCCAAATGGAGGGCTCAAACAGGGTTGAGCCCTTAAAAAAACATGAATAATAGCTCAAAATAGACCTAGTTTCAGTTAAGGTTAGAGCCCAAAACAATAAGCAAATAGGCTAAGAAGTTGGTGCAAAAATGAGCTACAAAAGGGGGAAAGTTTACTTACCCTTGAAGACCAATACTTTTGTTGCTTCTTGGACCAGATTTGATGACTCTAAGCTACTGGAATTCCTCCCTTTGCTGCTGGAATGGAGTGGTGATGGTAGAGCTTGAAGATGATGGAGAAATGGAGCCTAAACTTCAAGGAAATGGAATGATATGGATGTATATGCTCAAAACAATTCTTCTAACCCTTTCTCTTGAGTTGGGAGGACAGCAATATAGATAAGAGAGGGAGAGGAGAGTTCTTGCAAAAGTGGAGGGAAATGAGCTCTTATTTCCCTCCAAAAAGTTCCCCTGGATAGAGATATTTTTGGGGAAAAACCAAGGCACAGCTGGAATGGACTCACACTGAGGAAGCAGGCCGGCTAGGTACTTTTGCTGGAGGTGGCCGGCCGGCCAAGGGCAAAAATGGAAATTGGATTTTCTGGCCGGCCACCAGATATTGGTGTCCTCCCAGGTCTCCTCAACAAGGCCCTGTGGTTGGAAATTGGCAACTCTGAAACAAGAGAGACAACAAGCCACTTTTAGAAGGGGTTCAAAAGGGTCAATTAGAGTTACTGGCCGGCCATGTGTTTTTAGGATCCTCCCATGTGTGTACAACACAAATATGTGGTTTTGGCTCAAAGAAAATGGCCCTAGGGTGTTCAACATTAGCCTGGAAGTGAGAAAAAGCAGTAGCTGGAGGAGCATAGCAGTTCTTTGAGACAATTCTTGGCCTCCCACCCTCCGGTGATCTTCTGGTGATAAAGCAAGTACTGCCAAAAATGAACAAAACCAATGCAAAAGCAGATGCTCGGGGCCAAAACACTTGATTCGGGGTCCGAAAACCGGCCGTTAAGCAGAAAGTGGTGTTTGGCCACGAAGTGGTATCTAAGACCCAGTGTCCCTCGAAAGGGAGTAAATGAGATGCATGCCAAAACCGGAGGAATCGGAGATGGTAGGATGGTCCGAACCAAGGCACACGGCTGACGGCTCAAAATCGGGAGCCGGTTCGAAATGGGCAAAATGGCCTCTGACCATGAAATATAGCCCACGACCCTTGAGAGATGGTCTCTGGGACCTCTCCCTCCCTCGAGGAAAAAGCAGAGAAAAGCGAGTCAGGTTATGGCAGAGGCAAGGCCTGAAGAGAGTTGAAGTCGGGAGGCGGTCGCCTGCCGCGACTCTGAGACTTCTAAACGAGCACAATATACAACATCACCGAGCGCTCAATCAATGATGTCTGAGTCTTAAGGTCGGTCAAAAATGGGGTGTCTCTGATTTGCCTCTTTGACAGAACTCGGAAGTCAAGAAGTGACGGGAGTGAATGTCAAAGCCTACAGACGACCCATTTTTGACAAGGCCGAAGACTTAGACAATCATACAAGATGAACAAAGATATGTGTCCGCAGGCGTGCCCGAAGGCAGGGGGGGCAAAATGCAAAGTGACATGCACAGAGCCAAATGATCATGCAAATGCAGCAAGTTGTAATGAGGCAAGTATTCGCAAATAGATGCAACAGTTTTAAGCAAAAATGCAAAGCAACAACTACATTTCATGCAATTAGGAATGCGGAGAATCATTCAATTCTCGTCGCGTCTCACACGGAGGTGAATCGATACTGGCGATTAAATGCAGTCGCTGACCTCAAATGAAACGTACATACAATATCGTGCCTGCAAAAGAGAGAAATTCAACAAGAGCAATATGCTAACAACATATATTCAGTGTGATTCCTGTGGTTCCGAAAGTTTGACAGAAAATTAGAGAGTCTTTATGATAGAAAATCAGCCAAAAATAAAGCCTTTCTGTTTCGTAAGTTAGTTAATTTAAAATATAAATATGGCAGCCCAATTCCAGAACATTTGAATGAAATAAAGAGTATTGTTAACTAACTTGCTTCTATGAAAATTATTTTTGATGATGAGTTGCTGGCTTTGATGCTACTTAGTTCTTTACCCAAAAGTTAGAAGACTTTGGTTGTGACAGTTAATAATTCGGCGCCCGATGGAGTTGTCACAATGGACCAAATCACTAGTAGCTTGTTGAATAAAGAAACTAGAAGAAAATCAGCGGGTTCCTCTCATTTAGAAGCATTTGTTGTGAGAGGCATGTAGACATCCCGTTTTTGACCGACCTTAAGACTCAGACGTCACCGACTAAGCGCTCGATGATGTTGTATATCGTGCTCGTTCTGAGGTTTCAGAGTCTCGGTTGCGAGCCTTGCCTCCGGACTTTCGGACTCTTTTGTGCTTTGCGTCGGTTTGCGAACCGAGTCCCGTTTTCTCCGTTTTCTCTTCCCGAGGGGAGGGAGAGGTCTTGTAGACCATCATTCAGTGGCCGTAGGCTATGTTTCATGGTCGCAGGTCATTTTTCCCGTTTGGAGCCCGGTTCCCGATTTTCGGAGCCGTCGGCCGTATGCCTCGGTTCGGGATCGCCTAACTACCTCCGATTGCTTCGGTTTTTGGTACACACCTTATTTCCTCCCTTTTGAGGGACACTGTGGCTCGAAAGACCACCTTCGTGGTCATACGCCACTTCCGGTGCCTAACAGCCTGTTTTCGGGGCCCCGAACTGCGCGTTTTGGCCCCCGAGCCTTCGTTTTGCATCCGTCTTGGTCCATTTTTGGTAGAGACCTTATTTTCATTGTTAGAAAGGTTGTAGGAGGGTGGGAGACCAGCAATTTTTCTGAAAAACCAGCTTTTTCTCTTCATTGCCCTTCGTCGCCCGTTTTTCTTACTAGAAAACTGGTTTTTCCCATTCCCGGGCCACTTTTTCTGACTTTCCACCACACCATTGTGTTGTACACACCTGGGAGGCCACCAATATAGGTAGGCTGACCAGTAATTCTTCCTGAGCCTTTTGAACCCCTCTAAAAAGCTGGTTTTTCTCTCTCCTGAACCACTTTTCTGGTTTTTCTCTACACAGCTGTGTTGTACTCATCTAGGAGGCCACCTTTTTGGGGTGGCCGGCCAGTAATTTTGCTTGACCCATGGTCGGCCGACCAGGGGAGGCTGGACCTTTTGAACCTAGTCGGCCAGGTTTGTCTCTTCAGGTGTATTTCCACTGTGCTAGCTATTTTGCATCAGATCCACTGCCCGAGGGTTTGTTCTTGTTTTTGGTCCATTTTAGGTGGTTTTGACCCCCTTTGCTTGGTTTCAAGGTGGTTTGGCCCCTTTGGTCAAGCTTCTTGAGGAAGCTTGACCCTTTTGGTTTAACTTCCCCAAGAAGCTTGTCAAGCTTCCTTTAGAAGCCTTGAACCCCCCCTCTTTAGCTTCTCTAAGAAGCCTCACCCTTCTCCCTCTATAAAACCAACCCTTGAGCTCCATTTGCAAGGATTAGAAAAACCAGCTGGAGCATTTGCATACAATCCTCCATATCTCTCTCATCCAAGCCTCAAAACACCCTTATTCTTGCACCATTTACACACCAACTCATAGCCTACCACCTCCATCCTCCATTCCAACACCTTGAGGTTGATTTTTAGAGGTTAAGAGCTCACTTTCTTGGACCAAAAATTGCTGCATTGCTGTGCTACAAGGGTAAGTCCTCTTTTTTCCTTTTTTAGCCTTATTTTGCTTCATCTCTTGGCCCCTTTTTCTTACATTTTTGGGCTTTGACCCAAACTGTAAAGTATCTTATTTTGAGCCACTCTTCAACTTTGTTGAAGGACTCTTTGCTTTTTGAGACCATCTGCTGCCCCTTGTCCTTTATCTCTCTTTTAAGGCTATTTTTGCATCATATTTTAGCCTTACTTGTGAACATTTTCGAGATTTGGTATAAACTGAAAAAAAAATATTTTTTTAACCTCCTCTTTAAGTTTCCTTGAGGTCGCTTTTCTGTTTGAAGTCATCTCCTTCCTTGCATGCTTCATTTCCACATGCTTTGAGCCATGCATTTGAGCGTTTGCATAAGTCTTGTTTTGGCTTCTTAGCCACTAAAATTCAATGGATTTTCAGTGGCTTTGATAAGGTTTTGAGCTTTGAAATCATAGAGGGGTGACCCTCTCACCCCTCATTCTCTTTACTAGCATGTTTGGCCTTCCAAAGGGACCTTATTTTTCATGCATTGAAGTCACTTTTCAGGCCTCATTCTGTGAGTTTTGGGGTCTTCCTTGGCTCTTTCCAAGGCCCTTTTGGCCATATTTTATGTCTACAATGCATGTATAGAGCAATCCCATCCAAGGCCTTTCAAAAGGGCCCGTCTTTGCATGTTTCCTAGACTCATTTCAGGGCCAATTTGGTGAGTTTTAGGGCTTTCATAGTCCATTTCTAGAGGTGGTTTTTCTATGCTTCATGTCTATCTTATATGTGCTTAATCCCCCCTTGTATGACCCTCTAAAGGAACTCATCATTTTTGCATGCGTTGGCTGTATTTTAGAGGTTATTTGGACATATTTTGACATGTTTTATTCGCTGATTTTGGCTGGTTTGATGAGTTCTCTTGTGCTTCATATACATGCCATATAAATCATGTTTGCTAGTCAATGTTGCATGCTATTTTAGTCCATCATGTTAGCATCTTTTGGCCATGCCTTAAACTGGAAATGTGCGTGTTTTGGGACTGCCTTGGCTCTGTCTTTAGACTTCATGATCAAATAATGCTTTCTTTGCATAGCTATAAGTCAATACATGTGCCTAGTTTTGAGTTTCGGGGCTTATTCCATGCATTGGGTGTCATGTTTCCATGTTTCGGGACCACTTTGCATACTATTTCAGAGCTGTCATTTATGCCATTGCATGCCATCTTGCATCCCTCGCCATGCTTTGGTAGAGTTGCATGTTGTGCCTTAGGTTCGGTCCTCGGTTTGCGTGCATGTGTGCACGCATTTCGGTTATCTCATTTTCATCTTATGGCCACTGATGTGAGTGTGGCTGAGGTCCACTCATGTTGGCGTAAGTCCATTATGCATTGTGTATGCCATTTCAATTCATAGCATTGCGTATGCTAGGTTGTATGTTAGAGCATTATGTATACCTTGCTACATCGTGCATTGTGTATGCCATCTCTTAGCATTGCGTATGCTAAGTTGCATGTTAGGATTGCATTCATGTATGTCATGCATATTGCATTGTGTTTGGGATAGGAGTTAGCCTAAGCACGGGAAACGAGGGACGTTTCGTACTCCGAGTGACGGAACGGGTCTCAATTCCAGGTCGCCGACACTCCAGATTAACCATGATAGAGTCTCGGTCTTGTTGTGTTTATATGTGCATTCATTTCACATTGAGTCGTGCAGTCCGACTCCTCGGCCATCATGCATCGAGATGCATGATTGGTGGCACGAGGATCGAGGTATGCATACATATGTGAAAATACTTCGCCATGTCCCTTTCTTGCTCTCTGTTGCAGCAAATCAGAAACCGGCAGTCTTTTGGAGCTTCGTGCAATATTCCGGGCTTAATTGTAAACAGAGGCTAATTAGGGCATCACAAGGGATTTCCGCGTAAGGCAACTCAAACATGCATCATTCATCATTCGGAACAGAGCTGAGGCGGTCCATGGATTTGCGTGCTAGTTTACTGCTTTCCTAGTTAAATTTGTTAATTAATTAAGATTTTGTATTTATTCAGACTGTACTATTTATTCGGACTATATATTATTTATTCGGACCCTCCGAGCGAGGGCACAATTGTAATAAGTGTGCGTGTGTGCAATGTATGTCTTCCAAACCCCACGTCTTTCTCCCTTTTATTTACCAGCTTATGATGGTTAGATTAGGGCACGTTTCAATTAGCATACTTATGCTTGCATGTTTGCATCCATTCATCTGTCTTGCATGCACCGGGCTCGGCGCATCATACTAACTGCATTGTATTTCAATTCCGAGTTGAATACTTGTTAGTTGTAGCATTTCACATGCCATCTTTAGAATAGCCGAGCCTGCCATAAGTTGCATTTTTGCATGTGTTGCATTAGGCATTTCTGTATAGTTAGGATCATGCATGGATTTCTAGCATAGCTTATGTTTTGGCTTGAAGTATTCGGTAAGTTTTTATGCTTCAGCATCCTTGCATGCGTGTGAGTGTAGGCGTCCCCGAACGCCCCGGGAGGGTTAAGTCCCGTTCCGTTCATATTGGGGTCACTACAGTTCAAGGACTCAAATGTCACGGTTCTTAATCTTGAACCAAAGAGTCCAAATCTGGCAAATCGATTTTGAAAATAGATTTTTTTGAAAAGAAATGCCAAACATGGACTGCTTTGCCAAATACAGAGTCGCCACCTAAATATTTTTTAATGGGAAATTTAGGAAACCCTGACTCGGTGCCAAAGGCCACGTGTCCGTTATCACCAAAGTTGCCTCGGCTCGAGAACTTGGGTACGATTGGGGAAAGGTCATCGCCGTGAGCACCCATTCGCCGATCAAAGGCCGGCCTCTACTAACCATGATATCGATTTTGAAAACATTGTGTGTTCTTATTCCGGTTATTAGCCTAGATTACTATGTAATGCTCGCAGCAAACAAGTATAGACTAAGTCGCCTGAATTGGAACTAAACATTTCATATTTGTTTGTTTGAAAATGGTTTGATGGTGCTACCCGCAGATAGGCTAAGACGTGGATTTGCCACCCTCGAGTAGGCTTCGAAAAACATGATTTTGCCACTATCTAGTGGGCTTAAAACAAACAGTCAATGATTTGTTCCACTTCAAGTAACTCAACCTCCACCCACAGGCATTCAAGGCAGTTATATCACATAAGCACATAGCCTCATGGTAAGCATGCTATTCATGGCAACACTCACACGTATGTAAGGATGCTAAAGCATAAAACTCACCGAGTACTCCAAGCCAAAATAGAAACTCGTTAGAAATCCATGCATGATCCTAGATACACAGAATTGCCTAATGCAACACATGCAAAGATGCAAACTATAGCAGGCTCGGCTATTCTAAACATGGCATATGAAATGCTACAACTAACACGTATTCAATTTGGAATTGAAATACAAATGCAGTTTGTGTGATGCTTGAGCAGATGCGTGCAAAAGCAGATGAATGATGCAAACATCTTTGTCATCTTGTATGCTAATTGAAACATGCCCTAATCTAACCATCATAAGCGGGTAAATAAAAGGAAGAAAAAGGCGTGGGGTTAGAAGACATACATCACACTCACCCATACTTATTACAATTATGCCCTCATGTGAGGTCCAAATAAATAAATAATAATACAGTCCCGAATAAAAGAATATTACAGTCCAAATAATACAGTCCAAATAATATATAAATTCCTAATTAATTAACATATTAACTAACAAAGCTGTAAAACTGGCATGCAAGCCAGGGACTGCATTGATTCTGATGAATGTTGTATGGTTCGGCTGCCTTGTACGCAGATCCACAGGGATGCCCCAATTAGCCTCTGTTTATAATGTTTCTTGAAAAGCGCCCCAAGCCTCGGAAGACAGCTGATTCTTGATTTTGCTGCAACAGAGAGCAGGAAAGAGGCATAGCAATGTATTTCGCAAATGTATGCATGCCTCGATCCTCGTGCCACCAATCATGCATCTCGATGCATGATGGTAGAGGAACCGAAGTGCACAACTCAATATAGAATGAATGCATATGAACACTACAATAAAACCTAACTCCATCATGGATAATCCGGAGTGTCGGTGACTTGGGAATTGAGACACGTTCCGTTACTCAGAGTACGAAACGCACCTCGTTTCCTGTGCCCGGGCTAACTCCTACCCAAACACAATGCAATATGCATGACATGCATGAAATGCAACTAAGATACAATCTTAACATACACAATGTTATGGAATGGCATACGCTACCGAGGTAATACACAACCGAGCATACACAATGCTATGGATGAAATGACATACGCAATGCAATAATGGGCTTACACCAACATGAAAGAGCCTCAGCCACACCTACATAGGAGGCCATCAGATAAAAACAAGACAACTCGAAATGCGTGCGTGTGCACACGCAAACCGAACCGACTCGAGCACCGAAATGCCACTCTAATAAGACATAGCAAAGACATGGAATATGACATGCAAACATGCAAAATCAGTGACAAAATGAGGGCAAAACAGCCCCAAACGAGGCGAAATGAAACCCGATGCAAGGAGCGAGTCGAAACATGGAATTAAGCACATGAAATGGCCTATAGCTATGCAATGCATGCATACTTTGAATGTGAAGTGTAAAAGAAGAAGAAAGGAAGCCCAAAAACTAGCCTTTTTACAGTATAAAGCATGGCCAAACAGCAAGCACAAGTAGGGCTAAAATGGCATACAAAAATGGGCCCGCAGGAGGGGTGATGAAGCAACTCACAGCTTCTGGCCCCAAATAGGAAAGAGGCCTTCTGCAACATTGAAGAGGGGCCAAAAATATGATGTTTTACAGTTTATGAAAACCCCCAAAAACAGATACAAGTATGGCCAAAGTAACATGCAAGAAATGGGCCAACAAAGGGGCAAAGAAGCAAGTGGTGCACGCTGGCCCCAAACAGGTTAGGGCCCTTCAACAATGTTGAATAGGGGCCCAAAATATGGCTGTTTACAGCTTATGATCAGACCCAAAACAGAACACAAGCATGCTCAAAGTATGATGCAAGATGAGGCCACCAAGAGGGCTATAACATGAAGTATACCAAGGATGCTTCAAAAATCTCTAGACCCTTAATAAAACATGACAAGGGGGTCAAAAAAGGGCCACTTTCATTTCTGATCATGGCCGAAAAACAGAAGCAAGATAAGCTAACAAATCATGCAAAAATGGGGACCAAAGAGGGGTACAATGGCAAATGATATATGGAGGTCCCAAACAGTGGTGAGCCCTTCTTCAATGTTGAAGTAGGACTCAAAATAAGCCTATTCACAGTTTATGACAGAGCTCAAAACAGATTATATATAGGCCAAAAATATCATGCAAAAATATGGCATCCAAGAGGATATTGAAGCAAGTGCAAGATGGGGGTCCCAAACAGGGTAAGACCCTTAATGAAAGATGAAATAGAGCCCAAAAAAGTGATACTTTCAGTTTTGGTCGGAGCTCAAATGTACAAGAAAAAAGGGCTAAGAAATAGACCAAGAAAAGAGCAAAAAAGGAAAAAACGAGACTCACCCTTGAAGACCAACCCTTTAGCAGCCTCTTGGTCCAAAATGCAGCACTTCTAGCCTCTGAGAAGGTCCTCCAAGCCGCTGGAATGGAGTGGTGGTGGTGGTGCTAGGTGGTGGTGAAGAAATGGTGGAAGGAACTTGGAGTTTTGATGGTTAGAATATAGAGAGAGAGAGAAATTTAATGTGAGAGGCTTATACAAAAATTTCTAACCCCTGCAAATGGAGAGGGAGTGTTGGTTTTATAGAAGAAAAAGGGCCAAGGCTTCTTGGAGAAGCCTCAAGCAAAGGGTGCAAGCTTCTAAGAGAAGCTAAACCAAAAGGGTCAAGCTTCTTCAAGAAGCTAAAACAAAGGGTGCAAGCTTCTAAGAGAAGCTAAACCAAAAGGGTCAAGCTTCATCAAGAAGCTAAAACAAAGGGTTCAAGCTTCTTGGAGAAGCTAGAGCAAAAGGTTCAAGCTTCTTCAAGAAGCTAAAACTAAGGGTTCAGCCAAAAAAAAAAAAAAAATGGAAGACCGACCATGCCGACCGACCTTGCCGACCGACCATCACTGATGGCCGGTGGCAAGAAAAAAAAAATCTGCTCTGAAGGTCCAACTTAAAACAGACATAACTCCTTCATGTGAACTCCTTTTCAGGTCATTCTTATGTCCAAATTGAAGCCCTGGAAGCTAGCTTTCCAATGGCGCAAACCTTGCATTAAAATTCCGTCTGTGGAAAAAGTTATGCCCTTTTTTGTAAAGCCGCGGAGATTCGGTCCAACTGGAGTGATGCTCTACTTCAACCAATCATATCTCCCTCATCTGGACTTGGCTTTAGGAGATTCTTGAATGCAAAATGAAGCCCCAGAAGTCTTCTTTCCAACGGTGGCGGTCTCATAGCTTAACTCCAAGTGCATAGATAGATAAGCTTGATTTAGCGAGGACCACTCGACTCTCTCTTAGCGATTCATACCCAACTTCTTCCCCAGCTAGGTTTCTTTCTCTCTTCTTCAACTCTAAACCCCTAAAAATGGTGTTTTGAAAGATTTTTCAAAGATTTCATCTCTCTTTCACTCATTTCCACTTTGTCCTTGCTCGGTTTATCGAAAAAACGCATCATTTGACAAAATGTGAGCCTCGGAACATTGTAGAAACTTTATTTCAAAAAAAGTTTTAAAAGAGAGGGTTCTAAGGTCTAAAAACTATCCAAAATAACTTTGGTCCAAAATGGGGTGTGAAGTTGAGATTTGTCTCTCTCACTGCCGAAGAAATTGAACATTTGCCCGGCACACCTTCCAAAACCATCAGTCGCATCCAAGTCTTAAGGGCGGTCAAAAATGGGGTGTCTACAGTGAGTGACTGCCATGATAGCATGCTTACCATGAGGCTATATGCTTATGTGAGATAACTGCCTGAGTGCCTGTGGGTGAACGTTGGGTTATTTGGATTGGAACAAATCATCGACTGCGAGTTTTAAGCCCACTAGATAGTGGCAAAACCATCTTTTCTAAGCCCACCCGAGAGTGGCAAAATCTGCATTTTAGCCTACTTACGAGTAGCAAATTGCTTTCAAAAACAAACATAAAATGTTTTGTTCCAACTCAGGCGATCCAGTCTATACTTGTATACTGTGCGCATCACATAGTAATTCTAGGCTAATAGCAAAATAAGAACACATAATGTTTTCAAAACTAGATATCATGGTTAGTAGAGGCCGATCTTTGATCAGACGAGCGAATGCTCACGCAGTGACCTTCCCCAATCGTACCCAAGTTCCCGAGCCGAGGCAACTTTGGTGATGACGAACACGTAACCTTAGGCAACGAGTCAGGGTTTCCTAAATTCTCCCAAAATAAATATTTAGGTAGCGACTCTATATCTGGCAAAGCAATCCATGTTTGGCACTTCTTTCAAAAAATCTGTTTTCAAAAATGATTTGCCGGATTTAGACTCTTTGATGATTCATCGGTCTTGCATTGCACTCTGCGAGATTAGATACAGGACCGTGACATTGAGTCCTGAACCATAGTGAGCCCCAATGAACAAAACGGGATTTCCCTCCCGGGACGTTCGGGAACGTCTACAAATCCTGAAGCAAAACAAGGAGGAGAAGTAAGACTCCTCATGGTCGTGATCAAAGCCGTGACAAATCAAAAGATAGTTCTTTTTCAAAGAAAGACATTGAGTGCTATTATTGCCATGAGAAAGGGCACATGAAGCGGGAATGCCGAAAGCTCAAGAACAAGGAGAAAAGGCGTGAAAAAATTGTGGATAAGAAGCAAGAAGACACAACAGCAGTTACTACCGATGATCTCATGGTCGTTTGTGAAGATGATTGTATCAATTTTGTGGGCCAAGAGAGTAATTAGGTAATTGATTCCGGTGCTTCTTTTCATGTGACTTCTTAAGTTGATTTCTTCACTACCTACACCAAAGGAGATTATGGTTCTGTTCGAATGGGTAATGAAGGTTTGTCCAAGATTATTGGCATGGGTGAAGTTTGTTTGGAAACAAATTTGGGCTGCAAGTTGTTGCTTAAAGATGTGAGGCATGTTCCCGACATTTGCCTCAATTTGATCTCTACCGAGAAGCTAGATGATGAAGGTTTCAACAACAAATTTGGTGATGGAATATGGAAGCTCACAAAGGGTTCTTTGGTGGTGGCTAAGTGCAAGAAGACTTATACACTTTATTCGATGCAAGGAAAAATTTGTAAAAGTGTTGTCAATGCACTTCAAGATGATACTTCTACTGAATTGTGGCACAAGCGGCTTGGCCATATGAGTGAAAAGGGGATGCAAGTATTGTTCAAGAAAGAGCTTCTACCCGGTTTGAAAGGTACACATCTTAAAACTTGTGTTCATTGTTTGGCGGGTAAACAACATAGAATTTCTTTTCATAAAAATGTTGCTTCTAGAAAAGAAAATGTTTTGGAGTTGATTCATTCGGATGTTTGTGGTCCTTTGAAAGTTAGAACACATAGTGGTGCACTTTATTTTGTTACTTTCATTGATGATTATTCAAGGAAAGTTTGGGCTTTTTTACTAAAAACTAAAGATCAAGTTCTAGAAGTATTTAAGCATTTTCAAGCCATGGTTGAAAGAGAAACAGGGTAGAAATTGAAGTGCATCCGATCAGACAATGGTGGTGAATACATTAGGCCATTTGATGAGTATTGTCGCAACCTAGGTATTCGGCACCAAAAGACAGTTAAGAAGACTCCTCAACAAAATAGCGTTACCGAAAGGATGAACCGCACCGTTGTGGAAAGAACAAGGTATTTTCTTTCACAAACTAAATTGCCAAGATCCTTTTGGGGTGAGGCACTGAAGACAGCAGTTGGCGTGATCAATTTGTCTCCTTCCTATCCTTTGAATGGTGATGTTCTTGAAAGAGTTTGGACTGGCAAAGATGTGTCTTAGAAGCACTTAAGAGTGTTTGGTTGCCGAGCTTTTGTTCACATTCCAAAAGATGAGAGGTCCAAGCTTGATAGCAAGTCAAGACAATGTATTTTTCTTGGCTATGGGCGTGATGAATTCGGGTATAGATTGTGGGATCTGGTCGACAAGAAAATCATTCGAAACCGTGATGTTGTGTTTCTTGAAGACCAAACAATTGAAGACTTTGGTAAAGGTGATCAACCGGAGCCAAAAACTAGTGATCTCATTGACATGGATCCATCTCCTTCATCTTCAGTGGATGATGAAAATGGGGGAGATGTGCAGCCACTTATTGAAGATATAGAGGATAATGCTAATCCTAATGAAGTTGAGCCAGAAATTGAGGAAGAGCATCCAACTCAAAAACCGCCACCACAACTTGAGTTGAGGAAATCTACAAGGGACCGACAACCTTCAAGAAAGTATCCTCCCAATGAATTTGTGTTGATTTCCGATCAAGGGGAGCCTGAGAGTTACCAAGAAGCAATTGAGCATGCAAAGAAAGGTGATTGGAAAAAGGCCACGGAAGAGGAGATGAATTCCTTAGGTGAAAATCACACTTATGATTTAGTGAAGTTGCCTAAGGGGAGGAAAATTTTGAAAAATAAATGGCTCTTCAAATTAAAGAATGATGGCAAGAATCTGAGGTACAAGGCACGTCTTGTTGTGAAAGGCTTTGGGCAAAAGAAAGGTATTGACTTTGATGAGATTTTTTCGCCCGTTGTTAAGATGTCTTCTATTCGGGTTGTACTTAGCATGGTACGCAAGTATGAACCTTGAAGTTGAACAACTTGATGTGAAAACCACATTTCTTCATGGTGATCTTGAAGAAGAAATTTACATGGAGCAACCAGAAGATTTTGTGGAAAAAGGGAAAGAAAAATTTGTTTTCAAATTGAAGAAAAGTTTGTATGGCTTCAAGCAAGCCCCGCGGCAATGGTACAAAAAATTTGACTCCTTCATGATGAATAATGGTTTTTCCAAAACCACTTCGGACTATTGTGTGTTTGTGAAAAATTTTCCGAATGGTAAATTTATTATTCTTTTGCTTTATGTTGATGACATGTTAATTGTGGGTCAAGATTCTACAATAATAAACAGGTTGAAATTGGAGTTGAGCAAGTTTTTTGCTATGAAAAATTTGGGGCCAGCAAAGCAAATACTTGGTATGAAAATTGTTCGTGATCGCAAAGAGGGGCTGATTTCTTGTCTCAAGAAAGCTATATTGAAAAAGTTCTTGAGAGGTTCAACATGGATAAAGCAAAGTCGGTTGGTTGTCTACTTGCGGGTCACTTCAGGCTTAGTTCGAATCAATGTCCTACAAGTGACAAAGATAAAGAAGAGATGCTGAAAGTTCCTTATGCTGAAAGCAGTTGGTTCTTTAATGTATGCCATGGTTTGTACAAGGCCGGATATTGCTCACGCCGTTGGAGTGGTGAGTCGGTTTCTTTCTAATCCGGGTAAAGAACATTGGGTAGCGGTAAAATAGATTCTAAGATATCTTCGAGGGACTTCGAAGGTGTGTTTGTGTTTTGGGGATGGTAAGCCGATGTTTGATGGGTTCACAAATTCTGACATGGCTGGTGATGTTGATTCTAAAAAATCTACTTCGGGGTATTTGATGACTTTTGCAGGGGGAACTGTGGCATGGCAATCTAAATTATAAAAATGTATTACTCTCTCAACTACCGAAGCTGAATTTATTGCCATTACAAAAGCTTGTAAAGAAGAGTTATGTTTGAAGAAATTTTTGCAAGAGTTGGGTTTGAAGCAAGAAAAGTATGTGCTTTATTGTGATAGTCAAAGTGCTATTCACTTGAGTAAAAATTCTACTTTTCATTCAAGATCGAAACACATTGATGTGAGATACCATTGGATTCGTGGTGTGTTAGATTCGACACTATTACAACTCGAAAAGGTTCACATAAATGATAATATTTCGGATATGTTGACTAAGACTTTATCAAGGGACAAACATTTAAACTGTCGAACTTTGGCAGGTATGGTTAATGTCTCCACCTAAGTCGATAGGGGGAGAATTGTTGGGATATATCTCCTTATTGGAGTGTGGGACCCCATTGATTTATTAAAAGAATTCTAATTTGATTTGATTTAGGTATAATATATTTTAATATATTATATCTAATTTTGTGGAGACCCAATTCAGTTTGGAAACAACTAAGGTTTTGATTAAAAAAAAAAAAAAAAAAAAAAAACCCTAGATTCACAATACATATTTTTTGGTATTATTTTTCCCAAAAAAAAGTTGTTGTGTGGCTGCCAACATTGATTAATTCAATTTGGTGAGATAGTGCCTACTGGGTAGTTCAATTGGTGAATCAAAGCTTATTGTGTGTGATTCTTGGATGCATGTTCAAGTGCTCCGTTTGTTTGTGGTGTATTTCAGCAGCCATTGGGAAGTTATTTTGGATCTTCTACAACTCTGGTTTTGAATATTTTTGTTCATCTATTTGGTGAGGTCTTTCCTCTTATTTATTTGTAATTATTTATAATTCACCTAAGGGTGGTTTTGTGAGACCATTCGTGTTTCGTTTGTAATCGTTTGGAAACTATTTAGTTGATAGTGGAATCAGATTTCGATCCCGTGGACGTACCTTATATTGAGGAAACCACGTAAAATTATTGTGTTGCTTTTGATTTAATTTTTCCGCATTAGTTTTTATTCGCATTAATTGATTTACTTGTGGGGAATCATATATTTTCCCTAACAAAAGAAAGTCACACGAGCCCAAGTGTAAGTGGTGTGAGTACTTTTGATTCATTCGCCAGATAATGCTATACACGTATCACGTTTCTGGTGGTTTGCATGGTTGTAAAGTAACGACATTTTCAGAATAATTAACATAAAACAAAGGCGGGAAAATGATTATGCTTTTGAATTATTTTGAATGGGGAATTGTCATCCTTACACGCTAACCACTTTTGCTATTTATTTGGTACCAGAAAACATTTGATGGCAGAGAGAAATATGCTTTTACAGTGGGGTAGTTATTGTGGTGACGTTGTTTTCTGGTACCTTGTTTCATCCCTTATTTTCTGTCTTTATTTTTTGTTGATTGTATTGGTATACAATGTTGTACTTCTTAGAAGAGTATCCTGAGAATTACGGGCAGTTCACTCAAATGTGTGTAGATCATTTTTTGACATGTCAAATAGAACTGTGGAAAGAGAACCGTCGGTTAACTCCGGCAAAGTTTGTTCCGGTGTACAAGGAGCAGAGGGAAAAAGCATCAAAGCTAAGTTGTCTAAACAGAATGGTTAGCAGATGTAAGAGAATCTGCAGAATTTGTATGATAAAAGATTTGAAGTGTTTTAACAAAAATAGAAGGAGTCGTAAGCAGCCAGTATTGGACTCCCCTTATGTATCGGAGATCAAGGACACAGGAGGCTAATGGATATAAGCGAAGTTACCGTGATCATGCACCTTTTAAGGTGGCGTACGTTTGCAGACGGTACATTTAGAATATTCCCCGATATATTAAGAAGATTAAGAGGGTGTAAGGAAGTTAGAAGCATGCGATGAACAATTAATGGACATTAAATTTGATAATGAAGGTGTGGAGATTGCTAAATTGTATTGAGTTAGGTAATAAAAGATACGTCCGTCAATCAGACAAGATCGTGGTTAAGGGGAAAAAAAATTAATTAGGAATGTTCAATTGGAATAAGAGGCTAAAGAGGAAGTTGTAATCCACCACGTTTTGTTTTTCATCATAAATGATAATAGTCTATCAGATTCCGTTCCCACACCTGACAAGATATTTATTGAAGTTGGTGAGGGTAATCCTGAGACCTGGATTGTTGATCTTAACCAGTCCGACAGGTTTCGGATGCTAAAGAAAATGAGATTGAAAAAAAAAACTTTAAAATGAAGGACCAAAGTGGAACAAAATAAATTTTAGAAAGCGAAAAAATAATAAAAAGAATAAAATGTAATTTACCCTCACCCCCTTCCAAAAAAAACAATTACACCTACCCAATTACCATGTCATCCTTTGTGACCTAATGGTTGTATATAAGTAGGGTGTAAATAAGCCCTCTGAACTGCGGTCTACCCAAAGCCTATCAGCGGCCCAGATGGGCCCGACCCAATTAAGCCTGACCAGACCCGGACTTAAGCCTAGCGCGAGACCCTAGGCCTGAGATGTGTGTTTTGGACTTGGCTTAGCCGATCGGTCTACTCTAGACCCACTCAAGGCTCAGCTCGAGACCCTCTGTCAGTTTTGGTGGAAAAAATAAAATTTTGGTAAAAAAATATATATATATATTAAAAAATGATCAAGCCTGGCCCAAGTATGGCCCAAGCCCAAGCTCAAGCCTAAGCCTAAGCCCAGGCCCGAGTCTGTTAGCCTAGCCCACCAGTCTGCCCGAGGCTCGAATACTCTTTAGGCTTAGGACTAATTTTCTAGCCCATGGCCTAGCCTAACCCAACTCAAATTTTGACGGGAGGCCACGTTGCTCAACATGGGCCAACCCAAGCCCGGGTCTGGTGGGTCGGGTCGGTTTGAATTTACACCCCTATATATAGGGTTGCAAATTTTTTAGAGCTATTTGTGACTCAGCTCGACTCGGCTAAGCTCAACTCAACTCACTTAATAAATGAGCTGAGTTTGAACTCGAATAAGCTTAACTCGTTTATCTTTATTTAAAATATATATAAATAATATTATAAATACATTATTTATGTATTAAATAATATAAATAATAATTTTATTTAAAAATCTTTATTTAAATAATAAAAAATATTAACAACTTGAGTTGAGCTAAGTTCGAGTTTCATTAATATTAATGAGCCGAGCTAAAGTGGAACTCAAGCCTAGTTAGTTATCAAACCGAGTGTAAACACCTCATTTTAACCGGCCCTAAGACTTAGGCACTTTCTTTTAACTACCCGATGATAAAAATCAGAATATATTTCTCACATAATTCTTCGTAAGAAAGATTGAATTTGTGTTTCATTTCCAAACCTAAGCCTATTTTGGCCAAGTGTTCAAATTTTATTCAAAACTATCTTTCGAAACTTTCCTTCCGCGCTTTGTTCCGAATATTTTAGTAGTGTTTCGAGGCTCACTTTTAAACTTCAAAATGAAACTTTTCTGAGGAAATAGAGCAACGAACAATGTGGAAATAAGAGGAAATGATGAGAATTCTGTCAAAAAATCATGTTTCGAGCAAAATAGTTAGCCACGAGCCGATCAAAATAAGCTGTCTGCACCGAACTTAATAAGCAAACGTGCCGAACTCGAGTTCAGCAATGTTCGACTCATTTGCAGCCCTAGTTCTATAGCACGCTTTGTAATGATGAGGTTTCAAGTTTAAATTTTATGAAGAGGAGTTTAATAACCTTTACGATGATATTTATCTCTCCACCATTTATGGGGTTTGTATGTAATTATTAGGGAAAATTCTATTTGTACACTATTAATACTTTCAGTTCACACCATAACAACTTTGAAATTCTTTATTTTTTCTCAAATCACACCATTTATTTTCCAATAATCCCAAAATGCCCTATTCTTCTAAAAATGTCTAACCCTAATCCTAATGTAGTCACTGACCTCTCGTAAACTACGCCACTCCCGACTAGTCTTTGTGCAAAATACCGCTCAATTCACTAATACCACACCGATTCACATCAATCTGTACCGCTCTAACCGCTAACTGCGGTTTAAACTTTAAAATTTATAATCTGTCTTCCAAACTGCTCCACTCCGCTATAGTTAAGACATATATATTTTTTAACCTTTAATGAAATATCAAAGTAAAAATAAGTGAGAGAATTATTTAAGATATGAAATTAATTATAAATTAGTAGTTATATATATAAAACATATTATGTCAAATTACTTTGTTTTATATATATATATATATAATATTATACAAATTAGCGTTATATACTATGCAAATGTATGATAATTAGTTAGAATATTCTTCAATTCGCCAAACCGCCCAAATCGCAATTTGTTAATCTGCTAATCTGTCAATCCGCTATTTGGTTTGTAATTTTACTCTCAAACTGCCCAAACCGCACCGCGCACACCTTTTACTCCTAGGCCCTTCGACCATAACCCAGCTCCATTGTTCATCCGTCATCTATTTATCCGCCTTCATTTACCCTCTAAAACCACTATTGTCCCTTTCTTAACCCACCTTGTAGTCGAAGTTGACGCTGAAGCCAAAGCCATCATCTCCATCACCAACAATCCAGTTAGACATCACAACCCACTACCCTTTGCTCTCTAAAAGCCCTAGATTGAGCGTGATAGAGATGGAAAGAGAGAGAGAGAAGAGAGCGAGAAAATGAGACTTGAGATAGAAAGAGAAGAGATTGTGATGATGATCGGGTTGATGCAGACTAGGAGAGTCTCCGGAGTTGATGAATGATAGTAGCGAAAGAAGAAAAAAAAAAAAGCATGGCATAACGTTTGGGCAAGGTGTCAGCGGTGGTGGTTGATAGTAGTGACTAGAGGGGTGTGGTGGTAGATTTCATTTTAAGGTTTTGTCCAAAATGGTAATTTCATTCAAGGACACAATGGTAATCGAAAAAAGAATGGACAATGGCGTATACTGAGAATAATAATGGCGTATCCAATTATTAGTAATTGTTGGGTTTGGGTTTGGGCTTGGGTTTGGTAGGCTTAGCTTATTGATTGTTAAACTTTGTTGACTTTTTAAATATTGTGGGACAAGTAGTCTGTATAATGATATAAATATTTCTCAAATTTATAATTATTCTTTAACAAATATATATATATATATATATATATATTACCATGCCATCATATAAACGTCACAAATATGAAAAGTATGCTACGGGATTGTTTGGGGTATCTTAAATAAGTGTACTTTTTGTCTTTTTGAATTAAAAGTTGAGAAAAGAAATATAGATGTTTGGGTTAACTTTTTATTTTTTTATAAAAAAATGTGTAATAAAAATTGTATAAATAAAGTGTATAGTGGAAGAAAAGTGATTGATCGTACGGTTGCCTGCAACTGCCCTAGCATGTCTACACAGAAAAATAATCAACTCCTTCGGGGCAAATAACTTTTGGACAGTAATGGTTGGTCTGTGGGGGCCGTCATTGGTCTCATTTTAATAATTTGAACCGTTCAATATGTACAACTCGTCGATTATTATATGCTTGTAAAAAATTACATTGATCGGATATCGATAGCTATATGATCGGATTAGTTTTTTTCCAACAGTTAACTATCACACCATCCGTTTTGTTTTTCCGTTTTGTTTATACAAAACTGATTTGATCATATAGTTAACGATATCCGATCAATGTGATTTTTAACAAGCATATATTACTCGACAAGTTCTACATATTAAACGGTTCAGATTATCAAAACGGAACTCTTAGTGAACCCCCAATGGCTCAATATTACCATCAAACTAATAAACTTTACGTATAGAATTTTTTTTGGTCTCAAAAAAAGTGTATAATGGCCTGGTCAATAGCCGTCACGTTGCTCAATGAATTTGTATTATAAATATATATAAAATATATTTTTAATATTTTTTATTTATAAATATTATATATATATATATTTTTTTTATAAAACTTTTTGAGTTTTTAAATTATATTGGGGTTGCCGAACCGACCCTAAATCTGAATTAATTGGACAACTATCATAGTACGACTATTTAAAATTCTACGGTCTTTCCCCTCCTAATAAGGTTGTTTGGCTTACGGGGCGACAAAGAAATGAGCATGAACTGTCATTTTCGCAATAATTATTGTAATTACTAATGAAACCTTCAAGAGAAATAAAATAAAACAAAATAAAAATAAACTTTTGCTAATCAGATGGAATTTTTTGCATTAATTATTATAATTGCTGATGGGAACTTCTAAGAAAAAGACTTTTACTAGGGTCCCGTTTATTTTAATGTAAAATATTTTTGTCAAAAATATTATACTCATTTTTCGTTATTTGGTTGGATAAAAAGTAACAAAATATTTCTTAAAAAATATATTTTTTGCAAAATTTTCTAAATGACTTACTTTCAAAAATTCTATAAATCAATTTTTATAAAATTAATTCTCACTCATTGCCTTTTCAACACATTTAACCTTTTTAAATAAGTATTTTAGTTCATTAAAAAGTCATAAATAACACTTTATTAAATTAAAATTTTTCTTTTAGGTAATAAAATATTTTTATTTCAAGTATTAACCAGACACCGCAAGACAAAAACAAAAATATTTTTTTGTAAAATCAATTTATAAAAAAAAAAAATTATGTAAAATATTTTACATTAAAAAACAAAAGCCTAATTAAAATTACGGTTTAGCCATAATGAAGTGATCTCTATGGACCTTCGTTGCTCTAATCACTTTTGTACCTTCTGTGTGTTTAATCGATACATTATTGAATTATTTCTTTTGCTTATCAATAAATAAATAAAGGGCAAAGGCTTTAGTACCATCATTGCCCGGGAAGAGGCCATGATATTTATTTGTTGATTGGTATGATATTTATGGACACCAAATAATTTTTTTTATTTTTTTTAAAAATCAATCAATAAGAGAATATTTACACTTTTACAAATATTAAAACAATTATATCAAATTAAATAATCAACTATTTAATAAAGTCCAACCATATAAACTCGAAAGCTAAAGATTACCATTGAAACAATTCTCCAAGGTTGAGTCAATAATTTTTTGCAAAACTATCGACTCGAACTAGATTTTTTAGGCTACATTTTGGCCTTGTTTATTTTCAGAAGTAAATGGAGGGAATTGATAATGAGGGGATTAAGTAAAATTGTGTTTATTTTTATGATAGTTTTTAGTATAAGAATTGTTAAATTATTTTTATATAAAATAATAAAACAAATAAAAAAATACAAAAACATTAAACTTTAATATTTTTAAAAAAATGCCCAACATGTAAAAAAATTTTAAAAAATAAAAATAAAATAAAAAATTTACAGAAAAAAATAAAAC
This sequence comes from Camellia lanceoleosa, assembly GCA_025200525.1. Lineage (NCBI taxonomy): Eukaryota > Viridiplantae > Streptophyta > Magnoliopsida > Ericales > Theaceae > Camellia > Camellia lanceoleosa. The sequence goes on from CM045760.1 coordinate 36,953,352, forward strand.
AAATAAAATAATAATTTTTACTTAACAAAAAATATAAAAAATTAAACATTAATGTTCAAAAAAAATGTCTGACATGTAAAAAATAAAATAAAAAATAAATAAAAATAAAAAATTTCTAATCTGCCGGATTATTTTTCTAAAACCAAGTCCTGGAAGCCCATCCGAATCCCTTTGGGGAGGCCCATCCTAATCCGAAGCTCACTATCAATACTCTCCTCATCTCTCAAAACAAACACAATATTAGTAGATCTCACCTTATTACCAATCCCAATCCCCCCTCTGACCCTCAAAACAAACAGGGCCTTGAGTGTTTAATCCAATATTGAAATCGCCAAACTAACTCATACCGGTTACAAACTGATAAACTATAATATAATTTAAATATAAAGTTTTAATTAATTATTATCAAATATTTTTATTAATTAACCAATCAATTTTTTTCATTAAGTGTAAGATTAAGTCAATAAATATGACTTATAATTTAAGACTGCTCTATCTTATCTTAGATAGTTTTTTAATATGTAAACTATTCATTTAATAATTTTAAACATAAACATATAAAAAAAATTTAACTAAGTTCAAAATTCTTAATAAATATGCGTAAAATAGGTTCATAGTTATTATTTTTATTATAAAAAATACTTAGAAATATTTACCAATTTAAAAAATGAATAGGTCAAATGATTTATAAGTTGAGCATAGGATAAGACAATGTGAATGTCAAATTGGCTAAGTATTAAGTCGACTGGCTTCTAAGTCACATATAGTTTTAGCCCAACCCTAATATCACAAATCAATCCTAATCCATTCTTACAAAAAAGTTGTAACATAAGACAAATTATGAATTTAATGCATGAGTAGACAATTTTTTAGGTTTTACAAAATATTGAAAAATTAGTATATGGACAAATGTGATTTACTACTATCATATGATAGATTATAACATGTATTTTTTATTAAGAACTTAAGAACTTATATCAAAAAATTAATAACACAAGAATATTAATATAAAAAAAAATTCACTTATGTGTAACTCTAATAAAAATGAATAAAATTTAATCGATTCTAAATTATTTTTACTATATATTTTAGATAAATTTTATATTTTTATTTAATTTAAAATTTAATTTTTAATTATTTATTTATATTCATGTTATCCCATATATAGCACAAGTAGTATATATTATACTAGTTCCTTACTACTACAACACTCTTCTTTCTCTTTAAAATTTTGGTTGATCATCAACATACTCAAGATTCTTAAATGATAATAATATCTCATTGTCACATTTTAAAAATAATATATTTGATAAAGTTTAATAAGATAATAGTGCACGAATGTTCAATTATCACATTTTAAGAAAAATGACATATTTAACAAAAGTTTAATAAAACTATAGTGCCCACATGAAAATGATGTCACATTGTCACATTTTTAAAATGACAAATTTGGTACAAATTTAATAAGACAATAGTGCACAATGTCCCATTGTCACATTTCAAGAAAAATGACACGTGCACACATAAGATTGATGTCACATTTTAGAAATGACACATTTGATAAAAGTTTAATAAGATAATAGTTCCCAAATGTCACATTGTCAAATTTTAAGAATGATATCACATTGTCACACATTAGAATAGTGTCATATTTTCACGCATTAAAATGATATAACAAATGCCTCATTGTCACATTTTATGATGTGACATTAGGTACATCTAAAAGTTCTACTAAAAAATCCTTTAATGTATTTTTTTTCAAATATAACACTCCAATAAACAACAATTAAGGAGATTTAATACAGTTATCTGTATCATCAAATAATGATAAATGAATTATTTCACATCTAAAAGAACTAAATAAATTAAAATATATATATATATATGAAATTATACGAATCGTAAGTCAAGAATATGGGATTTATATTGGTCAATCTCCTTAATTTTATTTTTTTATTTTGAGAATCATCCTTATAATTTTATGGTGTTAATAATTTTATGAATGCCACGTAATAGAGGGGCACCCTCAAGACTTGGTGGACTTGTAAGCCTTATTAAAATGATAGTTACATTGTTATATTTTAAAAATAATATATTTGAAAAAAGTTTAGTAAGACAATAGTACATAATGTTCTATTGTCACATTTTAAGAAACAAAGCTGCTACATAGCCTGAAAAAGGTTTGGCTCGAAATGGCTCGAATTCAAAACGACGTCATTTTAGATTTTTATTTTTATTTTTTTTTCTTTTTCTTTGTTCTAAAACAAAGAGGATGAATAAGAAAAAGAAGAAGAGAGAAGAAAGAGAGAAGAGAGAGCTGAGAACTCAGAGAGAGAGAGAAGAGAAAGAGAGCATCAACATCAACAATAACACATCATCAACATCAACAACCAACAATTACAAAAAATAAAATAAAATAAAATAAAATAATTATATACACATTTCATCAAATTTTATACATAGATCATCAAAAAACAAACTCGAGAGAGCATCATCATCAACACCAGATCATCTTCTTCATCTTCTCCCCTCTCATCACATTAACATATCATCATCAACAACAGATCTCACACAAATCTATACACACATATCTATATATATACATATGAGAGAGAGAGAGAGAGAGAGAGAGAGAGCCATCAGATCTATACACACACTACACAGATCTATACACACATATCTATATATATATGAGAGGGAGAGAAAGAGATGACCACCCACCAGCATAGAGAGAGAGAGCCACCAACCGGCCAACCGGCGTTACCATCACCACCAACACCGTCTCCTTCTTCTCTTCCTCCCACTTCTCTCATCTTTTCTCCTGCTCTCTCTTTCTGGCTTCCTCTCTTTCTTCTCTGTTTCAAAAAGAGAAGGGAACAAAAAGCAAAGAAAAAAAAATTAGGAGGAATACCCAAAACGACGCCATTTTGAGTATTTGAGCCAATTTGGGGCAATGATTTTTGAGCCCCCAAGTATTATTCTTTAAGAAAAATGACACGTGCACACAAAAGATTGATGTCACATTTTAGAAATGACATATTTGAAAAAAGTTTAATAAGATAATAGTTTCCAAATGTCACATTGTCAAATTTTAAGAATGATGTCACATTGTCACGCGTTAGAACAGTGTCATATTTTCACAAATTAAAATGATATCACAAATGCCTCATTGTCACATTTTATGATGTGACATTATGTACATCTAGAAGGCCTACTAAAAACCCTTGAATGCATTTTTTTCAAATATAACACTTCAATAAACAACAACAATTAAACAATGATAGATGACTCAAAAAATCATAGCTCGAATGGCTCGAAACACCTAAAACGACGTCATTTTAGATGTAAAATGACGTCGTTTTGACACATTCGAGCCTTCGGGCCACCAAACATTTTCGGATTTAATATAGTTATCCGTATCATCATATAATGGTAAATGAATTATTCCATATCTAAAAGGACTAAATAAATTTAAAATATATATATATATATATATACGAAATTATATGAATCATAAGTCAAGAATATGGGATTTATATTGGTCAATCCCCTTAATTTTATGGTGTTAATAATTTCCTCCAATTCCCTATCTTTTTACCATGCCATGACACGTAATAGAGGGGCACCCTAAAGACTTGGTGAACTTGTAAGCCTTATTTATGAGAAATTATTCAATGTTTTAGAGTAATGCTTCATTCTATTTGTATGCTAATAATTGTTACTTTGTTATTTAAAATTTTAATACAAAAGTAATAGATTTTATGATTTAAACTAATAACTACTTAACTGAAATATTACCCGAACTTGCTCCAAAAGCATTGAAAAATTTCCCCCTAGTTATGCTGATAAACTAACTAGAATTTTACTTGAAATTTTGAGTGTGGCTGTGAATTGATATGTTGTGAGATTGCCTGTTTGAAAATATGTTATTTTAATAAACTTTTAACTTTTAATATGAGATTAAAAAAAAAATTTAATATGTAAGATGACTTTTAAATGGGTAAATTACAAACACCCCCTCGAGGTTTAGTAAAAATACAGATTCCCCCCTGAGGTTTGAGAAATTACAAATTTCTCCCTGAAGGTCAAATTTTCATAATAAATTGGGAAAAATTAGGGGGGAATCTGTATGAAAATAAAAACCCTATGGGGCAATTTGTTATGAAAATGTAAACCTCAGGGGGCGGGATGTAATTTCTCAAACCTTAGGGGGGAATCTGTATTTTCACCAAACCTCGAGGGGGGTGTTTGTAATTTGCCCCTTTTAAATTTTTTATGAAAAATCGTGCAAAAAATAAAGAGAAAATATAAATTTTGATTTTTTTGTATAATTTGTTAACTTTTTAATTTTTTTCAGTGACTCTTTTAAAACTAAAATTGAAAGTTGCTAAACGAGCTCAAGCCAATTGGTGGTACAGCACATTAGGTGCCTTTGCCAGCTTATTATAATCCTAATGGTGCAATTTGGGCCCAACTTGAACAATTAGAGTCTAATTAAAAACATTTAAAACTTGGACATTATAATTTTAAATTTGGTCAGATCCCAGACTAAAATTTGTCAGTCTATATTAAATTTGAGCAAGACTTGAACAAGGATTCTCACATCCTGATCAACTCAAATTTTATTGATTATTTTCTCATTCTTTAGATTAAATAATATATTTTACTACTTCATATATAACTCGAATTAATTTTCTTATTTTATATAAATATATTCCAAAAATACAATACATTAAGGTTAGGACCATGGAAAGATTTTTTTTTTTTTTTTGGGCAACTGGACCCTAACCTGAATTTTTTTAATTACACTTAAGCTCGGTTCAGACAGGTAAGTTCATGGAGAGATTAGACTCGGGTTTGAATAAATCCCTCTACAATTTAAATTAAATTTAAACAAACCTCAACTTGATTGAACCCGCTCGAATTACACCTTTGGCTAATCCTCCAGCAGCTCTCTAGAATTGCCGACAAATCCAGCTGTCGTATCACCAACATGTAGTCTTGATTGTATGAAAATGCAGCTGTAGGGAATTGTGGTAGTGCTTGAAAGCCACCTACTATTACCAATTGGGGCACTTTAGGGAATTTTTTAATTGAAGTTCTTAAGCCATCGAAATGGGGCAAAATTGTAAAAAATAAAAAGGGCAAAACTCTACTTTAATTTTACTTTTATTTTAGTATCTTATTTTCTAATTAAAACAATAAGGTCATGGATTTCAACTGTTGTCTCAATATAATCCTACTGTCATCTCAACTTTCAAAATTGGGCTGAAAATGGCCACGTGAATACGTTTGCAAGAGCATTAGAAGGAGAAAAAATTATAGAAAAATTACACTTTAATTTTTATTCAAATTTTATTTTAGTCATTTATGCTTTAACTTTTACTCAAATTGTAAACAGTGGGACGACAAGAGAACTACAATGAAACCCAAGTTGAAATTTAAGGATTTAATTGTTGTACATATTCAGGTAAAAGTTACACAAATAGAAATTACGTAATGAGATCAACACAATAAGGTGAGAAAAAAAAAATTGTGATTTCTCACTTAGGTAGAGAAAAGAAAAGAAATAATTATGGTTTCTCACTATTATGTTTGGATGAATAAAAGAAAAGAGAATGTGATTTCTCACATATCTTTCTATATTAATAAGTTATATTTTCTATAAGGGTAATTTTGGTATTTTAGAAAATTTTCATTAAACCCACTTCCTTTCTTACCAAATCTTAGCACTTTTGGTGAGAAATAAAATACTGGTTTGGTAAGAAAATGATTCTCACCATCTCTTATCATTTTTCGCCTATTTAGCCATTCAAATAAGTGAAGGAATTTCTTCTTCTCATCATTTCTTTTTCTTTTCTCACCAAAATTCTTCATCCAAACAAAGTGTTATAGTTTTGTTTAGTCTAAGAATACAAGAAATATAAAAAACATAAAAATAAGAGAAATTCTCATTAAAATCTTATTAATAATTTATTATTATTTTATTTAAAATATAAATTTCTTTACACCAATAAGAAATAACTAACTGAGTTAACTCAGTTGAAGGAGGAACCACATTCAAATGCAATTAGGAGAGATCACATTCAAACACAATTGACGTTCAACAATAAAAAAATTGACAAAATTAAAATTACATTAATCAAAATAAAACTTTGAGACTAATAGTGTAATTTACTCAAAAATTTGATAAAATACATAAGTGCATACAATTTCAACAGCAATTGCCCAAATTTTCCAATATAACATAAATGCATGAGTATCTACAAAATGTATACAACCATAAGAATGTGTTATACAACCATAGGAATGTGTCAATTAATATTAGAGAAGACCTAACAAAAACTATAGGTCTATTCAACTGTCTTTCTTATTATAATTTCTCTCTCTCTCTCTCTCTCTCTCTCTCTCGTCTGGTACAGTGTCAGACTAGTATACACAAGGATTGCATGAACATGGAAGTGTCCTTAGAGCTTACATGATAGTGACTAGTGAGTTAGCCCTAAATGTTTTTACTGTTGAGACAGTCATGTACCCTATATAGAATCTAAACATTTCACACACTCTCTCTCTCTCTCTCTCTCTCTCTCTCTCTCTCTCTCTCTCTCTCTCTCCTATTTTGAAAAGTTGGTAAAAAGTTGACTTTTAATTTTTTACTAAATTTTTTAGCTTTTTTTGAAAATGATTTGAAAAATTGATAAAAAGTTAGCTTTTGACTTTTTGGTTTAATATTTGTTTATGGTGTCAAATCAAATTGAAATGACCAAAATATCTTTACCCAACATAAGAAATTTACTTTTTTACTTTTTTATTATAGGCTCCAATTTGTAATTTCACACTTGCGTTTTTATTACTTCTCAAATGAATTTTGTTACGTTTTTTGCCACTTGCATTTTTTTCCCTTGGATCAAAAACGTGGCTTTTTATTTTTTTTTCCAAAACGGCACTCTATTACTTTGCTGAGATTTTCTGGATCAACAATTTGGAACCATTAAAATTTCAACAATGATACATTTTTCTAAAATTAGAGCACTAATTAAGCTGTAGTGAGGTAGAAAGTCCAAAAAAAAAAAAATCAAAATATCACATCAGATGGATCTCACAAACACATTTGAGCTATTAAAGTTCACAAATTAGATATCCAAAACATTTTTGTTAAAATTTTTCTAATCTTAAAGCCTGCAGGTTCAGATACGCAAAAGCAATTCAAATCTATGTAAATTTGCAATTTTTGCAAATAACATATATATATTTTGGTTTATTTTCAAATTATTTCCACAACTTAAGACCATTTCTGATAATGTTTGCCATTGGGTGGGCCGGGTCAGCCCATGATATTGGTGCCCAACCCGCCCTGTGGGCTTTTTTGGGAGGGAAGGGCTTGTGATGGGTAAAAACCTATTGAATCGGGCGGGTCGGCTGGTCATTGACCTTCTAATTAAATGATCGTTCTTTCAATTCAACCCACTCTGCTATTCATTCTCGCTTCATTTGTGCATATATTATTTTTTAGCATGATCGTCACAGAATTTAATGATTAAATTACACTTTTATCTCTGATTGATTGAGTATAACCACTTATTTTAATAATTAATGAGAAGAGAAATAGAGTGAAATAAGAAATGAGTATAACCACTTATTTTGGTAGGAATTTTAAAATTCAATTCCATCCCTTCATCTAAGTATGGTATTTGATTAGAATTTTTAAAAATTGATTCTACACCTACTTTTGATAACACGTTTATTCAGTCATCCTCTCAGACGTTCAGCCGATTTACAGCTGGTTGACCAGAATAGTATTCGTGCTTTTTTTTAGACAATTGACACCTGTTATTTCTTTATAGATGTTTATAAAAAAATATTTTCTGAATTTTTTAAAAAAAAATTTATGAGTTTTAAATGAAATTTTGGATTGTGTGTTTAATTATGAGTTATAAGTTTTTTAATCAATTAAATTTTCTAATTTCAAAATTTTAAAACTGCCTGCAAAATTCATTCAAAACTCTTTTCAAAATTAATAACCAAACAAATTTTCTCTTTTTAAATCATAATTTCAAAACTCGCAAACTCAAAATATAATTCTATTCTCAAATTATAATTTTAAAACTCTATCAAACACATTCATAATTTTTTTCTAAAATTAACATTTTGAATTTTTCTAAACTAAGGGATTGTTTGGAATGACCTAAATAAGTGTACTTTTTGTCTTTTTACGAAAAAATATACAAAAAAATAAAAAAATAATATGATAAAAAAATAATAATAAAATAAATTATTTTTAAATTGCCAAACTTTACCTAACAAATTTGACTAGTCAGTTGGTTGCTCGCTCCTGTACATGAGAAAGTCAATTCCTGTCAAAAGTGAAGATTAATCCTCCATTATTGGGGCTATTTATTGTACTTGAGTTATTTATTTATTTATTTATTGGCTGAGCGTTTATATGTATTGTTGAATTATAATTGTTCAGGTTGATGAAAGTCGTCTCATATTTGTAAATAATTTTGAAGAATAATTCAATGATGATTAAATCTCTTTTCCTCTCATTCTCTTTGACCCCTCTCTCTCTCATTGATTATTTTTCTTTTTTTTTTTTTTTTTTTTCCTTCCTCTAATCATTCCTCGCCATGACAAAGGGGGTGAGGGTGACTCAAAAGGTCCCAAACATTATTCTAAAACCTATCTCCTGTTTTTTTGTACACTGTCCGAAGACAAGGGTACAACAAACAACAATACTGACCACCTCTCACAAACCACAAAAAGTGAATGCAATTAAAATCATCAATGGGCATGTAATATTTTACCATGCTTTAAGTTCTATATTCAATCAACTCGAATATAAATAAGCAATTTTTTGTTTCTAAAGAAAAGCCAAAAGTAAATAAATTTATTTGAGCTGATTTCTTCATTAAAAATTATTTTTTTAACAAATTTATGAAAAATGATTTTACTATTAATATTTTTATGAGTAAGTTTAAGGATAATGTGGTAATTTTTCACTAAAAATAATTTTTTTAGAAATTACCAAACACATTAATTTTTATTAAATTTTTAAAAAAAACATAAAAACTTATCACTTTAGTTTATAATTAATATTAGCCTTTTTTAAATTTGACCATAAGTTGAAATTCAAAATAGTTGAATGAGAGTGGAAAAAAAAATTAAGAGTGACAAATGATAATCCAATCAGTCTAAAATATTTTAAGAAAATAATTTTTTTAAGTGAAAATGATAATTGAAATACAAATTTCTCATATGTCTTATAAAAATAAAAATAAAAATCAGGATATTCAAGTGAATACCCTGATGCTATGTATATGGTGCCACCATGACTTTTTCTAGTTTTTCACCAATTAAATTGAATCCAAACGAACAAGATGATTTTAGATGCAGCCAAACGGAGCCTAAGGAGGGGCGGCAAAGTGTTGGGTAAGCTTGTTTTCCATATGATATGCAAGCATTCATGCCCAAAGTACATGCTGATCCCAACGCCGTATATACGTATTGATTGAACTATGAGAAACAATTATATGAGGCGTTTTAAAGGTTTTTATTTTTTTTAAATATTGGTGACAAGTTATTTTTAGAGCTATGGCATTAGATCCAATAATTATTTTGTTTTGGAGGTAAGGATATAATTAATGAAATTATTTAGTGAAAAAGATAAATTAATGTTTTGAAATATAATTTTTATTCATTGTTGCCAGTGACTAGAAAAGTCACCCGAGACGGCCTGCAATAGCTAGTAGTGGCAGGTGGTGGTTGGTGATAGTGGTGATAGATGAAATAGTTAGGGGGTAATATGACCTTTTAAATTATTATTATTATTATTTTTATACCTTTAAAAAATTAAAATTTGAGACTATTGTCCAAAAAATTTAAAATTGAATTTGTGACCCAATATCCTTTATTTTATAGGGGTAGATTCTTTCCAGTATACTGTTAGGCCCGTGGGGTCCATACTAGGTTCCATTTCAATTATCCGAACAATTTAATGTGTAGAACTCGTCGAGTATTTCTTTCTTGTAAAAAATCACATTGATCAAATGTCGATAGACACTTGATCATAACACATTTTTCTTAATAATTTATTTTTAAAATCATATTTATCATTGACAAAAATATAATCTGATTAAGGGACTATCGATATTCGATCAGCGTGATTTTTCCAAGAGATGAAGCACTCGATAAATTCTGCAAATTGAGCGATTGATTATCGAAATGAGGCCGATGATGAGCCCTCTGAGCTAATAACACTGTCCAATCTATAAAATTGACTGAAAAAAGCCTTATCTATTTTATAACCTTTAAATTTGCTTCCAATTTTCTCTTCTTTCAAAGGATTCGTCTTTCCTATAATTGTAGCGAAGTCGAGTTTGACTCGAGTTCATTTGGAAAACAGTTTGAGGTTGGTTTGCTTTAGTGATTTTGTTTTTATTTTTTGATTTTTTGAGGTAAAATTTGAAAATGTTAATTATGTGTTTAAGTAAAGTTATTTTTTTATTTTAAGTTAAAAAGTTATAACTTTTTTAGTTGATGATAATTTTTTTTTTTTTTTAATTTATTTAGCCAGAAAACTAGCATTTTGAGAACATTCCAAATAGACTCTATTATGAGTTTCATTTTTCAGTTGTTTATCGATAATCGTCGGTACATAATTTTATTAGATATATTTTTTTAATTATATTTGTAAATGTTAATATAAGTATATTTACTAACATCAAATCAATCTAGTTTTCAATCGGAGAAAAATTTCATCCATCTTTAAAAAAAACTTGGTTGTGTTTAGTTTCGTTTTGGAATCGTGATTTCAATTAAAAAATTTTAATTTTTTTTTTCAAAATTCATAATCAAACATACAATTTAAAACTCAATTCAAAAACTATTATCAAAACTCATAATCAAATATACAACAGAAAACTCATAATCAAACTTTTTTCAAAACTCTATTTTTTTATTTTTTTTTTTAAAAAAAGATCAATTTTTTTTATTTTGTTCTTTAAAATTATTTTTTATTTTATATTTTTTTTGAAAAAATATAAAATTTCAAAAAAAAATATTTTTTGAAGAAAAATATTTTTATTTTTATTTTTTTAATATTTTGTTATTTTTTGAAATATTGACCAAATAATTTGTTATGATTTAGATATATATGGGTGATCCAAAATTTTATAAAATTAAAAAAAATTAAATATAGAAAAAAGTAAAAAAAATTTAAAATGTTAAAAAAATAAAATAAAATATTTAAAATAAAAATTAAAAAAATATTTTAACAAATTATATATTTAAAATAAAAAAATACAACTCATTTTAAATTTTTAAATATTTAAAATATTTTTAAAAAATACAACGCACACATGTAGTAAATACAGCGCACATTAAAAAAATATTTACAATAAAAAATATTTATCCTAAAAAAATAAAATTAAGAAAATTTTTAAATATTTAAAAAAAATAAATTCAAAAAATTTCAATATACAACTTAAAACTCTTTTTAAAATTCAAAACTCTTTTTAAAATTATTTTCAAAACTTATAACCAAACAAGTTTTTTCTTTTTAAAACTCAACTCAAAACTTATAATTCAAAGGAGTTTTCTTAGGTGTGCAACCCACAAAAGGTGTAAGTGGGTTCTTGGCATATCTTGCACTAACACAAATGTGTGTAAGTGTAAGTAAAATGGGTAAGTGGAATGTATAAATGAAATGTATAAGTTGCACACCATGTGCCACTTACACAAAAGGTGTAAGTGCAAGGTAAAAAAAGTATAAGTGCAAAGTGTAAGTGAACACAAAAAGGTGTAAGGTGTAAATTGCACACTATAACATTATCCTAATTCAAAATACAATTTTCCACGCAAATCATGATTCTAAAACTAAACTAAACGGAAGCACATGTTTGTTCATTTTAACAAATGTTGTCCCATTTACACTATTATCCTGACTTAAAGGACATCGACTTAAATAATTCAGAAAAAATATTAGATAAATGGAAAATGAGGATGTAAGGCATCCAATGATTAGAAATAGAGCAATATTACATCTATTTAAAAATTTACTAACAATATTATTAAAAAGTACATGTCTAAATATTATTAGATATTTAAATGTCATTATTTTTGTCCTCTTATATTTTTAGTAAGATTGTTAGTATATATAAAATTATTCATAAAATCGAGCAATGACATGAATGTACCATAATAACATTTGCATCAATGAACCAATATTATCAAAATTTAATATTATTATTTGATATTATATTATGCCAAATTATATTTTGAAAGGGTTGGGGATGGAGAGGATTGCGACGAAGAGTGGGTGACAGAAGAGAGGTGGCTGGCAGCAAAGGAACTAGAAAGGGTGATCGTTGATGGCAACAACAGTGGGCGATATAATTAGTGTTAGGAATTTGAGTTTGGAAGATAGAGTGACATTTTTGTATTATTCAAAAAAAAATATTATGTAAATTGAGGGAAAAAAAGTGAAATTGTGTGCAATGTGTACTAAGAGCATCTCAGACGTTCATTTCTTTTTCACAAATCTAAATAAAAAATAGATTATTTTCTCAATTTAATACGGCTTCCTCAACGGTGAGCATCAAACTGTCGAACAAAATATATCGCAGGGGTGAGGGAAGGTCATCAGGAATTAGGTCGAGGACTAATTTTTTTTTTTAACCTATTTGAACCTCACTATTTGAAAGGAGCAGATTGGGGTTGGTCTCTCCCAATAAAAGCCACAGTAAAATAGTGAAATTTAGAGCATGTTCTCACTTTAATGAATTTTTTGTTTCATTCTCATTTTGATACCAATTTGTCGAAACCATTAGAGCTCCAAAAAGTGACTTTTTTTTTACCAAATTTTAAATAAATTACGAGTTTGATGAACCGTTGGAGATAGCCTTAAGCTTGG